>CAUYUJ010019644.1:37500-174796 GCA_963575745.1 Prorocentrum cordatum
ATCATCATCAGCATCATCAGCATCATCAGCATCATCAGCAGCATCATAATCGTCATCATCATCAGCATTAGCATCATCATCATGATCAGCATCATCATGATCAGCATCATCAGCATCATCGTCATCATCATCATCATCATCATCATCATCATCATCATCATCATCGTCGTCATCATCATCATCAGCATCATCAGCATCATCATCGGTCTCCTCCGCCTCCGCCTCCGCCTCCTCCTCCGCCTCCTCCTCCTCCTGCTCCTCCTCCCCCTCCTCCCCAAATCCGTCAGGGCAAGCACCCACACTACCGTCCCACGGCGAAGTCTCTAGTGCTCGGCTCCCCATGGCCCGTTGTCGGTGCAGGAGATAAGCGTCATTGAAGGGCAGGCCGCTCCATGTGCGGCCGACACAGCCGAGATGCCGTCGCCCGAGCGTGGCGCTTCTCCTGGACTTTCCATGCGGGCTTCAGTGCTCGCGGCCTGTGGGAATTTAGAGTCTGAGCTGGCCCGAGTGCACGAGATCGGGCAGCGTCTCGCCGTTGAGGGGTCTGACGAGGGGTCGGAGGCCTCAGACGGCGAGCTCTCCTGATGCTGAGCCAGCCTTTCAGGCCAGCCACCACCACCACCACCTCCTCGTCCTCCCTCCTTCCCTCCCTGCCCGTCCTCATTGGCCCTCCTTCCCTCCTCCCCTCCTCCCTGCCCTCCTCTTCCGCCCTCCTTCCCTCCTCCCCTCCCTCCTTCCCTCCCTGCCCGTCCTCTCCTGCCCGCATTGGCTGGCGCCCGAGGCGGCCCGGTACTGCCCGACGTACGGGTTCTGCATGTCCAGGGACATCTGCAGGACCTCGGGGCAGGAGCGGCGACGATGACTGTAACGACGACGAAGAAGACGGAGCTCACGCTGGGGACCCCGCAGCAGGAGCCGCCCCGAAAACCCTGCCCGCAAGCGGCGACAACGACAGCGGACAGAAGAACAAGAACCAATGGACACGTCATTCGGGCGTTGGCGGGACTGGATGTAGTGGGACCTTATTTAAGAATGTGTATTAAGAATGTGTACCAGGGGACGCCACCCCCGCCCCATTCCGTACCCTAACCGGAACTGCCGTCACCCGACGGACACACCAGCTACGCCAGGCTTGGTTTAGTAATATACTCAATATATTGGGCTGCGGGTCCAAACCACTAACCGGCTCCCGTCAACCAGGGTCCTGGCTATACAGCTGGACCCAGGATAGAAGAACATCCTTCAAGAACGCGAGACCATCCGCTGGCCGAAACACGTAGAACGTCCAAGGGTACTCTCCCGAGGATTCACAAGAACATCCAACAAACGCGAAGAACAGTAGGGTAACCTCCCCGAAATTGCGAAACGACCTCGATCTTATATCTCGGTCCGAGGAAGAGGAGGAGAAGGACCAGTGTAAACCCAAGAGACATCAATGATGTTGGAATAAACCCTCCCTCCAAGCTCCCTCTGCATAGGCCCCTACTACGGTTCTTCTCCACGGAAGGAACTGCCTCGTTGGAAGACAAACGTTCGAAGACCCTGAATTGCCAAAACATTATTCTCGGGACTCCAAAGCCACGGATCGACCTGACTGGTGCGTCTTGACGATCTTGAACCGCGCCAGAACGCCATCCCTGGGACTTCAGCACCACGAATCAACGTAACTGTGAAACACAATTTCGGGTACGCTGATCACGGGAATCCGTGAAACTCTTGCGAATGGTGTGCAACGAATGTGCGGGGCGCAAAGGCTTGAGCCACAGTTTGAAAACCACCCGCCCTCAATCCAAAAAACTGTGACCAAAATTTGAAAACGAATGTGGGCGGCGCTAAGGCGAAAGCCAGAATGTGAAAAGAACCCGCCCCCAAACCGTGAAACTCTTGCAATTGTGGTGCAACGAATGTGCGCGGCACAGGGGCGAGGGCCACATTTTGAAAACGACCCGCCCCCCATCAGCAAAACTGTTACAGCTTTTGAAAACAAATGCCCGCGGCGCAAAGGCGAGAGCCACATCTTGAAAACCAGCCGCCCTCAATCCGTGAAACTGTGACCAACTTTGAAAACGAATGTGCGCGGCGCTAAGGCGAGAGCCACAATTTGAAAACGACCCACCCCCCATCCGTGAAACTCTTGCAATTGGAGTGCAACGACTCTGCGAGGCGCTGTGGCGAGGGCCACATTTTGAAAACGACCCGCACCTCACCCGTGAATATGTTGCCACTTGTGAAAACAAATGCGCGCGGCGCAAAGACGAGAGCCACATTTTGAAAACCACCAGCCCTCAATCCGTGAAACTGCTGCAACTTTTGAAAACGAATGTGCGCTGCGCTAAGGCGCGAACCACAATTTGAAAACGGCCCGCCCCCAATCCGTGAAACTCTTGCAATTGGTGAGCAACGAATGTGCGCGGCGCTGTGGCGAGAGCCACATTTTGAAAACGACCGGCCCCCCATCAGCGAAACTGTTACAGCTTTTGAAAACAAATGCGCGCGGCGCAAAGGCGAAAGCCACATCTTGAAAACCAGCCGCCCTCAATCCGTGAAACTGCTGCTACTTTTGAAAACGAATGTGCGCGACGCTGAGGCGCGAGCCACAATTTGAAAACGACCCGCCCCAAATCCGTGAAACTCTTGCAATGCTTGTGCAACGAATGTGCGCGGCGCTAAGGCGAGAGCCGCATTCCGAAAACGAACCCCCCCAATCCGTGAAACTGTTGTCACTGTTCAATGTTCAGGGTCATGAGCGGTGAGGAAGTTTCAGGCGAAACGCCCGGCCCGCCCTAAAAACAAGCCTCGGGGTGCGACAGGGAGAAGTTTTTTTATAAGGAGAAGGAACGGAGGAGGAGGAGGAGGAGGAGGAGGATGAGGAGGGGAGGAGGAGGAGGAGGAGGAGGAGGAGGAGGAGGAGGAGGAGGAGGAGGAAGGGGGGGTGCAGCGCCGACCCCAGAGATCCGCACGGGCCTCACGCAGAGCTGACGTTCAAGCCGCTGGGACAGAACGATACGGCTGGCTCTCTATGTCGGCGGCGAGCGGGGGGGGGGAAATGAGAAGGAAAAGGCCTTCTGAGAAGGCGGCGGGACTTCTCAGAAGATCTCGCGCCTTCTGATAGGTTGTTTTATCTTTTCGGGGAAGGCTTACAACAGTTCTCAGAAGGCGGGGGACTTCCGAGCCTTCTGAGAAGGCCCGCTCCTTTTCACTTCCCCACTGGGCTCGCCGCCGACTGATACGGCTGGCTCAGGATAAGTTCTGGAAGTTCTGTCGCTTCTGGCGGACAGTCGTCTATGCCCGCGCGGGGCAGCAAGAAAATCTGGAGATCTTGAAACGCATCAGTATCATGACTTCTCGCTCCCCTGCATGCGAATCCGCCGATCTGGCGTGTGAGTTTGAAAAAGTCTCAGCCACAGCCTGCAGCCTAGAGCCTGAGCTTCAGCTCTGCTTGGGGGGGGGCCAGGGGGGCTCTGCCGGAGAAGGGGGGAGGGGGGGGGGACGAGTTGTGGTCCGCTTTCTGGAGGGGGCTTTTCTGAGCCCTCGAGGGCCCCACGACGGGCTTAGAGGGCCCCAAGACCCCCCAAGACGGCCCCAAAGCCCCCGAGACGCCCAAAGAGCGCTCCGAGACGCCGAAGATGACCTCCAGACGACCCCAGAAGCCGCCGAGACGCTCCGAGAAGCCTCCAAAAGCCCTCAGAAGAGGACCCTTAGAGACCAAAATCATCGATTTCACCATGGTTTTGGAAGGCTTCTGGCCTTCCCGCCTTTTCGGCTTCCCGACGCTCCAAGACGGCCCCAGAGGCCCCCAAATCGCCCCAAGACGGCCCAAGAGGCTCCCAAAATGGCCCAAGGACGGCCCAAGAGATAGCCCCAAGATTGCCCCAGAAACCCCCAAGACGGCCCCAGAAGCTCTCAAGACGGCTCCTAGAGGGGAGCCCGACGGGGAACCCGAACGGAAATTTCGAGCCCTCGGCCTCGAGAAGCCCCCAAAAGGCCCCCAAGAGGCCCCCAAGAGGGTCCCAAGAGGTCCCAAGAGGCCCCCAAGAGATCCCTAGCAGGACCCAAGAGGCCCAGAAGAGGCCCCCAAAAGGCCCAAAAGAGGCCCCGAGGGTGCCCACAAGGGCCCCCAGGATGCCTAAAAAATGTACCCATGAGGCCCCCCGAGAGACCTGCCACGAGATCCCAACGAACACTGAAGAGCCCTCCGACACCACCCAGGCACGGTGGCGGCATTGACCGAAGGCCACTACATAATCGTCATCATCATCATCATCATCATCATCATCATCATCATCATCATCATCATCATCATCATCATCATCATCATCATCATCATCATCATCATCATCATCATCATCATCATCATCATCATCATCATCATCATCATCATCATCATCATCCTGATCATCATCATCATCATCATCATCATCATCATCAGCAGCATCAGCATCAGCATCATCATCATCATCATCATCATCATCATGATCATGATCATCATCGTCATCATAGTCAGCATCATCATCATCGTCATCATCATCAGCAGCATCCTCATCATCATCATCATCATCACCATCGTCATAGTCAGCATCATTATCATGATCATCAGCATCAGCTTCCTCATCCTCATCCTCATCCTCATCATCATCAGCATCATCAGCATCATCGTCATCAGCATCACCATCATCATCATCATCATCATCATCATCATCATCATCATCATCATCATCATCATCATCATCATCATCATCATCATCATATCATCATCAGACTCCTCCTCGTCGTCGGCCGTCGGCAGCCGTTCGCCGTCAGTCGTCGTCGTCGACGTCGTGGTCGTCGTCGTCGTCGACAACGTCGTGGTCGTCATCGTCGTCGTCCTCCGTCGTCGTTACCCCGTTCGTCGGTCGTCGTCGTCATGATCCCACTCGTCGACCGCTGGTCGTCCGTTATCGTCGTCATCGTCCATCCCAACAGCAGCATCAAAAGCGCCCCGGATCGGCGGCACTGGCCGGAGGCCACTAAAAATATCCGAGCGACGGCGACGGCGACGGCGAGACGACGACGACGACGACGACGACGACGACGACGGCGACGACGACGACGACGACGACGACGACGACGACGACGAGGACGAAGGAGGCGACTCTGGGAGAAGCCCCGATTTGCAGGCGGTCGGAGCGCCCGAGCGGGACGAGCCCAGAGGGAGTCGGTCCTCCCCCTCCTCCTCCTCCTCCTCCTCCTCCTCCTCCTCCTCCTCCTCCTCCTCCTCCTCCTCCTCCTCCTCCTCCTCCTCCTCCTCCTCCTCCTCAGACAGGGGGGGGGGCGAGGCCCAGGTCGATCGACGCCGGACACGAGGCCGCTCCCGGGGTCCAGCCGCGGCGAGCGAGCGCGCCCGCCCCGGGCCCGCCGAGGGCTGAGCGCGGGGGCCAGGAACTGCGAGAGGATCAGCAGCGTCCACAGCGACTTCAGCCGCTTCGAGTGCGTCACCCTGACGATCCTGTCCTCCGGGGAGCGGGGGGCGGGGCTCCGGGGGGGGCAGAGCCCAGATCGAGTCGTCGGCGAAGAGCCGAAAGCTCTGGAACAGCTCAGAAAGAGGAGGGGCGGCGGGGGAAGACGAGGGGGGAGGAGGAAGGAGAAGGGCGGCGGAGGAGGAGGAGGAGGCGAAGGAGGAGGAGGAGGAGGAGGAGGAGGAGGAAGAGGAGAGGGAGGCAGAGGAGGAGGAGGGAAGAGAGAGGAGGAGGAGGAGGAGGAGGAGGAGGAGGAGGAGGAGGAGGAGGAGGAGAAATCCTGAGCGTCGCTGGTTCTCCTCGAGGCCCCCGAGTGTGCCCGAACGCACGCGATAACAAAAAATGCATCCGATGGATGCTGAGGCCCCTGAGGGCCAACGTTCGAATGCGCGGGCGCACCCGAGGGCCGCCCGAAGCCGCCCGAAGCCAACGCCCAAAAGCCCCCGAGCGCCCCCGAGCGCATGCCCAAACGGACAAACTCCACCACGCGCGCCCCAGGAATCCCGATGGCCACCGAGAGCTCCCGAGCGCGCCTGGCTACACCCGACGGCAACCGAACGTTCCCGATGGCACCCGCGCGGGCCTGAAAGCACCCGAGCGCGCCCGCGCGACCCACGCAGCCCCCCCCCGCCGTCGCCCAAGGGGGGCGCGGCCCGTGGCCCACGAGCCGGCCCCTAGAAATGCAATCGTGGGGGGTGTCTCGAGCGGGAGCGCCATTCCGAAATGGCGCTCCCGCTCGGGAGCGCCCCCCCACCATGACTTTTCCAGCAAAAATCAAGCGGGGGGGTGTCTCGAGCGGGAGCGCCATGTCGGGGGCCGACTCGCGGGTCGCAAGTGGCCTGCCCTGGAGGGGCACGAGTGGGCGGTCTGGCGGGGGCCCTTGGGAGCCATCGGGTGCTCTTTGAGGCCCCCGGGGGCTCTGCGGGAGCCCTCGGAGGCTCCTGGGAGCCATCGGGTGCTCTCGGGATGCCCTCGGATACGAATGAAAATCCATAGGGGGCCCTCGGGCGCCATCGGGAGCCCTCGGATGCCGTGGGGAGGGGGGGGCGGGAGGGGGCGGGCCCACGGCTACCAGTGGAAGCCGTCGGGCGCCCTCTGAAACCCTGGGGCGTCCTGGCGCGCATCCTGCGATGCCCTGGGGGGAGGAAGAGGGGGCGGGGTCAGGATGGGAAGGGAGATGGGGATGGCGGCGGCGCGGGTCACGCGAGGGCGCCCGCGCTGATGCCAGCGCTGCCCATGCGAGCACCTTCAAACAGCCTTGCAGGCGCAAGACCCACGTTGCTGCGACGCCCCCCCCCCCCCCCCCCCCCGACGTTACCTGCGAGCACTTCCACGGCGGAACGAAGGACAATCATTTTAAACAGCGTAATCGCTGCCAACGCAAATTTTTCAAACCATGTTTGTCGCACGTCGAACGGTACGCGAGGTGATGCTGGGTGCTGTGGTGATGATGCTGGTACGTAGCGGTGAATGCGATGGCGGCGTCGCGGGCGGTGATGGTGGCGGCGCTGGTAACCGCTGCGGCGCCGATGCCGATGGCGATGGTGATCGGCGGCGCGTCAGGCCCTGCCTCGGCGACTGGAGAAATATAGATCCACCGACGGGGCCCAAAGCGAGGTAAGAGGAGTGGGAGGTTTGGGATACTGCGATTGCCGCGCACTGCGTGGTTTCCCTATTACGCCCGCTGGGCACTATTGAATTTCGGGGCCCGACTCGCGGAACACAAGTCTTGGAAGTCGGTGGTCCACCAACTCCCAAGACTTGGTTTCCTGCTGTCGACCCCAAGAATTAATAGTGATAGTGAGTTGTGCGCTTATGACCTCCTCCTCCTCCTCCTCCTCCTCCTCCTCCTCCTCCTCCTCCTCCTCCTCCTCATCATCATCATCATCAATCATCATCATCATCATCATCATCCTCATCATCCTTCTCCTCCTCTCCCTCTCCCATTCCTTGCCCTATGAAGAACTGATCCCTGTCGCACCCCGGGGCGCGTCTGTGGGGCGGGCGGGGCGTTTCGGCTGGGCCTTCCTCGTAATGTATGGCCATTAGGCTGACAATTGAAAAGCTTAATGTGGGAGGCCTGGAAATGGGCACCAACACCAAAACAGAGGGTTGCCTCCATAGGGGGAAGATGATCCTAGATTTCGGTGTTGGTGGTAATGTTTCGGTCACCTTGGAAGCCAGAATATTACCACCATCACCGAGATCGGGATTTTCTTCCCTCGGTGGAGGCACACCGCCGATCTTGGTGTTGGTGACAATCTCTAGGACTGCGATAATGGATGGAGAGCGGGCCGTTTTCAAAATGTGGCTCTCGCACTAGCACCATGCACGCTCGTCGAAAAAGAGTTCGCAATAGTTCTACGGAGGGAAGGCGGATCCTTCTCACAACGGAGCTCTCTCCTAAGCGCCGCGCACACTCGCGCTAAAGGTTTGCAAAGAGTCTCACGGATGGGAGGCGGGTCCTTATCACAATGCGGTTCTCGCCTTGGAGCCGCGCACATTCGTTAAAAGCGCAAGAGCTTCACGGATGGAGGACGGTCCCCTCTCAACATGTGGCTCTCGCCTTGGCGCCGCGCACATTGGTTGTAAAAACTTGCACGAGTTCACCGATGAAGGGTGGTTCCTTTCCAATATGTGGCTCTCGCCAGAGCGCCGCGCACTTTCGTTTTAGGAGTTCACAGCAGGAAAGGATTATCACGACTAACATCCCAGACCGTCAGAGCGCAACAGTCACGTTGATTCAAGGTGTTACAGTCCCAGGAGATTTCTGGTACAGTTCACGATTTTCAAACGGGTGTCTTCCAACGGGGCACTTCCCTCAGTGAAAGTGAATCCTTGCTGGGACCTCCGAAGAGGGTGCTTGGAGGGAGGGTTTATTGCAACATCGTTGACGAGTCTTGCGTTTAAACTCATCCTCCTCCTCATCATCATCATCATCACCACCACCATCACCACCATCATCAGCATCAGCAGCAGCAGCATCAGCATCAGCATCATAAACACCATCAGCATCAGCATCAGCACCATCATCATCATCATCATCATCATCATCATCATCATCATCAGCATCATCATCATCATCATCATCATCATCATCATCATCATCATCATCATCATCATCATCATCATCATCATCATCATCATCATCATCATCATCATCATCATCATCATGCATCATCAGCATCATCATCATCATCATCATCATCATCATCATCATCATCATCATCATCATCATCATCATCATCAGCAGCATCATCATCATCATCATCATCATCACATCATCATCATCATCATCATCATCATCATCATCATCTCATCATCATCATCATATCATCATCATCTCATCATCATCATCATCATCATCATCATCATCATCATCATCATCATCATCATCATCATCATCATCATCATCATCATCATCATCATCAGCATCATCATCATCATCATCATCATCATCATCATCATCATCATCATCATCATCATCATCATCATCATCATCATCATCATCATCATCATCATCATAATCAGCACAAGCAGCATCCTTGTCTTACTTTATCCTTTCTCGCTCCCTCCTGTTCCTCCTATCGCCTCCTCCTTCTCCTCCTCCTGCTTTCTCCTCCTCCTCCTCCTGCTCCTCCTCCTCCTCCTCCTCCTCCTCCTCCTCCTCCTCCCCCTCCTCCCTCCCCCTCCTCCCTCCCCTCCTCACCCTCCTCCTCCTCCTCGGCCCCGCGAGGTCCATGGAGAGCCGCCGCATGACCCCGCGGGAGTGGAGCGGGAGCGCCTCCGAGGAAGTGCCCCGCCACAGCGCCGGGTCTCCCGCGGTGCCCTGATCACCTGGGAAGTCGTCGCCGTCCTCTTCGCCACCAGCGCTCGAGGAGGAGGATCGGGCATCGAGGAGGAGGAAGAGGAAGATCGACGATCGAGGATCGAGGCTCGAGGATCGAGGATCGAGGAGGATCGAGGATCGTCGAGGAGCGAGGATCGGGGAGGAGCGAGGATCTGGGAGGATTGGGGAGGACCAGGGAGGATCAAGGATCGAAGGGGATCGATGAGGGTCGAGAAAGAAGAAAAAGAAGACTCGGCATTGCGAAAGGTCTGCGCCTTGTCGAGGAGAATCGCGCCTCGCGGATCGAGGATCGAGGATCGCCGCCGTCGCCGCCGCCGCCTAGAGAGACGTCGCCGTTCTCGTCGACGCCGTCGCCGCCGTCGCCGCCCCAGATCTCCAGCGACGTGATGTTTCCCATCAAGCCGTTGTCCTCGATCTCGGCCCCCGGGGTCATCAGAAACGGCTCGGGGGCAATGCACGGAGCCCGGAAGAGGAATCTGGACTTCTGTTGCTGCGCAGTGACAAAATCTTCGGATGGCTGGGGCCCTCGACGTCGTCGTCGTCGTCCATCGCTCGTCCTCGTCACCACGCCGCCCTTGTCGCCCTTGTCGCCATCGTCGTCATCGTCGTCACCGTCGTCCGTCGTCGTCTTCGTCCGTCCTCTGCCGTCTATCGTCGTCGCCGCGACGCCGCCGTCGCCCTCGCCCTCACCCTCGCCATTACCCCCCCAAGCCCCGCCCCTGCCCTCGCCTCCGCCCTCGCCCTCGCCCTCGCCCTCGCCCTCGCCCTCGCCCTCGCCGCCGCCGCCGCCGCCGTCGCCCTCGCCGCCGTCGTCGCCGCCGTCGGCGTCGTCGTCGTCGTCGCCGTCACGACGCCGCCGTCGCCCTCGCCCTCGCCCTCGCCCTCACCCCCGCCCCCGCTCCGCCCCTGCCCTCGCCCCCGTCCTCGCCCTCGCCCTCGCCCTCGCCCTCGCCCTCCACCTCGCCCTCGCCGTCGCCGCCGCCGCCGTCGTCGTCGCCGCCGTCGTCGCCACCATCGTCGCCGCCGTCGTCGTCGTCGCCGCCGTCGTCGTCGTCGTCGCCGCCGCCGCCGTCGTCGTCGTCGTCGTCGCCGCCGTCGTCGCCGCCGCCGCCGTCGCCGTCGCCGTCGCCGTCGTCGTCGTCGTCGCCGTCGTCGTCGTCGTCGTCGTCGTCGTCGGTCGTCGGTCGTCCGTCGTCGCCGTGGTGTCGTTGTCGTCCGTCGTCGCCCTCGCCGTCGTTGTTGGCGTCGTCGTCGGTTCACGCCAACCGTCCACGTACTCCGACCCTGGCGAAGCCCGGTCTGGACCAAAGATCCGCGTCTGCGCCTCCCCCGCCCAGCCACGGAGGGGGGCGTGTGCACCCCTCTGGTGCCGACACCGCTGGCCCACGAAGCCCTCCCACGGCGCGCTTCGACCAGGACTTCGAGGCAAATCCAGCCGTGGCGCCGAGGGAAGGGCGGCGGTAGCGGCACCATTTCCTACTCTGAAATCCTGGAGTCCCAATCCTGGGCACGCGACTGAGTATCGTTTAACCGATCCCCATCCCCGGCGGCGTGGCCTGGGCCCCGCTGGCCGATTTACCCCCCTACATGGGGATAGAATGGCGTTCCCTTCAGGTTTCTTGGGGTGCATCCCCAACTGGGTTGGCAATTTGGTGGGGGTCTCGAAGGGGATGGGGATGGGGATGGGGATCGGTTAAACGACACCGAGCGACGGGCCTGGCCAGGAGTCGGTGTCAGTGTGACGTTGGCAGGTCGGAGCCCCTGGCCACCGCCGCCGACCACGGCCCAGAGGAAGCCGGATACGAACGCCCGCTCCTCCTCTGAAATCCTGGAGTCCCAACGCTGGGCGTGCAACGGGCCTGGCCAGGGGTCGGCGTCAGTGTGACGTTGGCAATTCGAACTCCCTGGTCACCGCCGCCGACCACGGCCCAGAGGAAGCCGGATATGAACGCCCGCCGTGCCCAACCATGGGGGCAGACACCCGCGAGGCGCGCTCGCTGGCGAGAGGGTCGTGGTGATGACGTGGGGTGGGATGCGCAGATATGAAGCGCAGGTCAGGTCGGTCTCAGAATCAGGACCGTTCGTTTCCTCCTCATCCTCCTGCTCATCCTCCTCGTCTGATGATTTGTAGGTTTGATAGTATGATCATTATCTGAATTATTATTAGGTTATCCTTCGGAATCCCACCAGCCCTTTGGGCGTGAGTGGTTTAGGGAGCTCTCTCTGTTCTCAACCCCCCTTCTTGCCCTTCGGGGAGGGGTTTACCCCTCCCCCTACCCCCTCCCCCTGGGCCTGGAGAGGTCCTTCCGCGGGTGGCCGGAGGGGTCTTTTTCGACTCCTGGGAGGGTTAAAATTCGACACCCCTCACGAGGATTCTGGCCCCGACGGGGGGAGGCAGAAAAATGCTCGCCCCATCTGTGATCGATCGCCCCACAGATGGCCCCAAGATTCCTCCCAGACCCCTCCCAAAGAGCCCCAAGAGGCCCCAAGAGGCCTCCAAGAGGCCTCCAAGATGCCCCCAAGAGGCCCCGAAGAGGCCCCAAGAGACTCCCCCGAGGCACCCAAGACGCTCCTGGAAGCCCCTGGAAATGCCACGAGGCCCCCAAGACGCCCCAAACGGCCTCCAAGAGGCTCCCCAGAGGCCCGAAGAGGCTCCCCAAAGGCACCCAAGACGCTCCTAGAAGCCCTTGGGGCCGCCAAGAGGCCCCGAAGACGCCCCAAAAGGCCTCCCAGAGGCTCCCCAAAGACATGTACTACTACTTCTACAAATAAGACTACTACTACTACTACTACTACTACTACTACTACTACTACTACTACTACTACTACTACTACTACTACTACTACTACTACTACTACTACTACTACTACTACTACTACTACTACTACTACTACTACTACTACTACTACTACTACTACTACTACTACTACTACTACTACGCTACTACTACTACTACTACTACTAACTACTACTACTACTACTACTACACTACACCCACTACTCCTACTACTACTACTATCCGACTACTACTACTACTACTACTACTACTACTACTACTACTACTACTACTACTACTTGCTACTACTACTACTACTTACTACTACTACTAACTACTACTACTACTACTATACTACTCTTACTACTACTACTACTACTACTACTACTACTACTACTATGACTACTCGGACTACTACTGCTGCTGCTAGCAGTACTACGTCTACTACTCTACTATTACTACTAGCCCTATGGCTGCTACCACCACGACAACTACCACTACTACTACTACTACTACTACGACTACCATCACTACTACTGCGACTATTACTACTATTACTACTACTACTACTACTACTACTACTACTACTACTACTACTACTACTACTACTACTACTACTACTACTCTACTACTCTACTACTACTACTACTACTACTACTACTACTACTACTACTACTACTACTATTACTACTACTACTTCTAAATCTAGTACTACTACTTCTACTCATGGTGCTGCGGCCACTACTACCAGTACTACTACTACTGCTACTACTACTACTACTACTACTACTACTACTATTACTACTACTACTACTACTACTACTACTACTACTACTACTACTACTACTACTACTACTACTACTACTCCTACTCCATATATACCACTGCTCTAGTGACTGCCCCTGCCACTGAGACAACTACTGCGACGACGACGTCGACGACTACGTTTGCTTCTACCGCTGAAACTGGTAATACCACTACTACTGGTACTACTACTACTACTACTACTACTACTACTACTACTATTACCACTACTACTACTACTACTACTACTACTACTGCTGCTACTACTACTACTACTAACTACTACTACTACTGTACCTACTGGTACTGGTACTGGTACTACTACTACTACTACTACTACTACTACTACTACTACTACTACTACTACTACTACTGACTACTGCTTCTACTGCTTCTACTGCTACTAATCCCACCAGCCCTTTGGGCGTGAGTGGTTTAGAGAGCCCGCTCTGTTCTCAACCCCCCTTCTTCCCCTTCGGGGAGGGGTTTACCCCTCCCCCTACCCCCTCCCCCTGGGCCTGGAGAGGGCGCCCCGCGGGTGGTTGGAGGGGTCTTTTTCGACTCCTGGGAGGGCTAAAAAACGACACCCCTCACGAGGATTCTGGCCCCGACGGGGGGAGGCAGAAAAATGCTCCCCTCTTCTTTGAAGCCAAAATCATTGATTGTACTACGGTGTTGGCCACATGTTGGCCTTCTGAGGGGGCATCGCTAATTAAAGCTCCCCTCTTCTTTCAAGCCAAAATCATTGATTTTACTAAGGTTTTGGCCCCATTTTGGCCTTCGGAGGGGGCAGCGCTAATTAAAGCTCCCCTCTTCTTTGATCGATTTCCTCCAAGATGGCCCCAAGAAGCGCCCAGGAGGCACCAAGAGGCCCCAAGATGGCCCCAAGAGGCCCCCAGGAGGCCCCCAAGAGGATCCCAAACGGCCCAAAGAGGCCCCCCCGAGGCACCCAAGACGCCGAAAAGCCCATCAGGACGACCCTCTACTCGCCTGGGCGTCGTTTCTGGACGGGCAGGAGGAGGGGCCCGAACGACTCACACCAGGACGAGGGGCCCGAACAACTCACACCACGAGAAGCCCGAACGACTCACACCAGGACGAAGAGCCCGAACGACTCACACCACGAAGAGCCCGAACGACTCACACCAGGAAGAAGGGCCCGAACGACTCACACCAGGACGAGAAGCCCGAACGACTCAAACCACGAGGAGCGCTTTCTCTCCCTCCTCCTCCGCCTCGTCCTTCTCCCGCTCCCACCACAAGGAGGATGTACAAGGAGGCGGGAGGAAGGGGGAACAGGGGAGATATGCGGGGGCAGGCGGAAACACGCCTGAAAAACACGACTGTCGGCATGCTTCGCTAGAGTTGCTGTTTTGAGATGGGCTGGTGGGGATACGCGAAGCGTGAAGAATAACACTTATATTAGGCGTCGCATTGTTCTTCAGATTCGAATTATTATGTTGAGAATGCTTCTTAGTCTTAATACGATTAGTAATAGAATGCTTGGCATAATGAGTATATTATCACTCTTATCCTTAGTCTACTTCTTGTTATTGGTGTTACTATTACGATGTTTCGTATTCCTCTCCGTTTCTTCTTATCATTCCTCCTCCACCTTCTCCTCCTCCTTATCATAATCATCATCCTCCTCGTCCTCAATCCCGTTTCCTTATAAAAACTTGTCCGTGTCGCACCCCGAGGCCAGTTTTTAGGGCGGTCCGGACGTTGCGCCTGAGGCTTCCTCACCTTATATGACCCTGAAGCTTAGAAGTTGGCAACAGTTTCACAAATGGAGGGAGGGTCGTTTTCAACATGTAGCTCTTGCCTTTGCGCCACGCATAATCGTTTTGAAAATGTACCAGGGCTTCACGGATTGAGGGCGGCTGGTTTTCAAAATGTGGCTCTCGCCTTAGCGCCGCGTACGTTCGTTTTATACAAATTCAAGGGTTTCACGGATTGAGGGCGGGTCCCTTTCAAAATGTGGCTCTCGCCTTAGCGCCGCGCAGATTCCTTTTACTAAATTGCAAGAGCTTCAGGGTTTGAGGGTGGTTCCTTTTCAAAATGTGGCTCTCGCCTTAGCGCCGCGCACATTTGATTCCCATGATCAGCGTATGAGAAATTGCGTATTGGATGGACTCAGGATTTCGAGGGTGCACCTGTTACGTTGATTCGCGGTGTTGAAGTCCCAGGAACGGCGTTCTGGCACGATTCCGGATCGGCAAGACGCAACAGTCAGGTTGATCCGTGGCATTGGAATCCCGAGAACGATGGTTTGGCATGCATCAGGGTCTTCAAACGGTTGTCTTCCAACGAGGCAGTACACTCAGTGGAAATGAACCCTTCGCATGGGGCCTATGAAGAGGGAGCTTGGAGGGAGGATTTGTTCCAGCATCGTTTATGACTCTTGGGTTTACACTGGTCCCGCTCCTCCTCCCCCTCCTCCTCCTCCTCCACCAGTGACGAAGTCACCGACCGAAGAGCTCGCGAAGAGCTCGTCCTCCTCCACCTCATCATCACCATCATCATCCTTGTCAGGATATCATCATCAGCACCATCATCAACATCATCAGCCTCATCAACATCAACATCAGCATCAGCATCAGCATCATCATCAGTATCAGCATCAGCATCAGCATCATCATCAGTATCAGCATCAGCATCAGCATCATCATGAACATCAGCATCAAATCTCCAACAACCTCAGCAACACCAACCACAACAACAACAACAACAAGAGCAACAACATTAACGACAGCAGCAGCAACAGCAACAGCGACAACAACAGCAACAACTACAACATCATCAGTATCATCATCATAATCATCATCATCAGCATCATCAGCATCATCAGCATCAACCTCATCATTCTCGTCATCATCATCATACTCATCCTCCTCCAACACTGCCTCCCCATCCTGGTCTTCAATGTCATCAGCATCACCATCATCACATCCACCAACATCATCATCAGCATAATCATCACTATCATCATCATCAGCATCAGCATCAGCATCGTCGTCATCAGCAAGATGATCGTCAGCATCATAATCAGCAACAGCATCAACATAATCATCTTCCTTCTCCTCATACTCCTTCTCCTCATCCTCATCATCATCAACATCATCATCAGCATCATCACCACCACTATCATCAGCATCCTCGTCGTCATCCTCCTCAGCATCATCATCAGCATCATCAGCATCACCATCATCGTCATCATCAGCAGCATTATCACCGTCAGCATCATCATCAGCATCAGCAGCAGCAGCATCAATATCAATCTCATCATCATCATCGTCAGCATCGTCTTCATCCTCATCAGCATCATCAGCCTCATCATCGTCTTTATCACCATCATCACAATCGTCATCAGCATCATCATCGTCATCAGTTATTTGGTCACCATCATCATCAGCAGCAGCATCATCAGCATCATCAGCATAATCAGCATCATCATCACCATCATCATTCTCAGAATCATCATCCCTCCCTTTCACCTCCCCGGTTCGCCCTCGCAACCGGCAGAGCCGCGGGCCCCACGACACGGGCCCGTGCCCACGAACATCCCCATCGGGCGGCAGAGCCCTTCCGTATCGAAATTTGCCGATGCGACCGCCGTGCCAGACGTGTTCCTACAGTTCGGAGTGCGATCACGACCACGATCGTTAGGAAGCAACTGCTGGGAGGTCTTCGCCTGGAAAGATTAAGGATGATTACGCCACATTGCGTGTCTGTTACGTCAGAATGGGCCTCGGATTAAGCCGGATTCAGCGGGATTAAGCGGGATTACGCCGGATTGAACGGGATTGAGAAGGATTAAGCCGGATTTCGGACCAGGGCAAAATCAGAATTTGACCACCCAGGAGTTGCATCCGAACGATCGCAGGCGGGAGGGCCGCGACGACGACGCAGGACAAGACGCGCATTCGAGCTGCAGGCCGGGGTCGGCGTCGCAGTCAAGACCGCGTCCTCCCCGCTCCTCCTCATCCTTCGCCCCCGCTACCTCCTCCACAAATTCGCGTTCCTCGACACCTTTCCCCTCCGCCATCCGCTCTCCTCCATCCGCCCTCTTGGTCTTGCCCTCTCCCAGTCCTCCTCCTCCCCCTCTGGACCGCCCAACCAAGCGAATGCACTCTTGACACTCCGCACGCTTCATTGGAGCAGCATCTCTCATGCGAACGGAGAGCCGCTGGACATCACGCACATGTATCACTCTCAATCACGTGAAACGCACCGCAGTTGCAACCAGGCGGTGCAGAACAATTCAATTGGAGCTGTCTGTTCGGAGAACGGCACCCCTCCCCGCACATCACGGTGGGTCCGGCGCAGGGTTGCCCGAGGCCCCGGCGCGCGGCAGACATCGGCGGGATCAGATTCTCACGCGGGGGCACCTGCTCTAGAAACATGTGCGCCCACACGAGTGACAAAACGAAGCGGGTCTGTCGCGAGAAGACACAGTAGTAATTTTTGAGGGATGAAAAAACGACCCTACCCTGGGTTACAAGTGCGTGGTCTGTAAACCTCCTGGGAACCCCCAAAGCCTAGAGCCGCCAGGACGCGGCACATCACGCAGGGTTTACCCTGTCAGCCCACAGGAGTTTCAGCGCACAGCGCCTCGTAAACCAGGGTAGGGGCGTTTTTTACGCCCTTGAAATTTGACACCGCGGCTAACGCCAGCCGCCAGCGTGGCACACCACGCGGCGAAGAGGGCGCTCGCGCGCCCACCTCGCGCGCGGGGAACTCCCGCGCGAACGTCCGCGCCGTCGACCCCGCGTTCTCCCGTCTGGGAGGCCTGGAAATTGGCACCAACACCAGCACAGGGGTTTGCCTCCACATGGGGAAGATGATCCTCGATTTCGGCGTTGGTGGTAATATTTCAGTCACCTTGGAAGCCAGAATATTACCACCGTCACCGAGATCGGGATCGACTTCCCTCGGTGGATGCACACCGCCGATCTTGATGCTGGTGTCAACCTCTAGGCCTGCGACCGTCGCCCAGATGCATGCCAACCTGGATGAGCCGCCGCCGAAGCCCGCGACGGGGCTCCAGGCGGCACAGGCCAGCGCGACTCGCCCGATCTCCGGCGCTGCGCACCGCAGCGGAGCGGCGCACGGCGTGCCCCGTCCGCCACCACGCGCAGGGAGGGCGTCGGCGTCGCAAAATCCCACCAGCCCTCTGGGCGTCGGTGGTCTGGAGAGTGTCCTCTTCCAACCCCCTTCTTCCCCTTCGGGGAGGGGTTTACCCCTCCCCGTACCGCCTCCCCTGGACCTGGACGGAGGGTTCCGCGGGTCGTTGGGGCGTCCAAGATGGCCCAAGACGGCTCCAAGAGCGAAAAGGCGAGAAAGCAAAAAAACATTGATTTCCAAAGGTTTTGGAAGGATGTTCGCCTCTTCGGGGGCCCAAGAGGCGATTCGAGGCACTCTAGAGGGGCAGGGCTAATTGACGACCCCCCCTTCTTTGATAGATCTCCTCCAACATGGCCCCAAGAGCGCCCCGAAGGCTCCCAAGAGCGCCCCAAGAGCGCCCCAAGAGGGCCCCAAGAGGCCCCAAGAGGCGCCCAAGAGGCCTCCAAGAGGCCTCCAAGAGGCGCCCAAGAGGCCCCCAAGAGACCCCCAAGAGACCCCAAGAGGCTCCCCGAGATACGCAAGAGGCCCCCAGGACCGCCAAGAGGCCCCAAAGACGGCCCAAGAGGCCCCCAAGCTCGCCATTGTCCTCCTCCTCTCCTCCTCCTCCTCCTCCTCCTCCTCCTCCTCCTCCTCCTCCTCCTCCTCCTCCTCCTCCTCCTCCTCCTCCTCCTCCTCCTCCTCCTCCTCTTTTTCTTTCTCCTCCCTCCTCCCCCTCCCTCTAGCTGCCGCCCCGGCTCGAGGCTTTGGGTGCAGGTGTCAGACACCTGCGAGCCTCGACCGCCGCCGGGCAGCTGCCATACGCGCTGGCCGCCGCGCACGCCTGGCGCGCAGCGGGCCGGCCGTGCCCCGCCCACGCTGCGGGCCGCCACGCCTCTCGGGAGGCGCCGAGCGCGCGCCAACCCAGCCTGGCACCGTCGTGCCCGCTGGCTGCGCGGCCAAGCTCGCGTGCTGGTGCGACTGGCAGACGCGAGGGCTCGTCTCGGGGTTGCTGGACGCGACCCGAGGCCACTGGCCGACGCCAGCCCACGCCTCCGTGAGCATCACAGCGCCGCCTCGCCCGACGCCAGCATGTACGGCAAGGGCGGCGCTGGGGGAGGCAAGGGCGCTGGGCCCTCAGGAGGGGGACGCACTGGCGCTGGCGGCAAGGGGCGCCCCGCGGCTACGAGCGGCCCGAGCCAGGCGACGCCGCCGTGGCATGTCCCGCCGCCGCCGCCTGGCTGGTGGTGCTCGTCGTGCGGCGGGCTCAACGGCCCCGCCGACGCCCTGTGCCGCACCTGCTTCCCCCTCCCCGACCACGGGCCAGTGCACGGAGAGGGAGGAGGAGCAGCTCGCCCGCGCGCGGGCCCGCGCGGCGACGGCCGCCAGCCTCGATCTGCCTCGAGGCGTAGGCGCCGCGGCGGCAAGGGCGAAGCACGACAGCCAGAGGCCGAGCCGCGGCCGCGGTCAGCCTCGCGAGTCCGCTTCGAGGACGACGGCACGGAGGACGACGGAGGCGATCCGCGGCCGCGGTCGGCCTCGAGCCGCCGCCGGCGCTCCGCCGACGGCGATGGCCGACGGAGGCGGCCCGCGGGAGGCGAGTCCGACGCATCGGATGGCGAGGAAGACGGCCGCAGTCCCGCGCTCGGCATCCTGCCCGCGCTGCCGTTGGACGCGCGGGCTCACCCAGCCTGGGTCGAGCCGCCGTCGGATGAGCGCGGGCTCGCGGCCCACAGGCGCTCACTGCGCCAGATGGCCGCCGCCACGGGCAAGAGGCTGCAGGCGGCCATGGAGCTCGGCATGAGTGCTGAGCAATGGCGGCCGCAGGAGGAGGAGTACGCGGTGCAGCTCAGCATGATTATCCTTGCCCGCCCCGCTGGCGTCCGCTGCGACCGCCAGCGCAGCTTCGCGCAGCGGGCCCAGGCCAAGCTGGAGAAGGCCGAGGCCGCAGCTGCGCGGGCGCGAGAGGAGCTCGCGGAGCAGGAGGCGAAGGTGGCGCAGCGCGCCGAGGCCCTCGGTCGGGCCAGGACGCTGCTGGAACAGCTCGAGGCCATGGCCCCCACGGGCGACGAGCCGATGGAGGAGCCCATCGCGCCGACGCCCGTGGCGGGCGCCGAGGGCGACCCAGCCCCAGGCACGCCGCCCGACCGAGCGCCGCCCATCGCGGCCATCGCAGAGCTGCAGGCTGGCCAGGCGGCCCTCACCCAGCAGCTCGTCGGCCTCACGCAGCTGCTGACGACGATGCAGGGCCAGATGGCGGCGGCCCGCGGTGGAGCGGCGCCTGGCGAGACCACTACGCCTGCGCCCGACGTGCGGCCCTTTGCAGGGCCCCCCCAGCGCTTGGGGCCAGCTGCCCCCGCGCCCAGGCCCGAGGCCCCTGCCGCGGCCTACCCCGTGCCGGCCGACGCACCTGTGGCCCGCGCCCCCCAGGAGGGGCCCCCGCCTGCTGGCGCCGCCGTGAGTGCGGCATGGGGCGCTGCTGGACCCGCCGCCGCCGAGGCCGTCGAGGTGCCAGTCAGCGCCGAGGAGGATGTTGCTGCTGCCGCCACGGCCGAGGCAGCCCGCAAGGCGAGGGCAGCTCAGCGTGCTGAAAGGAAGGCTGCAGAACGTGCACGTCGCCCTGATGGCCAGCAGGGACTGCGAGCCGCTTTGGCTCGCCAGGCGTCAGCGCGGCCAGGCGCGAGCAGCCACCGTGGCCGAGGCGCCCTGCCGCCGCCGCCGCACGGCCGTGCCGCCGTCGCCGCAGAGGCCGGAGAGGATGCCGCCGCAGGGGCGGCCAGCCGCCGCCAGCGGCACAGCCGCAGCCACAGCCCACGGCGGGAAGCGCCCGACGGCTTCATGCTGTGCGGCGGCCGCGCCGGCTCCACCGAGGACAGCGAGGGAGCTACGTCGACGCTGGGGTGATGTGTCACGGCGGGCGGGCCTCGGGGAGCGAGAGGGCTGCCACTGAGCCGTCTCAAGGCCCGCCTGCGACTGGCGCGCCGCCAGTCATGCCGACTGCCACGAGCGGCAGCCTTGTCGGCCGAACCGAGGGTCGATCCGCGAGGGGAGGGGGCCATAGTGGGCGCTCCGAAAGGAACTCGCAAAGCCCCCGCCCCACAGCGGCGCTCGCCGAGGTAAGGTCGACGAGTGCAGCTGCTCCCTCGCCTCGGATGGAGTCCGAGGCCCAGCAGCAGCCACGCTGCCCAATACCAGATTGCACCGATCTAGTCAGGCTACTGTGTCAGCCCTGGCTATCTTGCTCTCTCACTCCCGTCTTTCTTGGGCCAACTCAACTGCCCGAACATTGCCTCTTTCATCCTTACGTTCATAGTAGTACCTGCCATGTTTTTGAGACCAACGGAGCTTCCCCCCCCCCCCCCGACAGTGAGCAGGCTGTCAGGATGGAGGTGCATACGGACGGGTCTGGTGGGACCAAACAACAGCACTTGGGTGGACCACCGTCTTGGGCATGGTGCATATTTTCGGTTACGACGACTGGCAGGTACATCTGTGAAGGGTACTTGTGTGGTGTCGATCCTGATCTCCCCACCTCTGTTGCGAGCCCGTCTGGAGCTTCAGAATTTCAAGCCGCACTGTGGCTGGTGCTATGGTTATTGCAAGTTCCTCCTCGTTTTCGGGCCCAACCCGTGGTGGCATACACAGATAACATGCTGGTGGCTTCCGCGGCCGACGGGGGAACGAGATATGCGTCGTGCGGTGATTTCCCATGGCTCTTTGATGGGGCCCTCAAGTTACTACGTCAGTTTACGAAGCTGAGCTGGAATCACGTCCACGGCCACAATGCCGATCCGCTGAATGAGCTTGCAGATACCATAGCACGACTGGCTTCCATGGGAATTGCGCCGACAGTAGAGCCTGACTTTCAACCGTGGTCAGTTTTGCTTGCGTCAGCCTCTCTTGTACCATGGATGTGGATGTCTGCCAATTCCAACTTCGGTCATGGGGAGTATCCGAAAGTTGGCGCATGCGAAATGCCCTCCATCAACCCTCCCGAGCTAGATCTCAGAACTGCCTTCTTGCCATCTGCTGGCCGCGGCTCGGAAAACTCGTCTGTGCCACGAGTATCTCCGACATCAGGTTTGCAGCCTCAGGTGAATTTTGCAGTGGCGAACGTACTCACACTGCGGCCCCGCAGGAAGGCTGCCCGACGAGGGAGAAGTACTCGAATACGGTGTCGGTACCAAGACGCGGCCGGCCTGGGTTTGCCCGGACGCATGCTCGCACTGGCTCATCAGTTCTCCGCGCGCAACTTTCATGTGGTTGGCACGCTTGAGACTCGTTTGTGTCGTAACGGTTGGACAGCAGCAGGAGATTTTCTTGTCATTACCGCAGCAGCCGAATCCAAGGGGAAGGCAGGAGTGGCCTTATGGATCAACACACAACATGAGTACGCATGTGGGCACACGCTTGCGCGCCGTCACGTACGTGTGATCAGCTTCTCGTCTCGGCACTTGTTGGTAGCCATACGTGCGCCTCACCTGTGTTTGGACGTGCTCGTCGGCCATGCTCCCCACTCTCGCCGTCCTCCTGCTGAAGTCGAAGCGTGGTGGGCCCATGTGACGTCAGTGCTACGTGGGAGAACCCAGCCGGCCCCTCTGTACTGTCTATTGGATGCGAATGCGACTTTGGGATCACAGGTGTCAGATCATGTCGGTGACGTGGCGGCTGCCAATGGACAGTGCTTTCACAAGTTCCTGCGTGACTCGGACCAGTGTGCGTTGTCTACATTCCTGCCGTCATACTCTGGGATCCATGGGACCTGGTTGCCACCTGGGGCCCAGGGCCAAAATCCGCAACGACGTATCGACTACATAACGATCCCTATGGGCCAACTATCTAGCGTCATTCGTCAGGGAGTCGATATCGAGATCGAGCTAGCGATGCGATGTGACGACCATTTTGTGGTAACTGCTGATGTGTACGTGTGCCGTGCCGATCAGTATGAGCCAGCCATCACATGGACACGCTCCCGACACGACGAAGCTAAGCATGCTGATCCCGAGTGTCGTGCTGCGTTCGAAGATGCCCTCCGCATGGTGCCCTCGCCGACTTTCACAACACACCCTGATGATCACGCCGCGTATCTCAACAGGCATATCTTGGAGGCCGCCGCAATCGCTTTTCCACCCAGAAGGTCCGACAGTGGCCGTGAGCCCCGTCGCAGTTGGATTTCCCAGGGATCCCTCGACCTTATGGATCAGCGCACGTCTGGGAGACGTGCGCTTCGGGCCCTACGGGCCCAACTGCCCAGGCTTTTCCTGGCGCGTGTGTTTGTGGCGTGGGCCTCGGACGGGGCCATGGATGGCGAGTGGTTCTGTCACCGGACACGCCGTTTCCGACATAGTGACCGTGACGGGCCGTCGCATCATCCACTCTTGCAGATATGTCGACGGATCGCGGATGCCGCTGACCAGGTTCTTGATGCTACCAAGGTTTTTGCGACGCCTCTACGAACACCACAGGGCAAGTTGACCTACCCACCGTTTACCCAGGACCACATCGTCGGCTTGCGATACCTAGGACGGCTGCCCACTGCGTATGAGCTAGCCGACGTCCCACGTGGTTTTCGGTTTCAGCTGCCCAACGTTCTTAACTTTTACCTGGGATGGTTTGGATTTTTCTGGGCTGCCAGTATGGTGTTTCTTCGGGCCGCTACATATGTGATCCAACAGTCCACTGGCCAGGATTCAGCGTGGCATTGTGCCAACATTGCCCAGGGGGTCCGAAATGCTTGGGATCGACGGCAGTTCGCTGAAGCCTATGCCGCCTTGCGACGGATCGGGGCTGGGTCCAAGCGACGACGAATCGAGCGAGTGTTGCCCGCATTGCAAGATCTGACTGGCCAAGCCGTTGTATCCGAGATACAAGTCGCGAGGCGTTGGCAGCAACACTTTGCTAGTCTCGAGCTTGCGGCTACGATTTCAGTCGAGGATGTGCCGACATTCGCGGGATACTTCGGGCGCGCACCCTATGCGCGTATGTCGACCGAGCCTGTCAGCCTTGCTTCGATCCCCACCCTAGCTGAATTCCAATGGTCGTGTCGGCAGACACGCAGGTCGGCTCCAGGATGTGACGGTATTTCAGGCGGCCTCATGAGGGCCCATCCGACCGCTATCGCGAAATATTACTACCCTCTACAGCTGAAGTCTACCCTTACACTAATGGAGCCCATTCACTGGAAAGGAGGTTTTAATCGGGACCTCATCAAGTCCGGCCAGGCCGATCCGACACAGTGCAGCAGCTCCAGGTCCATCCTTGTCTCTTCCCAGGTGGGCAAGGCCGCCCGACGCTGCCTACGTTCCCGACTTTTGCCCCACTTGGCCTACGAGGCGGGTGAGACCCAGTTTGGAGGGCTTCCAGGACGAGGTACCACCCACGCGTCCCTGGTGCTCCGCGTTTCGCAATCCCTGGCCAAACTTCGGAAGATGTCGTTCGGGGCCCTATTTTTGGACGTCGTTCAAGCCTTTTACAGGGCCATTCGGGAGCTCGTGGTGCGTGCCCACCGCGAAACCGACCTCGACGACCTTACTGTGGCTACCCTGGTGCGCGCCGCTGGTTTACCCCCGGCCGCCATGCAACAGCTTACCGATCGATTGCGACAGCGTGCAGCGAACCTGTCAGCCTCCGACGTCGATTCTCACACCGTGGCCCAGGTTGAGCAGTGCTACCAGGCACCCTGGTTTATTTACGAGGGATCTGGCCAGGTCTCGTTACCTCAGCGGTCCTTCTTTCCCGGCCAGCCACTCGCGGATGTCCTCTTCGAGATTCAGATGGCCGACTGTATGCAGGACGTACGAGCACGCATGCTGGATGAGGGCACGCCGTACATGCTACCACGCGCAGAGCAGAGATCCATCACCGCGCTTGTTACTGACAGTACCGACCCCGGCCCCCCAGCTGACCTCCCCCTCGTTGACATTTCATATGCCGACGATGGCACAGTCATGCTCATACTGCCTGCTGAACAGATGTATGATGCGCTTAGTCAGGTGATGGTTATAGTGTCAGAGGCCTTCGCACGCCGTGGACATATCCTCAATATTGGGCCGTCTAAGACTGCCGCGCTTGTCAAATGGCGCGGGCCAGGCACCAAGAGCGCACGACACACAGCATGGCACGTGCATGGCGGACGAGTTATGGGACATTCGGATATACTAGGACAGCTCAGTGTGCCGATTGTACATCACTACGCACATCTAGGGTCGGTGATCGATGCGAACTCTGCAATGCTGCCCGAAATACGTTACCGAGCTGCCTCGACAGCCTCGTCACTACAGGTTCTTCGAAGACGTGTTTTTGCGACCGATGACCTAGCCCTACACCACCGACTCGTGCTAGCCGACAGTCTGGTCATGTCAGGGCGACTGTACAATGCAGGGGCGTGGGGAGTACTATTGACTTCGGAGGCCAAGTTGGCCCATCTGGAAACCATGAAGGTATACCGAGCTGCGGCTCGAGTCCGTTTCCAGGAGCACGATTCTCAGGTGTCCGACGCCCTTGTGCTGGCGAGGCTGCGCAGACCTACCCCCGCCAACACTCTCCGTGCCGCACGTCTCCGACTACTCGGCTCGCTTTATCATACGGGGCCCCTCCTGGTTTTCTCCCTCGTTGCCGCAGAGTGGCACGCTGCCCCGGATGCCCCCGCACGCGAGCGCACTACTCTTGGACAGTGGATCCAGGACCTGGCCTGGTTACGATGTGCCGTCAAACAGTGCCAGGACCTACCAGCCCCAGCTGAAGACCTCAAACCCTGGGAAACATTCATACGACGAAGTCAGACAGCCTGGAAGCGCATCATACAAGTTGCGATGCATGCGTACACGCAGTACATTTCCAGGAAAAAACTCGCTTCACATATGGAGTCCCGCCACCACGCGCAGGGAGGGCGTCGGCGTCGCAAAATCCCACCAGCCCTCTGGGCGTCGGTGGTCTGGAGAGTGTCCTCTTCCATCCCCCTTCTTCCCCTTCGGGGAGGGGTTTACCCCTCCCCGTACCGCCTCCCCTGGACCTGGACGGAGGGTTCCGCGGGTCGTTGGGGCGTCCAAGATGGCCCAAGACGGCTCCAAGAGCGAAAAGGCGAGAAAGCAAAAAAACATTGATTTCCCAAGGTTTTGGAAGGATGTTCGCCTCTTCGGGGGCCCAAGAGGCGATTCGAGGCACTCTAGAGGGGCAGGGCTAATTGACGACCCCCCCTTCTTTGATAGATCTCCTCCAACATGGCCCCAAGAGCGCCCCGAAGGCTCCCAAGAGCGCCCCAAGAGCGCCCCAAGAGGGCCCCAAGAGGCCCCAAGAGGCGCCCAAGAGGCCTCCAAGAGGCCTCCAAGAGGCGCCCAAGAGGCCCCCAAGAGACCCCCAAGAGACCCCAAGAGGCTCCCCGAGATACGCAAGAGGCCCCCAGGACCGCCAAGAGGCCCCAAAGACGGCCCAAGAGGCCCCCAAGCTCGCCATTGTCCTCCTCCTCCTCCTCCTCCTCCTCCTCCTCCTCCTCCTCCTCCTCCTCCTCGCTCCTCCTCCTCCCTCCTCCTCCTCCTCATCCTCCTCCTCTTCCTCCTCCTCCCTTCTCCCTCCCTTCCCCTCTAGCTGCCGCCCCGGCTCGAGGCTTTGGGTGCAGGTGTCAGACACCTGCGAGCCTCGACCGCCGCCGGGCAGCTGCCATACGCGCTGGCCGCCGCGCACGCCTGGCGCGCAGCGGGCCGGCCGTGCCCCGCCCACGCTGCGGGCCGCCACGCCTCTCGGGAGGCGCCGAGCGCGCGCCAACCCAGCCTGGCACCGTCGTGCCCGCTGGCTGCGCGGCCAAGCTCGCGTGCTGGTGCGACTGGCAGACGCGAGGGCTCGTCTCGGGGTTGCTGGACGCGACCCGAGGCCGCTGGCCGACGCCAGCCCACGCCTCCGTGAGCATCACAGCGCCGCCTCGCCCGACGCCAGCATGTACGGCAAGGGCGGCGCTGGGGGAGGCAAGGGCGCTGGGCCCTCAGGAGGGGGACGCACTGGCGCTGGCGGCAAGGGGCGCCCCGCGGCTACGAGCGGCCCGCGCCAGGCGACGCCGCCGTGGCATGTCCCGCCGCCGCCGCCTGGCTGGCGGTGCTCGTCGTGCGGCGGGCTCAACGGCCCCGCCGACGCCCTGTGCCGCACCTGCTTCCCCCTCCCCGACCACGGGCCAGTGCACGGAGAGGGAGGAGGAGCAGCTCGCCCGCGCGCGGGCCCGCGCGGCGACGGCCGCCAGCCTCGATCTGCCTCGAGGCGTAGGCGCCGCGGCGGCAAGGGCGAAGCACGACAGCCAGAGGCCGAGCCGCGGCCGCGGTCAGCCTCGCGAGTCCGCTTCGAGGACGAGGGCACGGAGGACGACGGAGGCGATCCGCGGCCGCGGTCGGCCTCGAGCCGCCGCCGGCGCTCCGCCGACGGCGATGGCCGACGGAGGCGGCCCGCGGGAGGCGAGTCCGACGCATCGGATGGCGAGGAAGACGGCCGCAGTCCCGCGCTCGGCATCCTGCCCGCGCTGCCGTTGGACGCGCGGGCTCACCCAGCCTGGGTCGAGCCGCCGTCGGATGAGCGCGGGCTCGCGGCCCACAGGCGCTCACTGCGCCAGATGGCCGCCGCCACGGGCAAGAGGCTGCAGGCGGCCATGGAGCTCGGCATGAGTGCTGAGCAGAGGCGGCCGCAGGAGGAGGAGTACGCGGTGCAGCTCAGCATGATTATCCTTGCCCGCCCCGCTGGCGTCCGCTGCGACCGCCAGCGCAGCTTCGCGCAGCGGGCTCAGGCCAAGCTGGAGAAGGCCGAGGCCGCAGCTGCGCGGGCGCGAGAGGAGCTCGCGGAGCAGGAGGCGAAGGTGGCGCAGCGCGCCGAGGCCCTCGGTCGGGCCAAGACGCTGCTGGAACAGCTCGAGGCCATGGTCCCCACGGGCGACGAGCCGATGGAGGAGCCCATCGCGCCGACGCCCGTGGCGGGCGCCGAGGGCGACGCAGCCCCAGGCACGCCGCCCGACCGCGCGCCGCCCATCGCGGCCATCGCAGAGCTGCAGGCTGGCCAGGCGGCCCTCACCCAGCAGCTCGTCGGCCTCACGCAGCTGCTGACGACGATGCAGGGCCAGATGGCGGCGGCCCGCGGTGGAGCGGCGCCTGGCGAGACCACTACGCCTGCGCCCGACGTGCGGCCCTTTGCAGGGCCCCCCCAGCGCTTGGGGCCAGCTGCCCCCGCGCCCAGGCCCGAGGCCCCTGCCGCGGCCTACCCCGTGCCGGCCGACGCACCTGTGGCCCGCGCCCCCCAGGAGGGGCCCCCGCCTGCTGGCGCCGCCGTGAGTGCGGCATGGGGCGCTGCTGGACCCGCCGCCGCCGAGGCCGTCGAGGTGCCAGTCAGCGCCGAGGAGGATGTTGCTGCTGCCGCCACGGCCGAGGCAGCCCGCAAGGCGAGGGCAGCTCAGCGTGCTGAAAGGAAGGCTGCAGAACGTGCACGTCGCCCTGATGGCCAGCAGGGACTGCGAGCCGCTTGGCTCGCCAGGCGTCAGCGCGGCCAGGCGCGAGCAGCCACCGTGGCCGAGGCGCCCTGCCGCCGTCGCCGCACGGCCGTGCCGCCGTCGCCGCAGAGGCGGGAGAGGATGCCGCCGCAGGGGCGGCCAGCCGCCGCCAGCGGCACAGCCGCAGCCACAGCCCACGGCGGGAAGCGCCCGACGGCTTCATGCTGTGCGGCGGCCGCGCCGGCTCCACCGAGGGCAGCGAGGGAGCTACGTCGACGCTGGGGTGACGTGTCACGGCGGGCGGGCCTCGGGGAGCGAGAGGGCTGCCACTGAGCCGTCTCAAGGCCCGCCTGCGACTGGCGCGCCGCCAGTCATGCCGACTGCCACGAGCGGCAGCCTTGTCGGCCGAACCGAGGGTCGATCCGCGAGGGGAGGGGGCCATAGTGGGCGCTCCGAAAGGAACTCGCGAAGCCCCCGCCCCACAGCGGCGCTCGCCGAGGTAAGGTCGACGAGTGCATCTGCTCCCTCGCCTCGGATGGAGTCCGAGGCCCAGCAGCAGCCACGCTGCCCAATACCAGATTGCACCGATCTAGTCAGGCTACTGTGTCAGCCCTGGCTATCTTGCTCTCTCACTCCCGTCTTTCTTGGGCCAACTCAACTGCCCGAACATTGCCTCTTTCATCCTTGCCTTCATAGTAGTACCTGCCAATTTTTTGAGACCCACGGAGCTTCTCTCCCCCCCCGACAGTGAGCAGGTTGTCAGGATGGAGGTGCATACGGACGGGTCTGGTGGGACCAAACAACAGCACTTGGGTGGGCCACCGTCTTGGGCATGGTGCATATTTTCGGTTACGACGACTGGCAGGTACATCTGTGAAGGGTACTTGTGTAGTGTCGATCCTGATCTCTCCACCTCTGTTGCGAGCCCAGCTGGAGCTTCAGAATTTCAAGCCGCACTGTGGCTGGTGCTATGGTTATTGCAAGCTCCTCCTCGTTTTCGGGCCCAACCCGTGGTGGTATACACAGATAACATGCTGGTGGTTTCCGCGGCCGACGGGGGAACGAGATATGCGTCGTGCGGTGATTTCCCATGGCTCTTTGATGGGGCCCTCAAGCTACTACGTCAGTTTACGAAGCTGAGCTGGAATCACGTCCACGGCCACAATGCCGATCCGCTGAATGAGCTTGCAGATACCATAGCACGACTGGCTTCCATGGGAATTGCGCCGACAGTAGAGCCTGACTTTCAACCGTGGTCAGTTTTGCTTGCGTCAGCCTCTCTTGTACCATGGATGTGGATGTCTGCCAATTCCAACTTCGGTCATGGGGAGTATCCGAAAGTTGGCGCATGCGAAATGCCCTCCATCAACCCTCCCGAGCTAGATCTCAGAACTGCCTTCTTGCCATCTGCTGGCCGCGGCTCGGAAAACTCGTCTGTGCCACGAGTATCTCCGACATCAGGTTTGCAGCCTCAGGTGAATTTTGCAGTGGCGAACGTACTCACACTGCGGCCCCGCAGGAAGGCTGCCCGACGAGGGAGAGGTACTCGAATACGGTGTCGGTACCAAGACGCGGCCGGCCTGGGTTTGCCCGGACGCATGCTCGCACTGGCTCATCAGTTCTCCGCGCGCAACTTTCATGTGGTTGGCACCCTTGAGACTCGGTTGTGTCGTAACGGTTGGACAGCAGCATGAGATTTTCTTGTCATTACCGCAGCAGCCGAATCCAAGGGGAAGGCAGGAGTGGCCTTATGGATCAACACACAACATGAGTACGCATGTGGGCACACGCTTGCGCGCCGTCACATACGTGTGATCAGCTTCTCGTCTCGGCACTTGTTGGTAGCCATACGTGCGCCTCACCTGTGTTTGGACGTGCTCGTCGGCCATGCTCCCCACTCTCGCCGTCCTCCTGCTGATGTCGAAGCGTGGTGGGCCCATGTGACGTCAGTGCTACGTGGGAGAACCCAGCCGGCCCCTCTGTACTGTCTATTGGATGCGAATGCGACTTTGGGATCACAGGTGTCAGATCATGTCGGTGACGTGGCGGCTGAGGTTGAAAATGCCAATGGACAGTGCTTTCACAAGTTCCTGCGTGACTCGGACCAGTGTGCGTTGTCTACATTCCTGCCGTCATACTCTGGGATCCATGGGATCTGGTTACCACCTGGGGCTCAGGGCCAAAATCCGCAACGACGCATCGACTACATAACGATGCCTATGGGCCAACTATCTAGCGTCATTCGTCAGGGAGTCGATATCGAGATCGAGCTAGCGATGCGATGTGACGACCATTTTGTGGTTACTGCTGATGTGTACGTGTGCCGTGCCGATCAGTATAAGCCAGCCATCACATGGACACGCTCCCGACACGACGAAGCTAAGTATGCTGATCCCGAGTGTCGTGCTGCGTTCGAAGATGCCCTTCGCATGGTGCCCTCGCCGACTTTCACAACACATCCAGATGATCATGCCGCGTATCTCAACAGGCATATCTTGGAGGCCCCTGCAATCGCTTTTCCACCCAAAAGGTCCGACAGTGGCCGTGAGCCCCGTCGCAGTTGGATTTCCCAGGGATCCCTCGACCTTATGGATCAGCGCACGTCTGGGAGACGTGCGCTTCGGGCCCTACGGGCCCAACTGCCCAGGCTTTTCCTGGCGTGTGTGTTTGTGGCGTGGGCCTCGGACGGGGCCATGGATGGCGAGTGGTTCTGTCACCGGACACGCCGTTTCCGACATAGTGACCGTGACGGACCGTCGCATCATCCACTCTTGCAGATATGTCGACGGATCGCGGATGCCGCTGACCAGGTTCTTGATGCCACCAAGGTTTTTGCGACGCCTCTACGAACACCACAGGGCAAGTTGACCGACCCACCGTTTACCCAGGACCACATCGTCGGCCTGCGATACCTAGGACGGCTGCCCACCGCGTATGAGCTAGCCGATGCCCCACGTGGTTTTCGGTTTCAGCTGCCCAACGTTCATAACTTTTACCTGGGATGGTTTGGATTTTTCTGGGCTGCCAGTATGGTGTTCCTTCGGGCCGCTACATATGTGATCCAACAGTCCACTGGCCAGGATTCAGCGTGGCATTGTGCCAACATTGCTCAGGGGGTCCGAAATGCTTGGGATCGACGACAGTTCGCCGAAGCCTATGCCGCCTTGCGACGGATCGGGGCCGGGTCCAAGCGACGACGATTCGAGCGAGTGTTGCCCGCATTGCAAGATCTGTCTGGCCAAGCCGTTGTATCCGAGATACAAGTCGCGAGGCGTTGGCAACAACACTTTGCTAGTCTCGAGCTTGCGGCTACGATTTCAGTCGAGGATGTGCCGACATTCGCAGCATACTTCGGGCGCGCACCCTATGCGCGTATGTCGACCGAGCCCGTCAGTCTTGCTTCGATCCCCACCCTAGCTGAATTCCAATGGTCGTGTCGACAGTCACGCAGGTCGGCTCCAGGATGTGACGGTATTTCAGGCGGCCTTATGAGGGCCCATCCGACCGCTATCGCGGAATATTACTACCCTCTACAGCTGAAGTCTACCCTTACACTAGTGGAGCCTATTCACTGGAAAGGAGGTTTTTTTTTTATCGGGACCTCATCAAGTCCGGTCAGGCTGACCCGACACAGTGCAGCAGCTCCAGGTCCATCCTTGTCTCTTCCCAGGTGGGCAAGGCCGCCCGACGCTGCCTACGTTCCCGACTTTTGCCCCACTTGGCCTCCGAGGCGGGTGAGACCCAGTTTGGAGGGCTTCCAGGACGAGGTACCACCCACGCGTCCCTGGTGCTCCGCGTTTCGCAATCCCTGGCCAAACTTCGGAAGATGTCGTTCGGGGCCCTATTTTTGGACGTCGTTCAGGCCTTTTACAAGGCCATTCGGGAGCTCGTGGTGCGTGCCCACCGCGAAACCAACCTCGACGACCTTACTGTGGGTACCCTGGTGCGCGCCGCTGGTTTACCCCCGGCCGCCATGCAACAGCTTACCGATCGATTGCGACAGCGTGCAGCGAACCTGTCAGCCTCCGACGTCGATTCTCACACCGTGGCCCAGGTTGAGCAGTGCTACCAGGCACCCTGGTTTATTTACGAGGGATCAGGCCAGGTCTCGTTACCTCAGCGGTCCTTCTTTCCCGGCCAGCCACTCGCGGATGTCCTCTTCGAGATTCAGATGGCCGACTGTATGCAGGACGTACGAGCGCGCATGCTGGATGAGGGCACGCCGTACATGCTACCACGCGCAGAGCAGAGATCCATCACCGCGCTTGTTACTGACAGTACCGACCCCGGCCCCCCAGCTGACCTCCCCCTCGTTGACATTTCATATGCCGACGATGGCACAGTCATGCTCATACTGCCTGCTGAGCAGATGTATGATGCGCTTAGTCAGGTGATGGTTATAGTGTCAGAGGCCTTCGCACGCCGTGGACATATCCTCAATATTGGGCCGTCTAAGACTGCCGCGCTTGTCAAATGGCGCGGGCCAGGCGCCAAGAGCGCACGACACACAGCATGGCACGTGCATGGCGGACGAGTTATGGGACATTCGGATATACTAGGACAGCTCAGTGTGCCGATTGTACATCACTACGTACATCTAGGGTCGGTGATCGATGCGAACTCTGCAATGCTGCCCGAAATACATTACCGAGCTGCCTCGACAGCCTCGTCGCTGCAGGTTCTTCGACGATGTGTTTTTGCGACCGATGACCTTGCCCTACACCACCGACTCGTGCTAGCCGACAGTCTGGTCATGTCAGGGCGTCTGTACAATGCAGGGGCGTGGGGAGCACTAACGACTTCGGAGGCCAAGTTGGCCCATCTGGAAACCATGAAGGTATACCGAGCTGCGGCTCGAGTCCGTTTCCAGGAGCACGATTCTCAAGTGTCCGACGCCCTTGTGCTGGCGAGGCTGCGCAGACCTACCCCCGCCAACACTCTCCGTGCCGCACGTCTCCGACTACTCGGCTCGCTTTATCATACGGGGCCCCTCCTGGTTTTCTCCCTCGTTGCCGCAGAGTGGCATGCTGCCCCGGATGCCCCCGCACGCGAGCGCACTACTCTTGGACAGTGGATCCAGGACCTGGCCTGGTTACGATGTGCCGTCAAACAGTGCCAGGACCTACCAGCCCCAGCTGAAGACCTCAACCCCTGGGAAACATTCATACGACGAAGTCAGACAGCCTGGAAGCGCATCATACAAGTTGCGATGCATGCGTACACGCAATACATTTCCAGGAAAGTACTCGCTTCCCACATGGAGTCCCAGTTTTTTGCAGCTGTGAGGCCAGCAGGTGTGCCAGAACGTGTGTATACCGACGAGCACGGGCTTATCGTCCCACCGCCGTCTCCTGTGCAGACAGCTACCATGGAGTGCCCATGGTGCGGTGAGGTTTTCGCACGACATCGAGCAATGCGCACACATGTTGCCCGTGCGCACCGACAGATTGCGACACTCGCGCGCGGTTATGCTGCTAGGGACGGTTCATGTGCAGTGTGTCTGTTAAAGTTCAACGCCAGACCCCACCTCATCGACCACCTGTCGAGCGACTCCCCTCGATGCCTGCTGGGCTGCCTCTTAACTACGGACAACCCAGCACACCACCTCGACGACACGACTACACCGCCTCGACCAACCGGAGCGGCACCCCACATCAGGATTCCCCGCCGACATGTGATCGTACCCACGACGCGGTTACTTGGGCCGCTCACTCAACTGGCTACCGACCTAGCGACGTTGGTCCCACAGGAGTACGCCCGCCAGGTTTTACTTGAATCGGACCCCTACCTCACACCTGCCGCCTGCGCGGCACTCATGCCACCGTCCCCAGACCCACTCCTAGGCGCTCCCCCTCCCGCCCAGTACCCACCAGTACAGACGGAGCGGTACCCGACGCGTATGTTTCTGACCGAGCAGTATACACATGCAGCTGCTCAGGTTCTGCCGTCAGCGATCCGACGGTCAGAGTACTACATACTTAACCTATACTGTGGGAGACGCCGTCCTGGGGATATACAGGCTTGCGTAGAAATGGAGGAGTATCATACCGATTTCGCCGTATATGTACTTTCGATCGATATCGCTATCGATCCCGTTCTTGGCAATATGATGCGCCGTGAATCTCTAGACATTTGGAAGGGACATATTCGGGCCAAACGTGTTGTGCTGTCATGAGGCGGGCCCCCGTGCGAAACGTGGGCTGCCATGCGCTGGGCCCTTGACAAGGGCCCCCCACCACTGCGTTCCCACGATGACTTCTGGGGCCTGCTATCGGTTACGCCGCGCCAGATGGAACAGTTACGTGTGGGCAATGAGCTTCTTGGAGCCATGATTGAGCTTTTCGCCGAACATTTGATTGTGGGCACTTGCTGCTGGATGGAGCATCCCATGCCAGCCGACTGGCGACAAGCAGCTGTAAGTTCCTTCTTCTTCCCCCCCACCCCCTACGGGCCATCGTGGCCTCCCCAGCTGCGACCGTGACAGACTTCGACCAATGCGAACACGGCCAGGTCGCTCGAGCTCCCACCCGTATTCTGGCGCTGCGGATGGAAACCCTTTCTGGTAGGCTTCTAGAGACCCCAGGACGTGGAAGATGTTCTCACGGACGGGGGGCCCACGAGGTACTCATGGGGTTCGATCGGGCCCGAGACGAGTGGCGTACTGCCAAGAAGAAGACATACCCTCCCGCTCTATGTCGAGTATTGGCCGACGGTATCACAGACGCGATCAACCATATGTGTGTGACGTGTGACGATGATACATTGCCAGAGGACATGAGGGAGGAGGAGGAGGAGTTTCGTGGGTCCCTTTCAGCCCCTTTTATGTGTCATGGGACCCATATCTCGGTACTGACGAGTCTTGGGCGCCCGATGTTGTTGATTCTCGGTCTCGGAAGGTGCGTGCTGATCCAGAGCGCCACAGGTTCTTCCCCCCAGAATCGCCATCCACCGAGGCTGCAGATGCAGGCGTTGTGCATGATCCCACTGCGGGGCCGCGGGGCCCTGGCCCTACCGAGGCCTCAGAGGAACAGGAATATGCCGATGCGCTTGCATTCCTGGATGGCACTGAGTTGCCACCACCTGGCTCGCTTACTCCGCCCTTTGTACCCGCTTCCCAATCTTTGTGTCCCCCGCCGCCTCCACAGCCCGTAGAGCTCACACCAGAAATGCGAGCCCGAATTGCTGCCAAGCGTACGCAAGCCAGAGAGCGACGTCGGATTCGACTCGCTCAGCGGATAGCCCCATGGACTTTCCAACCCGAGTTCGGGGTCGGGCTGTTTGATAATGCGTACGAATAAATATGTTGGTCGGGAGGTGGGCCTTAGTTGTAGTTGGTGATGGGGTGGGGGATTACACTCTCAGTCAGGCACTTTGTCAGCCCTGGCCTTGCTCTCACAGATATTTCGTCTTTCGAGCCTAGCGTTGTCTCGTTCACCTCACCTTCCTAGAAGCTCATACCTGTGTGGCCGTGCCCTGATCTCTCCGCCTTTGTTGCCAGTGTTTCGAGCTTTGCTCAGACCAACGCTTTGTGGCTAGTGCTATGGTTAATGCGTGCCCTCCTCGTTTTGGCTAGTCCCGCGGTGGTATACAGATAACCCACAGCTCATCCGTCAGTTTCGAGCTGAGCTGGAATCACGTCCGCTGAATGAGCTTGAATTCCATAGCCGTCTGACCCCCAGGGTTGCGCCACAGTAGGTCTGACTTTCACGTAGATCAGTTTTGCGGCAGACTGCCTCTCTTGGACCATGGATGTATGTCTGTCGGCCACCTTCAGCATCCAGGAGCAGCTTCAGGTGAATTTTGCAGTATGGAGGGGTTATTGGGGGTTCGTTGGAGGCGGTAGCAGCGAGGCAGGGTAGCAGCAAGCGGAGAGAGCGGCAGCCCGCCTCTTTTGCTCTCTCCTGTCTGCGGCCTGCCTGCAAGCGCCGCCCCGCCCTCTTGCCCGCTCTCTCTCTGAGACCAGATTTTTCAGACAAGGCGTATCAGGTTTGACTGAAAGCAGTCGTCTTGCACAACTGTCGCCAGCTCGAGCGTCAGCCTTGTCGGCCGAACCGAGGGTCGATCCGCGAGGGGAGGGGGCCATAGTGGGCGCTCCGAAAGGAACTCGCGAAGCCCCCGCCCCGCAGCGGCGCTCGCCGAGGTAAAGTCGTTGAGTGCAGCTGCTTTGAGAGCTACTGCGGTCGTGGAGACCGCATCGTGTAGTCGGGAGGGGGCTGGGTATGGTAGGCCGGGCAGTTGGAGGAGTTAGCAGCGAGGCAGAGTAGCGACAAGCGGAGAGAGCGGCAGCCCGCCTCTCTTGCTCTCTCTTGTCCGCGACCTGCCTGCATGCGCCGTCCCGCCCTCTTGCCCGCTCTCTCTCTGAGACTAGATTTCAGACAGGGCGTAGCAGGTTTGACTGAAAGCAGTCGACTTGCGCAACTGTCGCCAACTCGAGCGTCAGCCTGGTCGACCGAACCAAGGGTCGAACCGTGAGGGGAGGGGGCCATAGTGGGCGCTCCGAAAAGAACTCGCGAAGCCCCCGCCCCGCAGCGGCGCTCGCCGAGGTAAAGTCGTTGAGTGCAGCTGCGCCGAGAGCTAACAGCGGTCGTGGAGATCGCAACGTGTAGTCGGGAGGAGGTTGGGACTGATAGGTCGGGCAGACGTGCTGAGATCAGAGAGGCATGTGCCTGCCTCTCTTGCTTCTTTCCGCCGCCGCCTGCATGCAACCCGCCTGCCTGCTTTCTTTCCGCCGTCAACCTGGACAGAGGTGCGCCCCCTCGCGTTCTGTCACCGTCGCGCTGGCAAGCTTCGAGCCTTGGCCCGTGGGGGGCAGCGGCAGGGGGCTCGGTGAGCGTAGTCCGTCGCTAACCACGCACCCGTTGCGCGTGGCACCGAGCCCCCGAGTGTCCGTCGGTCCGCGCGCCGCCAGCCAGGCGCTCATGCGGCTGCGCGCCGCAGCCCCCGCCTGCCGCCAGCCTTTCTTGCTTTTGCCTTGCAGATAAGGATGGGAGTGGGGGTGGCTGGCAGCATTGAGGAGGGGACAAGTTAGCGATTGCATCTCTGTGGAGCGTGATTGCCCTGGTGCTTTGACAGGGTTACGCCGAGAGCAACCGAGCAGGATTGCCCCACTCCGTCCGCCGCCACTTCCTGGCCACGGTTGAACGTTTCACGCCTTTGCCGACTAGTACCAGACGCTCTGCGTCCATATTGCTGCCTCGCATCCAGTTGCTGGCGCAGTTAATACTATGGGATTGGGTGGGTTTCGAGGGGAGTTAGGTTGGATGGAGGAAGTTACTGTCTGAACTTGACTTCAGGTGCCCGAGCAGAGTTTGCGAGCTTCGCCGTTTAGCACAGCCACGCGAGCTGACTGTGCTGACCGGCTCTGCTAGCTGCAGCGCCGCCATTAGCTGACAGGCCATGCGCTTCATCAGCAGCGCAATCCAAAAATCCTCCTCCCTCTCCCCTCCCCCCTCCTCCCTCCTCCCTCCTCCCCTCCCTCTCCCTCCTCCCTCCCTCCCTCCCTCCCCCTCCTCCTCCTCCTCTCCCCTCTCCTCCCCACTTCCTCCTCCTCCTCCTCCTCCTCCTCCTCCTCCTCCGCCTCCTCCTCCTCCTCCTCCTCCTCCCCCTCCTCCTCCCTCCTCGTATTGAAATCCATAGACCAGCAGCGATGAATCATGCACTGGCCCTGGTCAACGGAATTAGGGGATCACCCCAGGCGCGGAATAAGTGCACCTGCCCAACATACGTCGTTGACTGGAAGCGCCCCGTGCAACAAACATGGAAACATCGGCAGCCTACCATTCATAAGCTGCCCTCTCTCTTCAGACGCGAGGTTTCTCACGCGCTTCCTCCCCGAAAACAAAACCGCTGACGTCCCATCGCGTCCACAACGAGCGCACAGCGCCACAGGGGGGCCCGAGCCCGCAACCCAGGACACGCGCAGGCGATGCTCGAAGTTATCGGGGTCCTTCAGGACACTAAGAAAGGACGGGGCCAAGGCTCGGCAGGGGGTCTTAGTGAGCGCAGCGACCTTCCTTGAACAGTTCGCGCATATCCAGTGATCTACGTGCCAGCGATTGACATTGAGTTCATGGGCCCACCTCAGCGAGGGCGCACATCCTTTGCTGACCTGAAAAATCGGAGGCGGGGGGCCACAGGGCCAGGATTGCACCCGCGCCAAGAAAAAAACCCTGTGCGGCTTTTGCGTTGCACTGGGCACATCGATGGTTGCCTGATCGAGATCTTGCCTGCGGGCGCCTTGCCCCGCCGGCCAATCGGCGGCCTTGATCCCGCGGGCGCCCCGCAGGTCGGCCGCGTCAGCAGCCTCGCGTTCCTCTCGGTGGGCCTTCACTTTGTGGAAACTGGCCCAGGCCGAGGGCACGCGCGCATGCAAAAAGGAACTTGAGTCAACAAAGAAGGCGTAACACCGCAGCGCGTCTCTTCTCATATCAGGGCCGACAAGGATTTCAGGCAGGTTCAACATGTGGAGCGCCACGCGGCACAGCAGGTGGCAGCACCTGACAAACCAACGCAACCGTTGGCACGTCACGCCAGCCAGATATCTAAACTCAAAAAAAAATTACACTCACAAGAGGATATTTGCAAGCAGGCGATCGAGGAGCTCCACGCGGGGGTGCGAGGGCCAGAACCTACCACGGCATCGGCCCAAACGGCGTCCATCAACGACGCGCCCACAGAAATGGCAATTGGCGGACCTCAGCCCAGCGGAACTTTTCAGCCCGTCAGAGTTCGTGGGCCTATCTATCTCAAGAGGAAAAAAGATGAAGCGAAAGCTCGCGCAGCCAGGCTCGGAACCATGTTTGAGGAGGCCACGCAGAATATTCGGCGCCGTTAAAGAACGCGCAGAGAAATTCCGCGCCGAGCATGACGAACGAAATATAGGGCTGGACGGAAACACGAGAGAAGTGGGAGAGGATGGGGGGCCACAGTCTGGGGTAGGCGGCAAAGGCGAGGACGGGGGTGGAAGGGGCAGGGGGCCAAGCGCCAAGATCAGCAGCGGCGGGGCCTCAAGCAGCAGCGGGGGCTTCTCGCCAGGGTCCCAATCGCAGTTCTCAGGAATCAACGCTGAAGGAGAAAAGTGAACCTGCCCTCGTATCTAAAGTTCATGAGATCCTCGGGAACGGCCATGAGCCGCTCGACCCGCTTGGACACAGGCAGGGGGCGATAGCAAGTCGCGTTGTTGATGTTCCTCGTGAGGGCCAAAGTGTTCTCCTTGAAGTTCCGAGAAGTCAACGTGCGAAAAATGTTATAGGGGAATGTTTGGTGGTCGTCACCGTCCATGGTTCGTCTTGCAATGTCGCGGAGTCTGTGTTAATGCAACTTTCTGCTTCCAAGAGCGCGGGCTGTTGCCGAATCGTTTTTCGCCGGCGACTGCATCATGTCGCAAAAAAAATTGGCGCCTATCGGTAGGCCGGCCGGCAAGACAGAGCGGGCCAGTTCTCCGGCGTGTGCGCTGGTACCTGTCAGATGCCGCATGACAGCGCGGGCCCCCGACGCCGGGGTTGTCCCGGGATGAGGGCCAGGGCGGCGCGATGTTTTGCGTGGACTCGCGAGCTGGGCGTTCTCGTGGCGGACCCTTGTCACCCGCGCGCGGGAGGAGGCAAAGCGCCTCGCGACCTCGAGATTCTACGTCTGTTGGGAGATCGAGCGCTACAGAAACGAGCCGCTTCTTGGATTGGAGGAAATTGGAACGACCACCCCGCAGCCATCGACGCAGGCCCCCCCCCCCCCCCGAGAATCCTGAGGGCGTCGCCCGTGGCGACCCCGACGCGCCATCGCTTGTCATGGGCGGCTGCTAATCCATACTTGTCACGTTTTGATCAGCAAAAGATGGGAGAGGCTGGCGGCAAGTGCGTGCGTTCTGGTGAATGTACCAACTGACCCGCATAGGGCGCGGTTCAAACCCTCGTCTGGCGCCGGGCACCTGGGCGCCCAAGCAGCGATGGCAGTCGCCAGGGAAGCGCATTATTGGATTTATGCCAGAGTTTGCGGGCGAAAGATGCGCTCGCATGAGCGGGAAGTTGGGCAAACTTTTTTCCACTTTGGGCGCGTCGCCTCGCGGGCAACAGCGCGCCCTGCATGGGGGGGGCTTTCGAAAGATGCATGACCACTGGAATGGCCTTGCTTGGAAGGAAGTTTCGACGCTCACGGGATATGGCGCACCTGGGCTGGCAGGCGGCGCTGAGCCTGAATGGGGGGCGAAACCCATCAGGAAAGCCCCACTCACGCAATCGCACCGCAAGCTCGATTCACAGCGCGCGCTCTCATGTGCTACTCACCGACTTGGAGAGATCAAGACGCTTCACTGGGAGGGCAAGACCACGGACTACTGGCATAAATTTGCGCAGGACCTGGGGGGGCTGCCCAGCGGGATGAAGGCCCCATTCTGGCATTCTTGGAAGGGCGGCGCCATGTCTTGGACCTCGATCCCCAGCAAAGTTGGCAGTCTTATGTACACTACAACAAACCCGCACAATAAGGATGGGCAACCCTCTCAAGGGTACCCCCCTTGCATCCTTGCCTCCTCGGCCCATCCTTGGCCGCCTTCGTCGGCAGCGTCCTGCTCGAAAAGCTTCGCAATGGGCGTCCAGGGCCCTTGCTGAGTTTGGGCCTGTCTGGTTGCAGGAGGTCGGATTTTGCGCAGCACGTCTATGGCGCGGTTATGGCACCCGCCCCGAAGATGCATTCTCGCGCATGGAATCAGTGGCGCGACGAAGCCATGAACAATGACGCCAGAGCAGCGCACGGATATCTCATGGACCAGCGAATACCTCTCACGCCGCAGTTCGAGGGCCACGCGGGCGACTGCCTTGCGCGCGCGTCGTTGGATGCAAGAGCACAAGCCGAACGTGACAAGCGGGGGCAAGCACGTGAAGCTGCCCAACTTGGGCCACATTGGGGGGGCGGAGGGGGGGGGCTTTCCAGGCGCGAGATCGCGTTGCCATCCCAACTCTCGCCGCAATGTTTGCGCCGTCCCCAGCGCCGTTTGTTTCGGCGACGCCCGCGCCCGACCCGCGCCCGAACGCGCGCGGGGGAATGGCGCAGAGAAGGGGCCATCGACTCACCGCAACAAGTGCTAGAGGACGAAATGTCGTCGGGGCAGCGCGGCAAGCCGCGGAACTCTCGGGGCCGCAGACCCCCCTGCCACAATGCTCTCGCCCCTGGCCAACGCTGAGGACTTGGGCCAAAATCGCTGCGGACCTCCCCCCCCCCCCCCCCTCGGCCTCCTCCTGCTCCTCCTCCTCCTCACCCTCCTGCCCCTCCTCCCCTTTTCCCCTCCCCATCCGCTGCCCCATCCTCCCCCCCCTTTTCCTCTGGCTGCCGCCCGAGCCTGCGCCCCCCCAAATTCAACAATTTGAAAAGAGCGAAGCATGGGACACACAGCCCAGGACGACTGCCTCAAGACTACATTGCGCGGGAAACGCGTCTCCCATACTTCGAAATCCGAATTGGGGGGGGGGGGGGCGCAATTGCGGCTCATTGGGCGCAGTTTGGTTCAAGAAAATTGCGTTTCCCACAATTCAGAATTCGAATGCTCGGTATTCCTAATTTATGGGAAGCGCACTCTCCCTTGCAAAACCGCGCTCAATGAGCAGCAGTTGCGTTCCCCACAATTCCGAATCATGGAAAACACTAGTGCGGCTCCTTGCGCGTGCTTGCTTGGTGACAGTTGCGCGCCCCAGACTTCGGAGTTCGACCTCTCGGGATTCCGGATCATGGGGAACGCAATCTTCACCAATGCAACATCACCCAGTGAGCCGCAATTGCGTTTCCCACTATTCCGAAATATGGGAAGACACTTGCGGCTCCGTGAATGCGGCCTTTTTTGTAGAAAATTGCGTTCCCCACTATTCAGAGTTCGAGTGCTCGGAATTCCGAGTTATGGTAGACGCAATTTCCATTGACAAACACACTCAACGGCTTAGACCTAAGTTCCCCATAATTTCGAATTATGGAAAACGCAAGCGTGGCTCATAGAGTGCGGTTGTTTGATGAAAATTGCGTTTCCCATATGTCGAAATTCGACTTCTGTGAATTTCGAGTTATGGGAAACGCAATGTCCATAAAAAACACCAAGCAATGAGCAACGATTGCGTTTCCCATACTATAATATTATGGGAAACGCAGCTGTCTCAGTGAATGCGTTTTTGTTTGGGGGGAGCTGCGTTTCCAATGCTCCAGAATCCGAATCCTCGGGATTCCAAAATGTGGGGGGCCTGTGTTCTTAACAAAAGAACGCACTCAATCAGCCAGTTGCGTTTCCTACAATTTCACAGTATGGGAAACGCAATTGTGGCTCATTGGGCGCGCTCTTGGGCAGAACATTGCGCTTCCCATAATTCGGAATTCGAATTCTCGGAATTCTGAATTATGGGGAATGGGATTTCCCTTGAACAGCCGCGCTCAATGGGCCAACATTGCTATCGCCATCATTCCGAAACATGGGAAACGGCGCAATTGTGGCTCATTGGGTGCTTTTTGAAGACAGTTGCGTTTCCCACAAGTCGGAATTCGGATTCTCGGAATTCCGAATTATGGGAAACGCAATTTTCTTCAAAAAGCATTCAATGGGCCACAATTGTGTTTCCAAGACTTAAACATTACGGAGAGTGCAATTGGGGCCCATTGAATGCGATCTGTTGAAGAAAAGTGCGTTTCCCATAATGCAGAATTCGAATTCTCGGAATTCCGACTTACGGGACATGTTTTCTTTGAACAACCAGCACTCGATGGGCCAGAACTGCGTTTCCCATAACTCCGAATTATAGGAAACGCCACTGTGGCTCATGGAATGCGTTATCCAACACAATGGCAACGCTGGTGCGTCGGGTACTTGACCAGTTTTTTGGCGGGAACTCAATACTTCAGTGCTGCGCAGGGCGATCGTCTCCAGGCATGGCCCCAGAGCGCGCTGGGATCACGGTCGAGAAGGCTCAGGGGAGCATGAACAGTCAGCCGCAGAGGCCTGTCGTGAAACACGTAGGCGAGGCATCCGCAGCCGTCAGAGTCTCAGAGACAAGATGCGACCGCTGACTCGTAGCGTCGGGAATGCCTCTGCTGAGCGCCACTGGGGCGAGCTGGGGCGGCTTCAAGATTGTTTCCGAAACCGGTTGGCAGGTCGCCGACTGGTCGCTGTTTCTGGGCCAGCTTCGGCCCTTGGGGGCCCAGCCAAAGGCAGACTCTAGACTCTAAACGGAGGCAGCGGACCTTCGCTCGAGGCCGCAGACATGAGGGTGGTCGACGCCCTCGATCAGGTCCAGCCTCCACTATTGGCAGCAGATGTGCGGGTGGTCGATGCCCGCCCCAGTGTGGAGAGGCCCCTCAGGCGCGCCCGGCAATTTCCGGGGCCTTGAAAGGTCCTTGGGGAGCCCAGCCGAGGGCAGACCCTAAATGGGGAGTGGCGGACACTTGAGCGAGGCTGCAGACATGCGGGTGGTCGATGCCCTCGATCAGATCCAGCCTCCACTCTGGGCAGCAGATGCGCGGGCGGTCGATGTCCCGAAATGGGGCGACCCCCCGGGCGCGACGGGGCGCGACCGCGTCCTTGGGGGCTCTCGGCGAGGCAGAACCAGCAAGGAGGGCGATGGGAGCTCTGGCGCAAGGCCGCAGACGCGCGGGTGGCCGATGCCCTTGACCGAGCTCAGCCTCACCACAGGGCCGCGGGCGCGCGGGCGGTCGATGCCCCCGCGGTGAGCGCCGACCCCAGGCGACGGGGCAATGCGTCGCCCCTGGGGTGCCCGAGGAGGGCAGACCCAACAGCTGGAGACGTGGCGCGCGAGCGCCCTTGGGGGGCCCGCTGGGGGGCAGACCCAGCAGCGCGAGGCTGCTGGGCGCCGCTGCGACATCGACGTGGTCAGCTACGACTCCAACGCATGGTCGACGGCGCAGAAGTGCCTGGAGTGGGTGTGCGACGTCAAAAGTACGCTGTTCGATGCATGCCCCATGCAGGAGCGCCGCCTTGAGGGCGGGCCGGCAGGTTGCAAGGGCCAGGGTCTGGGCACGTCGGCGGGGATTCCGCAAGCGTTCGCAGAGGCGGCCCGCGCTGGGGAAAGGCGACAGAGAGACGCCGGGAGGGGCGGGGCGGCGGCGTCGGCGGAGACGACTTTTGGATGCTGCGATTTCCGCCGTTCCAGTGTCTCGGAGAGAATCGTGGCGGCAAAGGCCATGGTCCACGGTGAGGTGCTGCTCCTTTTCGTTTCAGTTTATGGCCGCGCCTTGCTGGGGCTCGCAGGGGCCGACCTCCACTTCTTCGAGCAAGTCAGCGAGCTTGTCACGGCTGCAGGTTGCCCGGTCGTCGTCGGAGGCGATTGGGGCAGAGGCGCCGATGACCTTCGGGGGTCGCAGAGGGCTGAGCACCTGGGCGCCTCGATCCTCCACCCAGTGGATGGCGCGTGCAACCGGCGCTGCTGCGACTATTTTGTGGCCAGCAGGTGCTTCGACCACCGCGCAGTCGATTGTCGGGCGCAGCTTGACGCCCCCGCGGGCCCGCGCCCAGCGGTAGCGTTGAAGCTCAAGCAGGTGGCTGGCTAACCCGAGGTTTGGCAACGCGTGGTTTCAGCTGCCTTTCCCCTCCCTCGCAGTGACAGCGCGCGCGAATGCGCGATCTTTTCAGGGGGCCCGGGAAGGCCCGCGTTCGCTGGCCCCCAGCGCCGGGGGGCAGCGGCCGCCTGGTTTCGCGCGGCCGAGTCAGCAATCGGTAAAGTTCACGGCGTCTCCTCTTCGAAACATTCTGATCGAGCCAAAGGCTGCCAAGCGCAGCCCGCCCCTGCGCGGGCCTCGCGGGGGCGAGGGCCCCAGCGGAAGGCGAATTTAACTGCGCGGAGATCGCTGTCGACGAGACGCCTCGCTATCCAGCGCATGAAACCGCGGTCGCTGGATCGCCGAGAACGAATCCAACGGGGCATTGCGCGGCAGCAAGATCATTTTCAGACCGCGGAGCCATCGACTCTGCAGGCGCAGACGGCATTTTCCGCGTTCGCGGAGCTGGGCGGCCACGAGCGCGGCGCTCTGGCCGACGGGGCGCAAGCAGAAGTGGATCGCGGAGTCCAACGAGAGGCCGCGGAAGGCCGCCAAAAAAACGAATGGCGGGCGCAGTCGTCCGTCGCTCAGGGAGGTCGCGCGGCCCGCAAGTGCTCGAAAGGCCCCCCCCCCCGCCTTAGCCTGCGCTCGGCGCGCCAGAGCCTGCGGCAGATGCCCCGGCGCCCGCCCCGGCGACCGAGGGCCCGGCCTCGAGGCCCCTAGTGGGGCGAGCTGCCCTCGACGGGACGCTCGCCGACAGGGCGCCCGTTTCCCCCCGAGCCTCGGAAGCGGTGCCCCTTGACTGGCATGACAGGTCTTTGATGACCTCCTGCTCATTACTGCGGAGCAAGTCTGTGAGACCGCTGCGTCTTCTCTAGCTCCTCCACGGCGCTCGGACGGGGCCCTTTCAGCCCTCGTTTTTTGTCGCAGCTCCCCGGCCGGACCTTCGGCGGGGGCGTTTGCGGCCGTCCTCGCGTCTTGGGGGCGGGGGCTCGCGACGGGGCCCGCTCTGGCATGTCCTGGCGGTATTTTTTTGGACGAGCCCGCGGGAAGGGCAAGGCCCATCGGCGCCCATCCCCTGTGGGCTCGCGCGCGGGGCAGAATCCGCCGCCGCCTCTGCGCCCACTAGGAGCGCGATGTCGATGGCATTTTTTCTTCTGGGGCGTGAGCTCAAGCGCGAGTTGCGACGAGAGCGCGCGGTTGCACGATGCGTTGGCCTCCTGTGCTAGGGGGGTCCCGGGCCTCAGCGCAGGCGCGTTGCTCATCGGCCTGCGGAGGTTTTACGAACGCACATCGCATGCTGAGCTGCTCCAGGCGGCGAGGGCGAATGATTTCTCTGTCGCGCAGCCGCGGGCGCGCTGCTACGCGCGTCGCGGTCCGCGCCGCGCCTCGCGGCAGGGGGCCGCCATCAGAGTGATAGAGCCCAGCGGGGCAGTCATTGCTGGCTGCTCAGGGGCTGCGACCCCGTCAGCGCCCCGCGCAGGGCGGCGGCTGGCCCCCCCCCGCAGCACGCATCAATCAGATTATCGATGATGCGCACCTGCACGCGGCGGGCGGCGCCGAAGTCATCGGTCGAGAGCTCGCCCAACCGGGTTGCTCCATCGCGGGGGATTTCCAGCGCGCGGGCCAGCCTGTAGCTCAGAGCAAGCTCGGGCTCCTCTCGCCATCGCCTGCCCATCCATAATTTTCGCTTGCCAGCTGCAGCGCGCGGTCAAGTTCGCCGTGACCTTGGCAAAGGGGGCGCGTTTGATGGGGCTCGCAGGAGGGCCAGCGCGCAGCGCGAGCGATGCTGCGAGGCGCAGCAAACAAATGAAAAAAGGGCCCTTGCTTCGGAGCAGGCGGGGGCCCTGCGTGGCGGCGTTTTCTGGGCAGGGGGTGCCTCGATGGCCCCGCGGGGTGCCGACGTGCGCGGGGCCCCCGGCGGCGAGCTCAAGGGGCGCCGAATCTCGGCGCCGCGCAGGGAAGGCCGCCCCCCGCAAGAATGCCCCATTGGATTGGCCTCCGCGCGCTCCAGGGGCGGTTGGCATCGGAGCCCGCTAGTGCTCGTCACTTCGGACGATCTCCGAACGCGCGGCCAAGTCTTGCAGCGCCGGCGCCTCGCCCCCCCCGCCCCCCCCCGGCCCTCGAGTGGCTGGCTCTTGGGGCGAGGCGAAGGCCTCCTTCAGCTTGCCGCTGCTGGGGCGAACGTTGAGGATCCAATTGCGGCCCTCATCTTTGCGAGCGCCCGCGCGGGCTTCGACGGCGTCGACCCGCGGGCCCTCCGCGAAGCCACTGGGGAGTAATGGGGCCTCTGAAGGGTCTCGCCATCGTCCGTGGCGCGCAGGGCGCAGCTCGCCGCGCGCAAGTTTTCGGATCTCGAAGGCCTGGCCAAGATCCGTCATGGTGAAGGTTGGCGAGGCCAGATTTTCCGGCGGCCACTGAATGAATTGCCGCGCGCGCGCCATGGCCAAGACTGCGAGGGGGGGTCGGGCGGGGCGGGGGGTGCGAGGGAGCAACGTGCGCTGCGTGGACTCGTCATAGGGCCGCACGCAACATCGTCTGCGCGAGCGCGATCCGATGCTGCCCAGCCACTGCCTCCTCCGTGGGAAGGAGAAGTGGCGCGCTTCCCAGTCGCCACTTCGAGTGCTCAGCGCATCAGGGGTGGCGACGGGATTTCTTGCCGAACGCGCAGGAGAGGCCAGTGGCTAGGCTGCCGAGATGCGCGACAGATGTGCCGGATAAGTTTGCGCGAGGCACCCTCCCCGACCCATGCCATGCCTTTGCCGGGCCCGCTCGGGAACCAGCGCGGGAGTGCACGGTTGAAGGGCAAGGAGCGCCCCTGGCCCCTGAGGAAAGCCATGTTTTTTGTGTGACGGGTCGGCTATGGATGGCCTTTCTCCGCCTTTCCACGTCGCGGGTTGGGGGCGCGATTTACGACGAAGAGCTCCGCTATCTCGGCGGGTGGCATGGAGCTGTCCCCCCGACCGAAGGACCCGACCAAATGGCCCGAGACTGCGAGGACTTCGCCGTTCAGATGGCCCTGCGACACATCATGAGCTCTTCCACGGTCTATTTAAACTGCAAAAGCACGCTCCAATGTTGTTGGCTCCCCGCCTTCGCCACTCGCTCGTCCAGTATTCGGGCTCATGCGTGGCGCCGTGCATTTGACAAGGGGCAACCATGAGGAGTGGTCTTCAACAAAGTTGCGGCTCATACAGACATGTCCGATGTCGGAGAAGGGCGCATCACCCTGTTCGAGCACCAAGGCAATTCAGAGGCCGATCGCTTGGCCGAGCGAAGGGTTCGATTAGCCAGACGAGACGGGTTTTAGCACGGTCTCTGCTGAAACTCATCCGCCGTGCTGAGGCCCCACTACGCGGACAGTGTCAATGTCGACAATCTTGGGGCGCAGGGGCTCCACCAAAGTGTCGCTAGAAGGCGATGCCGAGCTTGAGGGGGCTCTAGAGGAGGCGAAGAGGAGGGAGGGTGGAGGTGGTGATCCTGCGGCTGCCCCTGCTCCCCCTCCAATGTGTTCCTCCTCCTCGTCGGGCGCCTTCTGTGAGCCTCTGAATCCAGAATTGGCCTTGATGGCCAGAGATCAAGAGCAGACCCCGTGGGCGGCTCACGGGCATATGTTGCTCGAGTTTGAGGTTGCGGCAGAGGACCAGCCGCCGATCATTCTTTGCTCAACCTGTGGGGGTTGTCTCGCAGGATCCCAGAGGGTTCCGCAAGGCTTGTATTGGTTCCCAACATGCCCTGGTGGACCCTGGCAAGAAGAACTCTAGACCCGTTCTAAAAGGCAAACGCCCGAACAAACCTCTCAAGCTGGGCCCCTGGAGGACTCCCGGGGGGGCGGCGCGAGAGCTGGTCGGAGGGTTTCTGGAAGCCTCAGGGGCCGGGCAAAGAGGGGCCAACGTTGGGCCCGATTTGGGCCATCCTGTTGGTGTCTGTCTCGCCGATTGCTCAATGAGCTCGAAACGCGGACCTTGGGAGAACGGCTACGTAGAGCGATCTGAAGACCAGGCGCTCGACGAATATTCACACGGTTGAATTTCCTCCAGGAGGGCCCTGTCGTTGGCCCCCGGCAGGTCTTCGGCCTTCCTGCCAAGGGTCGTAAAAGATCCACTCGGATGGGCCCCCCCGGTGGGGATTTTTCAGACTGTCGGACTTGTGTTCTCTTTCTCTCTCTCTCTCTCTGTCTCTCTCTCTCTCTCTCTTCCCCCGGTGTCGTGCGACCCTCCCCCTCCTCCTCTTCCCCCTCCTCCTCCTCCTCCTCCTCCTCCTCCTCCTCCTCCTCCTCCTCCTCCTCCGTCTCCTCCTCTTCATCACTCCTCCATCCTCCTCATCCTCCTCCGCTTCCTCGTCCTCCACATCCTCCACCTCCTCCTCCTCCTCCTCCTTCTCCTCCTCCTCCTCTTTCGTCTCCTCGTCCTCCTCCTCCTCCTCCTCCTCCCTCCTCCTTCTCTCCCTCTCCCCCTCCCTTTTCCCTTCCTCCCTCCCTCCCTCCTTGTCCGTTTCCTCCTCCCCTGTTCCTTCTCCTCCTCCTCCTCCTCCTCCTCCTCCCCGCCTCCCTCCCTCTTTCCCTCCCTCCGTCCTTCCATGCCTCCCTCCTTCCCTCCTCCCTCCCTCCATGTTTCCCTGCTCCTCCCTCCCTCCCTCCTCCCTCGTCCTCGACCGCGCCCTCCTCCCTTGTATGTTCTTCCTTTTCCTCCTCCTGCTGCCCCTTCCCCTCTCCCTCTTGATTCTCACTATCCTCCTTATACCTTATCCTCCACCTCCTCCACGTCCTCCTTCTCTTCTCCTCCTCCTCCTTCCGACGCCTCATCCTCCTCCCACCTACTCTCCTCCTCATCCTCGTTCCCCCTGCTCCCCTTCCTTTCCTTCCCTCCTTTTCCTCCTCATCCTCCTCTTCGTCTTCCTCCTCCTTATGTTCCCCCTCACCCTTTCCCCTTCGCATTCCCTTTTCCCCTCCCTCCTTTTCCGCCTCCCCCGCCGCACCCTGTTCCCCGGCACTCTCCTCCGTATCCTCCTCCTGTGCCACCCCCTCTCCGTCTGCATTGTCATCCTCCTCCTTCGCCGCCGCCGCCAAAAACTCCTCCCCCTACCATTATATTCCTCCTCCTCCTCCCCCCGCTCCTCCTGCCACCCACCTCTTCCTGCCAGCCTCCACCTCCTCCTCCTCCTCCTCCTCCTCCTCTTCCTCCTCCTCCTCTCCCTCCTCCTCCTGACGTTGTTGTGCGTTGGGCGGGCGCTTTAGCAACGGAGCTGTAGCGTTCAACCTCCTGCTCCTCCTGCTCCTGCTCCTGCTCCTCCTCCCGTTCCCATGCCCTTGCTGTTGCCCCTGCCACTCCTCCTCCTCCTCCTCTTCTTCTTGTTCCTCCTCCTCCTCCTCGTCCTCCTCCTCACCATCATCATCATCATCCTCATCATCATCATCATCATCAGCATCATCATCATCATCATCATCATCATCATCAGCATCATCATCCTCATCTTCGTCCTCATCCTCATCCTCATCCTCATCATCATCCCCATCTTCATCCTCATCCTCACCCTCATCTTCATCCTCATCCCCATCCTCATCCTCATCCTCATCATCATCCTCATCCTCATCCTCATCCTCATCCTCATCCTCATCATCATCATAATCCTTCGCCCCTCCCACTTGCCCTTCTCCGCGCTCGCGCGAGGGTGAGGCGGGCGCCAAAGGGAGAGGCCAGGATGGTGCTGATGATGATGGTGATGACAATGGTGAGGAGGAGGGGGAAGAACGCCACTGTCCTCGGATTAAGGTTTGGACAACGGTAATTCATGAGGAGGAGGAGGAAGAGGGGAGGATCATAATCAAAACCAAACAACGCAAGAGACTAATCCAAAGGTCAGGCAGAGCAGCCCTGGGAAGACTCGGGAAGCGGCAAGATAGCTGTCCCTACGAAACGCGGATGCCTCGCAAATCCTACTACGAGCGCGAGACCCCCCGCAGGGGAAGTCCCCCCCCCCCCCTGGCCCCAAAGGCAAACCCCCTCGAGCGCGGCTGGCCGCGCGGGGGCGCCTGCGGGCACCGGCAGTCGAATCCTTGATTATCGAGCTCCTGACCCCACGGCCCTTAAGACAGGTCGCGTGGCCACCTTCTTCGAAGAGGCCCCCCAGCCCCGCCCCGCTGGCATCGGCGGCAACCAAACGATCCTCCGCCCCCAACCCCTCCGCGACCGACGACCTCACCACGAACCCATCCCTCCCCGCGACTCGGATGTCCTGCAGCAGCCCACGCCTGACCAAGCTGTGGTAGCACTCGCTGCTGGCAACGGCAGCAGGCGCAACAAGCGCGGCGGAAGTCGCAGACTCCCGACCTCGCCTTCGAAACCTCAGGCGGGCGAGGAAGAGCACGGAGGGTGCGAACCTCGGAGCGGGCCCTAACCCTCACCACGGCGGTCTCCGCAAATGTCAGGTGCGTTCAGGCCTCGAACCTCCTTTGCTCCTGAGGGTCCGCAAAGGTGGGGCAGCCGTGCTCTGGATGCTGACGGCACTCTGGATGCATCCCTCTGTCCAGGAAAGCTTCTAGCGGACCCCTTTCCCGTAACATTCTCATATCACTCAGTATCCTCACCGTGCTGCGCGCTGCCATTACCCATGGATTGAAATATCATCGAAGTCCCCCAGGTTGAAGAATGCGGGTGCCCCCATGCCCCACCTTCTCAGCAGTCCCATCAGACACGTCGGCCCCATCAGTCCCCCTGGAGGCCGGCTGCCGGATGGATCTTGATCTGCAGCTTGGCCTTGCCTTCCAATCGCTTCCGTCGGTGCCTTCGCGCTGAAGTGGGCAATGCACGACGCGATGTAGTCGGGCTATTTGGCCGCGATATGTTGGCCCCAAAACTGCTGGGCTGGTTCGACGGCCGCGCCCTTCGCCGCCTCCTTTGCAACTTTCATGACCACGGAGAAAACTGCAACACGGGAACAGTGGGCCAAAAGCCGCCGTGCCCGTGTCTCGGTTACTCATTTCTGGCCTCTTTGAGCCTTGTAGCCGCCTCCGAGAAGCATCTGTTCGCCGCCGCCAGGTCAGCCTTCGCCATGACGTCCGCTGCCTCGAGAAGGTGCGATTCGAGCGCGTGGGGCTCTACAACTGCTTGGCTGCGTGCCGTCGCGAGCGCGAGGCGAGCGGCGAGGTCGATCATTGATTTTTTTCATCGGCCAGCTCGACCCTGAGGTCCCTCTCCCCGTTCTAATCCTCGCTGCAACTGGGATCGATCTCAGTCGCCGTCGTCCTCTCGCGGCGGACGGGCCCCGCGCGGAGCGTTGACCCGCTCGTGGCGATCGGCGACGAACATCTCGGGATCGTGCTCCTCCGGCGGCATGCCTTAGCCTCTGGTCGCGAGGGGCGAATTGGAGATGATCGCGAGCGCGTTCGTTGCACGTAGCCAGATCGGAAGAACTTCAGCCGCGGCAGCCGCGGGTCAACCGCGCGATGGGAAGAACTGTGGACGCCTTTTCTGCCGCGCGCCTTCCAGCCCGACAGGTTGGGGGTTTTGCGTGTGTTTTGTTTTGCGTGTGTTTTGTTTTGATCCAGCCCGACAGATTGGGGGTGCTAGATTTCAAGAACGGGCCCCCGGGCCAACCAAACCCTACCTACTGCGGCCGCGAGACCGCATGTTGCCACGAAAATGCCCGGCCAACCCCGCCCTGCATGCCGCGGCCGCCAGACCCCATTTTGCCCCGACGACCCCCGAGAATCCCCGGTACCCCGCCTCACGCCCTCGGCGAACACGACACAACACAACATGACAGAACATAACATGACATAACAGATCGGAGCATGGCAGAACACAACGTATCAACAGCATGGAACATTAGATCACAACATAACATCAAGCAACATACCAGAGCAGAACATGGCATAACAGAAAACGATATAACACAACAAAGCACAACATAACCGAACATACCATAACACACCTTGGCATAAGCAATTGTAGCATGTCATAACTTCATTGTACATATCATAACACGACAGCAGCTCGTAGCGACTACGATCAGCATTCCACAACAGGAAAACAAAAAACATAACACGAACATGACAGACCATGTCAGAACATAACATAGCAATGCCATGGCTAAACATATCAGCAAATAACATCACAGAACATACCAAAACCGAACATTACATAACAGACGACACCACAACACAACATAGCATAACATAATCGACCATACCATAACACACCTTGACAACACATAACATATCATATAATGACACAGCATCACCGGACATATCATGAACACACAGCAGAGCAGAGCGACGACGAACACGACAGAACACAACATGAAGCAACATGGCATGACAGAACAGACCAAGAGCATGGTATCACATAGCAGAGCAGAACATAGCAATGTAATGAACCACGAGGGCATAACAGAACATCGCAGGACATACCAGAGCAGAACATGACATACCAGAAGAGGACATGACACAAGATACCATACCATAAGCGAACACAATATAACACACCTTGAGATAACCGATTCTATCATGGAGAGACATCACACAACATATCATACCACGACAGCAGCTCATAGCGATGACGACCACGACAATACACAACATGACAGAACATAGCATGACAAACCAGAACACGAGCATGCCTTAAAATGGCAGGAACCATAGCAATGTCATGACACACAAAGGCATACCATAAGATCACGTAACATACCAGAGCAGAGCATGACCGAACAGAAGACAACACAACACAACATAACATAACAAGGCCGATCATAATGTACAACGCCGTGACCTACAATAACACATCATGACACATCATGTCATAACATACTATAACACGGCAGTAGGGCATCTCGACACGTCTGAGCAAAGCAACTCACAAACCAACATATAGATCCGAGCTGCCACGAAACATACTATTACATAACATACCATAGCATACCATGACAGACAACACCAGGACAAAACACAACACATTATGGCAATGACATAACCAAGCATAACATAACACACCATGACAAAACAGGCCATAACAAATCATGACAGAACCACATAATATACCATACCACAGCAGCAACAGCTAGCGAACCATACTAGCAGAACAAACATTGACATACTATACTGAACCTAGCTGTCAACATCATCACGGAATAAACATATTAAACATAAGCTGTCATAACATAGCCTACCATAACCTATTGCCATGGGTCATGTCATACCATGGCATGTTCAAACCGACGAGGAACATATAAGCGAAGAGGAACATCACAGCAGACGGTGCATCTAACGTCACAAACGTCGCGACGTCACGCTTGCCATTCGAGCACATAACAGAACAGGACGTTATAAAACATAGCATGAAAGAGCGTGGCTACATGGAGCAGGGTTGAAGCGTTTTTGAATCCAGAAACGGCAGTTGCCGACCAAATCGGCGACCGCGCGCCGTCGGGAACAAACGCTTCAGGTTTCGGTGGGGATCGCTCGAAGCTGATTTGTTTGTTGTTCAAAATTATGTCTCTCTCTCTCTCTCTCTCTCTCCCTGTCTCCCTCTCTCTCTCTCTCTCACTTTCTCTCTCCGACAACGCCTGGGGTAGACTCAAAGTCCCACGCGCCAATCGCAGGCGATTAACTGGGCCCTCGTGTGGTGGAGAAGGCAACCCCACAGGGGTGCTCATCCAAGCTCCACGGACATCGAAATCAAGAGACGCACCAAAGACACCGCGTGCAAAAGCTTGTGGATAGAGAAGCTGCAACCCAGGAGGGGGATCTTCAGTGTCGAACTGACTGCTCCGAAGAACCCCGTCATCCACGCGCGCGACATCCTGAGCGACTTCAAACTCGAAGAAACACAAGATGAATCCCCAAAACGAGCCCGGCAAGAAGCGGCATCCTCGCCTCACTGTGCCACCACTTCAAAACCTTGCTGGACCTGGTGGGCCCGGGGGGGGGGGTTCGGCATGAAGGGGCCCATTTCCCGCGAATGCCCCGCGCGGTTCGCCGGGGGCCGCGCCGAAAACCGAAGCCTGCAACTGTTTGCGAGCACCGGGCCGCCGCGCGCGCGCGCCTGGAGCCGACGGAATCGCTTACCTAACTCGAATGCGGGCTCCATGGGCGTGGCCCTCCACCGCTTGCGCGCCTCTCCCATGGCCGCGCATCTCAAAACATCTTCCCCCCAGCCCGCGTCGCCCCTTGTGGCTTAGCTTGGCCACCGACTGCCAGCCCCAGAATGCGAATCTGAGTGGGCGTCAGGACGAAAGCGTCTGCTCCAGAAAGAGCGGCATTCACAACGTAGCAAAAGAGGGGCAACGTTTCCACCTTTTGGGGCACCCGCCTGGGACCAGAAGTTGCCGAGCCTGAAGAACGCGACCCTCGTCGCCTTCACCCTCTCAGACAAACCGATGCTAAACGATCGTGTCGGGCGCAGGAAGGGGCCCAGGTGGCGAACCTTGACCGACGCCTTGGTTTCCACAGCCCTCGGTGCGGCAGCTGAACGTCGCAGACAGCTTGGGGACCCTGACCGGGGCCTGTCGCTTGGCGTTGGTCCTCTCGAGCAGAATTGGGCCCAATTCCTCATCGACGATCTCACTATTGACCTTCAAGACATTTCTGACACGAAAAACGTCAAAGGGAAGGCCGACCGCGAACTGTTCAGAAGATCGCCCGCAAACTTCTGCAGGCCCGATCGCGCCTGCAAGGGGCCTGGGGGCATGGCCTCATGGATAGTGTTATGCAGCCCGCAGCTGCGCCTCGCCATCTGGGTCCTCCAGCTGACATCCTGCCACCCACCTGTCGATTGGCGGCGTGGATGCACGGGCGAGGGGGCGCGCGGCGCAGGCCCCCCCCCCCTGCTGAGGGCTGCGCCCTGGTCGCAGAAAGGGGGGGCCCGTCTGCGACAGGGAAGAGACGCCCAGCGCGTCAATCTCTTTGTTTAATTGCATGAATATCCCGCGCTGGCACAATCGTCATGTCCCGCCGAGAAAAAGCAAACGCATTCGCCAAGTCTTTGCAACATTTGAGTAACTACCAAGCAATCGGGACCGAACCCACCGCGTCCCCCGGCGGTGGTCAGAGTTGGCTGCATCATGTGTCACGGTGTTGCTGTCCTGTAACGCTTTCGGCCGGCACACAGATTTACACTTTCGTCGCGCAGCGATGCAACAAATGTTGCGTTTTGTTGCGCGTCTGGCAATTGCGTACCCAATTATTTGCGATTAGCGCGCCTCCCGCACACTTGTGGTGAAGTCGGTTTTGCGGAATGTCTGCAGCGCCGCGCGTGTGTCGCCCAAGGTCGGGGCTGACGGTGAAGGCGCGTCTCATGCTAGGTTCAAAAGGGTTCGCGCTGCAAGGTTGGCATGACTGACATTACCGGTCGTCCAAACGCAAGACTCGTCTTCTTTCAGGGCGCAGTTCCACGCATTCATAGAAAAGCGCCACGACGAGCCCCACACAGACTCACATACTTATTTTTGCGAAGAGGCAGACCCTTTCAGAACGCAGCGCGCATGCAACACTAACCAGCACATCGAGCCCGCAAGCGAAGTGTGCCGCAAAAACCTTCGGTGCACCCCCCTTGGAGGCCACGAGCGAACCGTGTGAAGACTGTACTGACATGGCCCGGGCGGCGGCGCGCGGCTTGTGCTACAATGACCGGCGGTGGAGCTCCCTATGATGCCACGAACCGAATAAAGAAAAAACTGAAATGGTCTCGGCGGCGGCAAGCGGCCTGTGTTTCAAAACCTTTGGTGGCGTTCCCTATGGGGCCACAAACCGTGTCAGGGCGTGCTGACATGGCCCAGGCAACGAAAAATTGCCTGCGCTACAAAGGCCTTCGGCGGGGTTCCGTATGGGACCACGATTGCAAGAGCTAAAACATGAAATGCACTGGGCAACGGCGTGCGGCCTGTGCTGGAACAACAAATTTCGGTGGAGTTCCCTGCGTGGCAACGAACAGTGTGAGGGGGTGCTGGAGTGGATTGGGCGGTGGCAAGCGGCCTGTGCGACAGAAGCCATCTGCGTTGCCCCCTGTGGAGCCACGAGCCGCGTGAGAACGTGCTGCTATGCTCTCGGCGACGGCGCGCGGCGCGTGCAACAGCAACCTTCCGCGTTGACCTCAATGAAGCCGCGATACGCGGGATACTTCATTTGACCATGTACGGTCGGAAGCACGCAACCTGCGCACTAACAAAAATTTTCGGCCGAACTTCCCATGGTGCCGCGAATCGTGTGAATACAGAACTGAAGCGGTCTGGGCGGCGGCGCGCGGCCTATGCCCAAAAAACCTTCGGCGGGGTTCCCTTCGGGGCCACGAGCGGTGCGAAGCAAGACCTTCAATGGACTAGGCGGCGGCAGGCGGCCTGTGTTACGAGGGCCCTCGGTGGGGCTTCTCATGGGGCCACGAACTGTTTGATGGGGGGTGCTTAAGTTGTCTGGGCGGCGACAAGCGGCCCGAGCTGCAAAAGACTTCGGCGTGGCATCCGATGGGGCCACGAACCGAACGAAGGGTGTGCTGACATGGTTTGGGCGGCGGCACGCATCCTTTGCTGCGAGAATATTCGGTGTCACCGTCTTATGGGGCCGCGAACCGTGTGGGGTGCGTGCTGAATTGGCATCGGGCAGCGGAAAGAGGCCTGTGCTACGGAGGCCTTCGGCGGGGCCCTATGGGACCACGAATCGTTCAGACGGCGTGCCGAAACTGCATTGGCAGAGCCAAAGCAAAGATCCACCATGCAAAAAAAAGATACATGAAGAGCAAATGAAGCGACTTGGAGTAGGAGGCGGCGGTAGAGGGGGGGGAAGACAGAAGAGGAGGCGTTCAGCGCTGCGGGCTCACAACGAGGACCCAACAGACACGAGAATTAGAACAAAACGACGGCCTCCATCCATCACACTACTCTTCCGATGGCTCACATGCCTCCACGTCGCCTCCAAGGCAGGCGAAGGACGGCTCGAAGACAAACCGAGTCCGCGGCAACGCAATCCCAAGCCTTCCATTGCTCCCCCATGGGGCACCAGGGAGTCGCCAAGATGCCCCCGAGAAAAAAAAAAAAAAGCATAACATCCTGATACGGCACTGATACAAGACATGAAGACAGCTCCAGGACGGCCCACTGCAGGTCCCGCTCAGGCTCCATCAGCTCATTTTCGCACACCCAGTGTCATAATCTGGAGGCAGCATCGGTTGACTCCCCCGCCCATGCCCCCAACGACACGACAACTCTGGGACCCAGACAGCGCTTTGGATCCCCAGTCGCAACGGACTCGAGGGCCCCGGGGGGCCATGCCGAGCCCGCGCCATGCCCCTCCGGACATGTCAAAAACCACTGCCGAGGGGAGTCCGAACCCACCGCTGCGGGAGCGCCCATGGGGGCCGCGGTGGGTTCGGACTCCCCTCGGCAGTCCTCCCAGACGTGTAAAAAAACGATGCCGAGGGGAGTCCGGACCCACCGCGGGGGGGGGAGTCCGGACCCACCGCGGGCCCATGGGAGCCCTCGCGGAGCCTTCCATGGGCTTCCCCGCAAAGCCCTCTGCCCCCCCCTTGCCCTGCCCGCCGCCCCCGTTTCTGCCCTTCGTCCCCCCTCGATTCTGCTCCTACGCCCCCCTCGTCGATCCTGCCTCCAATGCCGTCCGCCCACGCGCTGTGACAGCTCCGAGTCGCACCAAAATAGATTGTAACTGTGAAACACTGCTCGCCCACATGCCAAACAAATGCTCTGAATGCCCCTCATCGGAGGCGCCCCTCGCCTGCGTCATCCTTCAAATGGTGACCCCGCCATCGATCGTCCTCATCATGCTGGTCCGTTTTTCCGATGTTTCCCTTCTGCCCCTCCAATACAGAGTGAGCCTGGCGAAAGAACCAACACTTTCTGAACGCAGCGCGAAAATAGACAAGACCGCCCGACACGCGCGAACACAATTAGTCCGCATGCGAAATTTACCACAAGGGCATCCTGTGGAGCTCCCCATGAAGCCACCAAGCGTGTGACGACTGCGCTTAAATGGTCTGGGCGGCGGCAAACAACCTGCGCCACAAAACCTTTCGCTAGAACTCCCAGTGGGCCCACGAATCGCGCGAGACAGCACTGAATTGGCTTGGGGCGGCGGCTTGCGGCCTGTGCTCCACATTTGGCAACAAAACACGTTGGCCGCGTGCTGAAATGGTCTGGACGGCGCAATGCGGCATGTGCCACAAGCGCTTTCGGCAGAGTTCCCTACGGGGCCACGAACCGTGAGGGGTGTGTGCTAAATGGTCTGCGTGGCGGCGTGCGGTTTGTGCCTGACGACCCTTCAGTGGAGTTTCCTCAGGCGGCCGCGGATCGTGCGAAGACTGTTGAAATGGCCCGGGCGGCGACGCGCGGCCTGTGTCACCAGCGTTTCCGGCGGAACCCCTCATATTGCCACGGAGCGTATGGCTGGCGTTTTAAAAGAGTCTGAGCGGCAGCATGCGCCCTGCGCTACAAACGCCTTCGATGGGGTTTCGTATGATTGGGCGCCGAACCGTTCGATGGGCGTGCTGCAACGGTCTGCGCGGTGGCATGCGTCCTGCGCAACCTCAATACATTTGGTACAGCTCCGCGGGGGTCCGCGAACCGTACATTGAATTAACTAAAACGGTCTGGGCGGTGGGAAACGGCCTATCCCACAAAGCATTCGGTGGCAGTCCCTATGGGGCCACGAATGGCGCGGCGGGCGCGTTGAAATGGCCCGGACGCGGCTCGCGGCCTGTGCCGCAGGGGCCTTCAATGGAAGTCCAAAAATATGGAGGCGCGAACCGCGAGAGAAACGGCCCTCAAAGAGTCTGGGCGGCGGCGCGCGGCCTGTGTTCTGTGGGATATCGGTTGAGCTCCTTATGAGGCAACCGACATTGCGAAATTGGTTATGAAATGGTCGGCGAGGCGGCGCGCGACCACGACGCGTCGGCAAGGATGCGCACGGGGCCATAACGCGTGCTAGACTTGTTGCGGCGTCAGCATACGATTTACACCACAGGGATTTTCAATGTCAAGCCGCATGGGGACAACGAACAGCGCGCGGCGCGAAGGGCGTGCTGAAATTGCCTCGGCGCGGCTACAAACCGAAAGCCCACCGCGCAAAAAGGAAGGGGACGGACAAGGAGGACACGAAGCGGGGAGGAACAATATCAGGAAGAGGAGGACGAGGAGAGGGGGGGAGAGTATAGGAGAAAGGATATGGCGCGAAGCGCCGCGAATTCAAAGCGAGGGCCGAAAATGCGGGAGGGCAGGGAACACAAGCAAAACTACATCGAAGGCAACCCGCGGCAAGCGCGCGCGCCGCGCGCGCGCGACAGGCAAACCAGCGGGGCGCCAGGCACGCGAGGCACAGTGGCCACACTGGGCACATTGCACGCGCAAGACGACAATCACAAACATACAAGCTGCGCCAAGCAGTTAGCGGGATAACCCGCCAACGCGCCCGCGCGATGCTCGCGCCGCCTCGCGCTGCAAGGAATCCCCGATCAGCGCCGAGCCATTGCGAGGCCTCCAAAGGCACACCGCACTAAATGTTTAAATGGACAGCAGTGTTTGTTCGGAACGGGACCAGGCCCTGAGGGGCGAGCGCGGACTTGCAATTCCCTGTCTGGCAACGCCGGCAATGAGAGCCGCCAAGCTCGCGCGCGCTATAACCATCGACGGAATCACCAGCCTCAAGCGCTGCGGACGCGCTGGCATACGTCGGTTCATCTCGCTTCTGCCCGCGCCCAACAAAGAACTCAACGCGCGCCCGTCCATGGGCTGCCGCGGACCGCAGCCCTCGACACTCTCCAGAGGCGCGGCGGGTTCGGTCCCGATTGGCTGGTAAGCATTGAACATTGGTTTGCCGTGCGTTGCTGCAAGATTTGGGCCTCTTGGCGGCCTCCTGGAGGCGCCCCGCGGCCGCTCGGAGCCGTCTTGGAGCGGTATTGGGCCCTCTCGGGGCAATATGGGAGTCGCCTTGATGCGTCTTGGGCCAGAGCCATCTTGGAGACCATCCTGTCCACGGCCGCCGCGTCGCGCGAAATTTCAACCAAGCCCCCGTGAATGTCGAGGCGGGGAAGGACGCCGAGATAACTCCAAGGGGCATCCCAGCATAGTTGCAAAACAAAACCTGAGCTGACGAGACCATGCGTTGAACATTTGACAAGTGCCACCGCAACTTCTGCGGCCCCCGCGCGCCCCCATGGCATCCGCGCCCCCGCGCGCTTTTGCGACGCTTGGATTTAGGCAGTCCCCCGGGCAGTCGCTCCCACCAGCCCTGGATGCAACGAGAGTCGCACGCCCGGCCGTGGACGCAACGCAGAGCGATTGCGCGCGAATCCTGAGCCGGAGATCAACGCGGGATAGCCCTGTAAAATCACCCCAGAAGATCCACATAAATCCCGACCGGCAAGAAGACGCGTCTGCGGCCATCCCACGGATGGGCCCGCCGCTTCGGCGGCCCACGACGCGTACCCGGGAAGACCCCTTTCCACCGCGTGCTTCTACGCTGCCCGCATTCGAGCAAGTCCCCTGGAAATTATTTCTGGATGGGCTGGCGGAGGCGCGCGAAGCGTCAATCATGTAGACAGGGCGCCGCCAAGGCGACGCGGCCCCGCCGGCGCACTTCGCCCGCGCCAGGGTCGAACAGGACCTCCGCGTCGAAGGGCGGCTGGTGCATCGGGCGATGCGGCGTATCAGCAGCGGGCGCAGCGAGATTGACCTTGCGTTTGCGCTTCTTCATGTCTCTCGATCGCGTTATCCGGCTGGATTGCGACGACTCCCTCGATCGCCTCAATAGCGCCGACTGTCTCGACGGCGCCGTCCGCCAGCGCGGCGGCCGCGCCGGGGGATGCAGCGCGCCCAATCGAGCCCGGTTTCAGCCAATGTGCCACGAACAAGCGATGCATCCATGATCGCGGCGCCGTGCCTGGCGCGCGCCGCGTGGGCAATGCGCCTGGCGCGCCTGGTCGGTGCGCTGGTGTGCCTCGTGGGTGCGCCTGCTGTGCTTGATCGGTATGCCCGGCGTGTCTCGCGCGCATCGTCGGCGCGCCTGGCGCGCCTGGTCGAAGTGCCTGGCGCGCGCGGTCAGTTTGCCTGGTGGGCCTCTGTGATGCGCCTTGTGTCTGGGCGGTGTGACCGGCGTGCCTGGTTGGTGTGACTGGTGGTGCGCCTTGTCTGCGTGCCTGGTGTGCCTGGTGCGCCTCGTCTGTGTCTGGTGTGTCGCGTGTGTCTGGTCGGCGTGCCTGGCGCGCCTGGTCGGCGCGCATGGTGCGCCTGGTCGGCGTGCCTGGTCGGTCTGCCTGGTGCGCGTGGTCTGCGTGCTCGGCGTGCCTGGTCGGTGCGCAGGTGCGCGTGGTCTGCGTGCATGGTGCACCTGGCCTGGTCGGTGTTTCTGGTGCGCCTGGTCGGTGTGCCTGCTGCGCCTTGCGTGCCTGGTCTGCCAATGTGCACGTGTCAGCATTGTTCTCAGTCTACCGCTCTCAATGCGCCGCTCGGCCCACGTTGTCCTGCAGCGCAGCCAGGTCGGCGCAAGCGCCGGCGCCCCCGAGGCGCGCCAGACTACGTCAACGGCGGCTCGGCGGCCCCGCCTAATAGCCCCGGCAGTGCCGCTGACGAGAATTTCGACTTTGCAACGCTGGAATCCGCCTCGGCTGAACGCCTGCAGTAGACCTGGGCCGAACGCCTCAATATCTGGCGCGCGACTGCGCGCTCTCCTTCTCCGGGCGCAAGGCGGGGGCCTCATGGCTGCGACTGCCGTTTGCTGCGATCCACGGATCCACCGCGCACGCGCATGGAAAGACACCCCCCTCGTTGACCCCCCGCCCCCCCCCCCCCACCCCACCGCGCTCAAAGACTCATCCGCGCGCAGACTGGGTTTCTGCATCTTGCCGCCAGATCCTTGCGCCAAGACGGTCCAGGAGCTCGTCGAAGGCTGCCGACAGACGGTGTCTCGATGATTCGTGCTCGGGTTCGAAACGACATGGGAATCCTCCGGGGGCCCCACCGATTCGGGGGGGGAACTTGCACTCGCGCTTCTGGGGCCCCTTGCCGCGCCGCGAATCACCTGGCGCACGAGCAGCACCGCGTTCTGCGGGATGAAAGCGATGGCGGAACGATCCAGCATCACGGCAACTTCTTTCTCTGAGTTGAGACTGGTGAGCGCGCGGCACCCAGTGGCCAAGCTCACGATGCACGGTTGTCCTCGTGCCATCGCGACCTTCGCAACCCAGCAGGGAGCTTGGCTGGGGGTCTTTCCAGACGCGAGACGGCGCCCTCCAAGCTTGGAGGACGGCGACCTGCATGCGCTGCCGCGTGGAATTCGCGCCCTCAGTGCCGCTCAGGATCAGACGCGCCGCCGCCGCCGCCCGATCCCACCTCCGACGAATGCCGACGCGACCTCTCGGCATGCTCCGACCTCCCCGCCCGGCCCGACCCTCGCCCCAATATTCAATGCTTGTAGTTACCGACGATGATCCGGGCTCGGTCTGGCACGACCTCGCCCATCCACGTCGGCTTGAAAATGGAGCCACAGCGGGATCGGAACGCGCGCAGCGCGCATCTGGCTCATCCGAAGTCGAACCCTCGACCCTGACGAACACGCATGCGCGGCGCGTGGGGCTCCAGCAAGAGTGAATATCCTCCTTCCTCCCCCATCGTCCTACTTTTCTCCGCCCCCTTGCCTCTCTCTCCGCCTCCTCGCCATATTCCTCCTCGCGTGGTCAGGGGGGCGATCATCTTGCGCGAGGGGCGCGCCATTGCCGCGGAAATCATGTTCCCAGCTGCATCGCATCATATGCGGTTCACGCATGGCCACGACGGTCTGTATATCCCGCGGCAAAGCCAAAATTTCCCCGTTCTCGATGTTCGCGCTGTTGACAACGACGGGGACTTCCAAAGTTACCCCCCGCGCATGCGTTGGCGCGGGCCCTGTCGGACCCCCCTTCTTCGGATCGAAGCCAAGGTCGCGCAGCGGGGGGGCGCCCAGGCCCACGCGGGAGGCTTCCGCCGGCGATGGTTGCCGCAACACCACCCACAACGGTGCCGCGTTGCCCGCGGAAATCCGCCGATCCGGCGCCCGAGTCTCTGAGAGCGTGGGCTTGAGCTCGCTCAAGCTTCGCTCTGCCGAGGGGGGGGGGGGGGGCTCATTTCCCACCTCATTTCCGACCTATGTCCGACCTAATTCAGCGCTTCGCCCCGCCCCCCCCCTCCAGAGCGGACCCCCCCCAGAGCGCCCCCCCCCAAAAAAAAACCTGCAGCTCAGCCCCCCCCCCCCTGCAGAGCGGACCCCCCCCTGCAGCCCCCCCCCCCCCCCATGTTCGCTCTGCTCAGGGAGAGAGGGGGCAGGATGATACATTGATAAGACAAGTATCCGGTAAGCAAGTTTACTATATCAGGAAAGCAAAGAGAGGGGGCCGGCTGGCCTACGACCGACGACGGGCGACGGCCGGGGGCTGGCGCGCTCCTCTTCTCTCCTGCAAGCAAACGAAGGCTTGCTTGAGTAAACGAACAGCTGCAGTACGCAGCGCAAGTTCAAGTCAGACAGTGCACAGCATGCAAGTATGCTTATAAGTAATATTATTATGAGGCGGAGAGGAGCAGATTTACCCCCCCCGCGGCGGGCCTCGTAGAGCCCATCCGGCCACAGCACCCCTGGCCTGTAAATATGCACAACCACCGGAGCCAACCCCATAAACTTTTACGGCTCAACGGTGGCTGCCAGGGGGCTAAGGGCCGAAGAGGCCCGACGACTCCCACCATCACTTAAATAAATTCCCTCCGCTGGGCCGGCTTCGCCGAGCAGTAGAATTGGTTGCCCATCCAACACGCGTGCCGCGCGTGGATGAAAACTTCCATGCGCGCGCCTGCCGTGACTAAGTCACGCGGGCGGATCTCAGCCCAGCTCATCCCACGGGCCCCCCTCCTCCATGGGCGGCGCTGGGGGCGGCGGGTTCGACGACGCCGAACCTCCAGTCTGTCTGTCTCCGCCGCGAGGCGAGCGGGACCGGCAGCGCTGTAGCTCTTCTCCTTGTTCTTGGACGCCTTCCCCTTATTCGGCGGGAAGTGAGCGTCGTGCTCAAACTTGGACAGTGCATGCCACAGTTCTAGCGTCCACCATTCCTCGTCGGACAACCACGTGATCCGGTCCCGGTGGACGTAGTACCCGACATGAACATCGTTCACTTAGCGCGGGTAGGATACGAGCGGGTCGTTGACAGCAGCGCCGCGGCCCGCATCCATGGCCCCATCGCGCGCGCGACAGGGCACAGACCGATCCCAAGCATTGGAGTACCTTGAGTATTCCTCTCTCGTCGTCACGGCTGAGCCGGCGACAGAATGCGGGGATTCGGTAGCATCATCGGAAGCCCGAACGTCTGAGACGTCGGGTCTAAGCGGTCGAGGTGCTGTTGGTGGTCTGGCTTCCACCTCGTTTTGTGCCCTTATTGGTCCCACGGGATCGGCTTCGCCGCCGTGAAGTGGATTGTCGTGTCTGTTTTCACGATCTCGCATACATTTTAACAAACTCCCAGCAGCGGTAGCTACTGGGATACCATATAGTCCGCATGCAGTGCGGAACGGTCCTGTGTCCATATCCTGGAGCTCTGTCCCAAGATCGATATATTTGTCCTGAAGCCAAGAAATGGCTTCTTGTATCAAAGCACCGTTGCAACGGACGTCAGTCTGCACCTTCCTGCCCAGATTGCGGGCCCATTCCTCTATTATGTCGTCCGTCTGAACGGCGGCGCGAACGCGGCACTCAAGAGCATATTCATCTTTCCGTCGCAGCTTAGTAGCGGGGTCCGTGCTCGCTTTGTCGGGACGAATTATTCGCCCCGGGTAACCGATATAATATCCCTCCGAAATGAAGGAGCTCATGGTCTCGCGAACAATCTCAAACATTCGCATGGGCCGAAGACCCGGTTGCATCTGCTGTACGGAGGCCAACCAGTTTCCATCAACTATGTCCTTGACAATTGTTAGGACCTCATGTTCCACTTCCCCTAGCAGCGGCATCCTTCCGGGATCACTCGGGCGTGTGCCTGTGTATTCGATAACACATTGTGCTGCAATCGCCCGAGCCTCTATCCCGAACAGAGTTACTTTTACCGAAGGGTCCTCGCAGTGGTTGTATACATATCCGTCGGTCTGGTCGAGGTCGATCACTCCTTCGGTTATCAGCGCAGCCTTAGGCCCGCTCATTGCCGAGAAGTCCAGTCCCATTACTGATTGTTCGCCTGCCCTCGCGGCTTCGCCGGTGGCAGGTAGCATCACTGGTGCCATGAGGCGATGGTCCCGACATTCGTTGATCCTTCTTGAAAAAGACTGAGACCTGCGAGTCGGCCTCGCCCGGAAATTGTTCTCCCAGACGACCAGCAACCGTCCGCGAGCGTTTTGCCCTCTATGGGTTTCCCCCCGCGTCTTCCACGACGTCTTCGTTCTGCGCGGGCCACCACGGTGCCCCCAAGGTCACAGCTTCATCAATCGTTTGAAGCGTCGGGGCGAAGACATTCGCTCTAGTCATGTCGCTATGCCATCTCCCCCAGCCTCTCGCGGGTTCGACTAAGTCGCCCCGTGCCTTTGGCCAGTCAAAGGCGGCCAGAGCTGGGCAAGATATTGGGCGAACATATAGGTCAACACTCGTCTTCCATAGCAGCGGCCACCAGGTGCTGATCGCAGGGGTCTGCCTTCTCACCCTTTTGGCTGAGTATTCAAGCCATCCTATGAACCTTCTGACCAAGGGCCTCAAATACTGGAAGAAAGGGCCGTGGCGCGCCGGTGGCTGAGCCATGGCGTCCTTTGACACCCAAGCGGGGAAATTGCCTGGCAGGCTGTTGCCAAATATCTGGCCTGCTGCCGCCATGTTAATATATTCCCCATTCGCCAATTTTCGCTCCTGCTGATGATTACTGCTGATGTTCTTCATTACAAGCGCAGAAGCTCTCTGTTGTCTATCCCCACGCATTTTGATCCATTGAGGACGGTCCCAGAGGAGGTTTTGTCGATTATTCACGTGTAATACAAGTCCACGCGCCTCAAGGGACCGCGGGATTATTTCTTGATTCCACGTCTGAGAGATGTAATCATGTGTGACTCTGTGCTTGTATTTGATCCGACAGCTGCAGACGGGACAATGTTCAAAGCCCGTTTGCACCCAGTGATAACGGAAGCATAGGGACCTTCCATCATCTTCCCAAGGGACGGATAGAACCCGTTCCTGTATTTCGGGCGACAGCTGCGGCTGACGATTCCAAGCCAACAACAGAGTCTCGTCTGTGTGGATCCAATCAATAATCGACTCGTTGCCGAGAGTCACTTCGTACGAGGCCCACTCGCGATCGAAAAGTACCGACCAACGCATCTGGTATTGTCTAACGAGAGAGACGGCTTTGTCAACGTCTGTGAATTTCGGCACCTCTCGGGACACCAGGGTCCCGTCTGGGCAAACCCTATATGAGAAGCGAGTGGGCACTCGGCCGGTGAAAACAAGAACAAGCTCCCAGGACTCGCGGTGGTTGGGAAGTTGTTCCCATAGGTGGATGGTGTCGTCTGCGTGCCAAGTCCCCACCGATGGCGGTTCTCCTGCCAGTGCCGCATTTCCTATGGGCACGAAACTCCTCGCAGGGAGAGGCTCTCCGTACCTCTGCTGGCTGAGCCACGGAGGAATACGAGTGGGATCAGGCATTGTTGGGCTCCTTTTTTGTCGGAAGCAGCCTGAGCAAATCACAATCTGCCTCGCGACAGAGCCCTGAGTCTCTCTTCGGAAAACGGACCATTCCATCCGTAGACTCCACAATGTCTGCAAGCCCGCGATATGAAGAAGAGATCCATGACTCCTGACTTGGCCAGGGTCATATGGGACACACATCCTTTCAATGGAAGCAACGAATGTTGAATGTCCCTGGCGTGCTCGATAGAAAATAGGTATGGCGGTATCGCTCCTCTCTCTCATATCGTGCCCACATTCCATGAACACGATATCGCGCGACGGGCACTCCTTATACTGTGTCCACATTTTGTGAACACTGGTTCCAACCATATTGTCACTATCCTTGGGAAGTATCCCGAACATTTCCACTGTCTCTGGTGGCAACGCGGCTATGCCGTGTGCAGCAAGAGCACATGATTGAAACGTAAAACCGTCATCTACGATTTTCTGCACCAGGTCACCAAAATAGACCCAGCCACCCGACGGTCTCGCATAGTCTGAGCAATGCCTCGCGAGGTACACAGCGCATTTGCTTATTTCCCCAGCAAATAAATCCGTTCGACAGCTCTGGGTACTCCACGTGTCCGCACTGCCCAAAGCAGCCGGATTATTGCTGTCGTCGATCCCATCTACCAGCGGCTCAAGGCACGCAAAGGTCTCCGGAGTAAACCCTTCTGGGACATCATCGGAGTGAAATTCAGCTCAGAGGAAATCTTTTGCCTGTTCAAACGTACCCTCAGCTTGGCTGATGCTGCTCAACAATGCGAAAATCAAGTCTTCCGCAAATTCAGCAATGCACCGAAGCGCGTTCCCCGTCTGGTTGCGGATGGTTTCGGTATGCGGCGGAACGGGGCCAGTCATATGTGCGTCGCGGACCATCTGTTTCATCGGTGCAGGTGTTCTCCGACTGACCAGTCCGCGTTCTTCTGTCGTAAGATACAGCTGTCTGCCCTTGAATGAGACAGCATGCCCCGCAATGATGTCTTGATCCTCATCACGAGGATCCGCGGAGAGGGGCTCGCGCTGTCTCTTATCAGGAGCAGGCGGCAGACTCATTCTGCAGAACATATTTTCAGATGCTGGACCACGAGGGTAAGTCTCGTCTTCCATAGAAGCAATGAGCGCGGGATCCTTTTCGCATGGAAAGGTTGTAATCTCCTCAGGTTCAGCGCTTGCCCCCGGTCCCCGGGTGGCCGGGGGCACCCGGGTGCATAGCTGACTTCTTAGGAACATATGTTGTCCCCTCATTCGGTGGTTCCCCCGTAAGAGACGGAACCACCGTGGGAGACGACTGTTCTTGAGGTGCGCCCAGCTGATCATCGCGCTCCGCTCCGGTTGGGCCATGCGGAGGGGTCGGAAGATTAGCCGTCACGGCTGAGCCGGACGGAGGGGGAGGAGGAGTAGGTACTCTAGTCACGCTCGCTCCCGAACCATCTGCCTTTTCACGCCCAGGCCTCCTGGGTCTCTCAGGCACCATAGGAGCACGGGCAAAGTTTGGTTCCGCTTTATGGATCTGCTCGACAACAGCATCTGCAAATTCGTTCCATACAGTGGAATAAGTAGTTGGTCCATGTTCGTTAATCTGTTGATGCCTCAGATAAACAGACTTCGCGGCTTCAATGAATGAGACAGCTTTTATTCTGAATCTCGTCAATTCGGGAGTCTCCGGCTGTCCACTTTCTTGCGCTCTCGATCGGAAGCCGCGCCAATTGTGAAAGAACTGTTTTTTCCTTTTGCAACGCACTGTACGCTCTGGGGCGCGAGAAGTGCGCATTCGAGACGTGCTTTATGGCTTGGAGGATACTAGTTATATCATCGTCTCCAACTAATACTTGCGAATCCTCAGATGAATGATCCCCATCCGACTGAGTTGGGGGGCTTGCGCCTGGGATGTCCAATGTATTTTCATCTCCGTCTCGGGCAGGAGCCACCTCCTCGGCGGGGGTAGCTTTCGCCTCGGCCATCAGTGCGTTTTCAACGAGGTTCTGCGCTTCTTTCGGTTGATCTCTTGCAGCACTGCCTTCGGCATGCTGAGAGTCCCCCCAGCGCCTGGCCCCTCCAGGTGCAGATTTATACTGAGGCGCAGCACTCTGAAGGCTCTGATCGATAGACGGAGTGTCGGGAACATTGGCCCCGATAAATTCGGTTAAAGCGGGGGGGGATCACGCGTGCTCGGCTTCCAAGATTGGCTGCCGGCCGTGTCCTTGCCTCCCGGCTTTGCCGGTGGCTGCGTCGGCGGGGATGCCGCAAGGTCTCCTTCAACTCGATGCATCTTCGCTGGCGGAGGACCCACCATCTGTGATCCTGGTCTGAATTGTGGCGGAGGCGGAGCCTTCTTGGGCATAATCTCCTTTGCCTGCGGAATGTTCCCCTGCGTTGCCATGCTCGGCTTCTTGGCCGGCGGCGGCGTCGGTGCTTGAATCACCGGTGGAGCCCATTTGGAGACGATCGCTCTCGGTCCTTCAACAGACGATCCCTCCTTAGGAGAAGGAGGGGCCTTATGAGTAGAGGGCCAAGTCACGGCCCCGGGGGGCGGCGCCTTATATGGCCTATCTTGGTTCACAGGAGTCTGTCCCAGGTTCGGGACATCCCTGGTCTCGATCGAAAATTGGGTGCCGGACGGCTTAGCCGCCGGCTCCATCTGTTTCGCTTCCGCGGCCTTCTTTGCCTTCTCTTTGTCTTGTCTATTTTGTTCGACCAGTTTCACGGACTCCTCCGCGGCCTCGCTCCTGTGCATCGCATGAATTTAGTTAATATGACTCCCTTCTCTTGGAGCCAAGGCCAAATGTTGTCAAAATTTTCGTTATCGAAATATGGGCTTTGTTCCCTTTGCCAGCCAAGTGGTCTCAAATTTGGAACCCAGGCCATCTGTGCCTCCCGGACTTTGTCCGCGGCCGCCGTCCGATCTTCATCTCGGCATCTTTCGACCTCGCAGTCCTGCTCCAGATTCCAACCATTCTGTTTGGCAACATGCAGCAGATGTGCCCACGCATCTGTTACGAACAGCGCTGCCGCGGTCCAATGGTATAGTCGCAGCTCATGCAACACATCGGTCGTCGGGTCGCTCACATACTGCGTCGGCGATCCTTTGATGGCCTTTGGTTTTTTTGGCATAGAAAACCATCGCAGCCGTTACCCAAATACCATCTCCAAAGGTCTCCTCAGCAACTGAATATGTGGTGTGAGTATTGGGATTATCAGTGCATGGGAAAGAATATACCCCAACCGCATGCGTCTTAACATCCCCTCCGTATTTAGGATCCGAGGGGAGCAACTGATGACCCTCCAGTATTGCATGAAGAGCAGTCACAGACGTGCCGTGTGACTGCTTTGTCCATCCTGCGGATGAGTCTGAGACTTCCGCAATCTTTTCGTCTGTCACGAAGAAAGGCAATGAAAGCTCGACGCAATGGGCTCTGCCCACCATATGGGTCTTCGTCGTTAATTTGGCCCAGTTCAAGCGGTCGGCCACAGTGGCTGTCGGGCTTGCTACCGACCTGTCGGCTTTGATCCTAAAGAAACGTGCCCAATTCGGAACAATGCAACTCGGTGTCGCAGGCGGGATTTTCGTTGACTTTCGCAGCAACTGGAAAGCAAGCCACGCTTCGCTGTCAGTTGCTTTCTGAGCCATTTTCTGTTGCATGCTCTTAGCGGGGCCCATCCCTTGCGCGACTTCTGCAACTCGGCCTTCCTCTCCCGGGCAGGCGCTCCCCGGCACCATGCCACGATGAAGGTTTTTGCTAGCAACCGTGATTGGACAAAGAAAATCATGATAAGTGACCTCTGTCCCCGAAGAGCTTTGACAAGGCAATGTCCTCGTCTGCTGGCGCGGAAGACAACGTGGCCAGAAGGGCTCCTCTTCTCCAAGATTACCTTCTTTTGGCCGCTTCGGAAACTTGCATTTGCCGCTGAGCTTGGTTTCGCGTCCCTCCGGGCACTTATTACGGATGAATTCTTCTGCCGCTTCACCGGGCGTCTCTATCTCTTTGACACCAGATGGCGGCGCCAAAGGGGGGGCGCGAGGCGACTGAGCCATTCGCGCGCTGGAACCAGAGCCCGTAGCGGCTGAGCCGCCGGGCCTGGCATCTCGGGCCGAAACAGCTGCACCGGCCGATGGTGCGCCAGGGACAAGAATAGCTATGTCACCCGACGTCGCGCCGCTCACCGAGATGGCTAAGCCGCTCGGTGCAGCCGCTGGCGCTGCCTTGTTCAGCTCATTGAGTTCAGTGCGCATAGGCTCATCATTGTGTACGCCTTCGTCCTCCGATCTTTGGCTCTCCCCCTTTGGTGGCATTCCAGAACAAAAAGTTTCTCCGCGCGGCAAGAAGTAGGCATCATCCATCCATGGGAAAAAGTCGTTATATGCGCCTCCCTTCTTGAGAAAGTTCACAACAACCTCTGAGTGAAATGAGTTCATTGCACCACCTCCAGATCCGTTTGAAACGGCTGGGAAATCGTTGTCGGTCAAGGGTGGCCTAAACGGGCGGGCATCAAATATCGACATGGCATTGCCCGCAGCAGGAGCCCAGCCCTGCCAATGACTAGGTATTTGATGTCCGCCTCCTGCCCGGCATGCCCGTCTTCTCTCGTCGCGCGCGTTATGTGACCATCCCGGACGGCTGAGCCGCCGGAAGGTTGGCAGGAAAATAATACGGCTAGCTTGGCCGCTTTGATCGTGTAATCTGCACGCAACTGACCAGCACTCACGCTTTCAATGCGCCCTCCGTTGTGCAGTTTGTAGTCCGGGTGGCTGGCACCGTAATGAAAAATGTCCAGTGGGCGGTGTCTGAGCTGTCGGTAGAGGCCCACTCCGTCAAGAATCATTATCCTAGGAAACATTCCTATCGCTTTGTAGTGTTCGATCCGACGGTTAATTCTGGCTCGGACCAAAGTGGCAACATCGTCCCACATCGGGTCAACGCCACCGCCATCGTTCCGCCAGAACTTATGGTCCCCACCAACAAACATTATGTCAATCGCCCCCTCGGATAAACGACACATCGCGTCGTCAATCAGCTCAACGGCGTCTTTTATCATGAACCTAAGGCCCCCTGCGAATGCGAGCGGGTTATCCTGTCTTTTTGGCCCACTCCCAACTCCGTTTAAATGGGATGAGTTATCAACAATGTCATTGACATTCCAGAAGGTAAAACGGATCGGAGCGCGGGCCCCATTAATTTTGCACCCGGATTGGCCCCACCGAAACTTTGAAGAGGCATCGCGAATGCTCGAAATCTGCGCTCCACCCATGGCGTGCTGTACACTTCCAAACGCCGGATCTCGCAGGTTATATTCGGGAAGCAGGCTGTTCTTCATTTTCCCGGGTGCATCCTTGAACGCGATTGTAGAATCTGAAACAATGTGGACAGAGCAAGACCAAGAAGCATTCGGCCCGTTCCTCATTAAGCTCAGTGGGCGAAAGAAATCTGTCACGGGTTTCCCCGTGTCCGACATGGCGGCGAGTTCCTCTCCTATAAGCGGGATCCCTGGATGTCCGTTAACTTTGGCGAGCTGAGAAAGGGCCTGACACTTCTGAATGATGGTCAGTTCGGTCGACCAGTTTCTCATTTTTTGATCCGTGACCCCATTATAAGTCTAAAATCTCGTCCACCTTCTCCTGCCAGTCGTTCATGGGGCGCCTGGGATCTTCCGCGAAAGCCCCCTGCGTCCGTAGATACTCTAGGACGTCCCAGGGGCCTCGCCCGATGTACGGCTGATCGACAGACTCAGCTTTAGCTGCGGCTGATCCTGAGTCGGGCGGCCCCCCCCCTCCACCACCTCCTGAGGAGGGGTGAGCAGGCGGATTGTTTCCCGAAGAGGATCCGCCGGATGCTGGCGGAGCTCCGCCTCCAACGGCTGAGCCGCGGGGCGGGCCGCCGCCAGATCCCCCGCCGGCTGCGCCGGGAGGGTTATTGTTGCCAGATGTCTGGCCGGCGGATGATTCGCCGGCCGCCTGTCGTCCGGCTCCAGGGGTGCTTAACGAGGGCTGATTGCCGCGCGAGGCTGCTGGTTGGCTGGCCGAAACGATTGTGTCGTTCGGTGCCTCTGCTGCCGTTCGCGGCTTCTTCTGCGGCGAGTGCTCATCGGCCCCTGGATCGAGACCATCCTTGGCGAACCATTCATCAAGGTTCTGCGGTCGTTTCCACGGGCGCTGCCTTTTCCGCCAGCGGACCGCCTGCTGAGGGGAAGTCTCGAGATATGTCGTTCTTGCAGTGGCGGTAAGGGCCTCTTCAACAACACGCACCGGCACATGATGTAAGCCTTTGACCACTGGAAGAGCGAACATCGCCCCCCAGCTATCCCCGGTGGCTAAGCCACGGGGAGGCTTTCGGGGAGAAGGAACCCAAATGTCTACCCAGACTTGCGGGGAGCCCTCTGTCCAGTGGTCTATTACAGGGACACTCACATAGGTTCCAAAGATAGTCTCACACCAAACTGCTGGGCCGACAGTGGGACCTCTGACCTCACCTGGCTCGAACGTTCGAACTGTGCAACGGTATCCTCCTGGCGGGTTCACGTGCGCCTTACTGACCAACTTCGTCTTTTCGTCAGGATATGTCTGAAAGAACGTACCAACCGGGATCTTGCCCAGGTCAGGAGGGGCGCAATCAAAACGGCATGTTGCCTTCCGCTCGAACATCGTCCAGTGTAATTACCGTCCACGGATCTTGCGAAAACTGGGAGTACAAACGCTGAAATATCGTATGTGCCGTCGCGTCCAGGTCTGCCTTCAGTGCTGTCACGACTCCGTCGCTCCGCATACAAAGTATGTCATGCCTCCACACTGTGTAGCGCCAACCCCATCCTTTAGTGGGTGCGAATTTGGTCTCCCCGGTAGGCACCAGACGGGACCACTCTCTCAACTTGTCGGGGTAGCATCGAAAAGTCGGTTTGTTCTTCCAGGAGTCGATTTCCCCTGTATTGGAGTTGGCTGCTTTCTTCGTGGGCTGACCATCCCGGAAGGCTGCCTCTGCTGCCCTTGTTCGAGCAGTTATCTCCTCACCACGAATCTCAACGCCAGCTTCAATCTCAACATCCGTCTCGGATACGACATCATTCGGGCTGAAATCATTATCCCTTGCCCCACCCAACTGAGCCGGTGGACAAGCCCCCCCTCTCGGCTGAGCCGATGGGGCGGCCTTTCGAATTGTGTTGGGAGGAGCATCGTCATTGATTCCCCTCCCTTGGTCTTCCTCTCCGACTGAGTCGGAGACGAAGTCATCTACGATATCGTCAGAGCGGATCGAAACAACGTCCTCCCCCGGCGGCTTAACCGCTGAGTCACTTAACGGTCAGCACATGGGTTCGGTCGATGCTTTCTCAGACGCGCGGGGGCCGCGGCAGGCAAGGCTCGAGCAGTCGCCGCAAGGCGACCGCTCGATCCCAGGGGGGGCCGGCCGCGGGGCAGCCCGCGCAAGCTCTAGAGACGAAACGGCAGCGGCGCAAACATGATTAGAGGAGGAGAAAGGACGACGACGAGACGACAAACATCTCTCTGCGGCGCGGGCGATGACAACATGGACCTGCTTAGCAAAAGCATCCGTGTAATCTTCTGCGCTCTTGCACTCTCGTCCTCTACCCTTTACACGCCCGCGTGCGCCATCGCATCTGCGCTCGAGCCCCATCCGCAACAACAGAGGAGGCAGTAGCTATCATCCAGGGCTTTTTCATGAAATTGCCCTTGCTATCCTTTTAATCCATACGCACATCCATGCAACGCCGTCTTAACAAACTCTAGCTCTCTCATGAAACCTTTTACCTGAGGGTCTCTCCAATAATTGCACTGGGTAGGCCACTCAATACAAACAATGCCCCCCCCCCCCCCCCCCCCCCGCTAAGTGCACAGCGCGGGCAATCTCCCGGAAATTCCAAAACAGGTATCTGAAATCAATATTAATACCACGAAGCCCACGCGTCGCTCTATGATTTCTAGAACGAAAATAGTGCGCTTCATTCACACGTTGCCAGGGGGAGCCTCCCGTGCAAGGCATAGAACCCCACAGCGTGATATGTTTTCCCTTGAACGTATTAAAACCGTTCAGTGCTATTCTAAGTCCCTCATCCGTCCTCATGCCTTCCTTCTCGGTGTATCGAATCACCTTACATGAGTTGTCGACGAAATTCTTTGGGTCTCCTATCCTGCTCTGAGGGCCGCAACAGTATCCTAACAAAAGCCTTCCCCCGGTCCACTGAGTGGCCAGGGCGCAATCTTCTCGGATCCAGAACTCTGTGTATCCAGTCCATCTACTCGGGCAATAGTCACCGTCGCTGGAATCGCCATTCGAGTCGTATTCAAATGGGTGATGATATTTACTCTCTTTGTCACGCCAAGTAGCAATGCGGTCAACTGTCAAACCTTCTTGGGTATTGACAGCACAGGCGCGGCGCCTATCATCGAACTTTTCCGGGCCAATGGGACAATCACCGATTGCAGGCATGAGCGTAACAAGTCTCGGGACAGAATGCCATCGTTTCAAAATATGTCCTCGTTGTGTCCATGCGTCCTTTTGTCTAGATAACTGGCAGCGGCAGCAGGCGGAGGATGAGGAAGAAAACTGCGGTTATTGGGAATGTCTCCCAAATTTTCGGCAACGTCGAAGTATCTGGCTCATTTTCACTGTCCGGCATGTCAAACATTGCTCTCATTTCGCGATCAGAACTTTTCTTGGTTATACTTTCCACCGCTCTCGTTTTCTCGGAGCTTCCTCTGTTCCTTGCGTCTTCGGCTAAGCCGGATGCGCGCACAAACGCAGCTGCGCTGGGAACATATGCCTCCACGGCTTTGCCGGGGGCGGCCACAACGGGTTTGCCCTTGTTGGGGCGCAAATTTTTCTTTTTGTTCATCCATTTGCCAGGTGCAACAGCTCCTCTCCGCAAGGCCGAACTGGGGCCCAAGCGGGGCTTCAGACCCCCCCCGGGTTTCAGGGGAAGCCCGTCTGAAAACATCGAGTCGATGTAATCTTGGCACCGCTTAGCGGCCCAGAATTTGGGTGTAACAATGTTGACGAGATGCAGAACTTTAACCCAAGACAGAGGGTCGATAAATCTGTTGGTTCCTATATCGGCAGCCTCGTTTTGAGTTCTTTCATATTGGAGCTCAACACGGCCGCGAGAAAACTGTTCGGACACAGCTGCAGCATCAATTATATGCTTTCTCGGTAGATGCATTACCTTCATTGACCCACCTGCCTTGATGACTTTACAAACCGCTTGATTATCCTCCAAAAATAGACATCGCACTGGTCTGTCAAGCAGTATTTCGCAAAGCGGTAGCGCCGCAAGCAGCTCCTTGCGTAACGCAAGACCAGCAGCGACAATCTCAGCCTCGAGTGTACTGTGGGAAACACACGCTTGTCGTTGCGATCCCATAGACTGTCCAGCTCTAGTGCATGGGCCCCAAATGGCTTGATAACTGGCACTCGTGCTCCGATGCGTGCGAATGTCACTTGCCAAGTCTGCATCATAATATTGCTTTCACAGAACATCTTCCTTTTTGTCACCCACCCACGAAGTCATACGGCAATGGGAGGTACATTTGATATAACATATGAGGCGGGATATATTCATGTCTTGATGTTCTGTCCATTTTGTAATGCACTTGGCAGTTTGACATACAGCACGGAGCAGGTCGCATCTTGCCATGCTCGCACCATCAAATATATTCATCAATACTTTTGCTGCAATAGGTTGAAGCACACCCGACAGTCGGTGGCTCGGGGTCATCAGGGATTGCTACTGCGGCGTCAAGGCCAAGAACCTCTATCTTCCGATCAGGGGGGCCGGAATCAACATTAATTCGCAATGCTGACGCTATTGCCTCCTCAGCTGGGGAGTAAATCTCGCCTCGTGGGCCGCCCTGGCCATCTTCGAGATCAATAAGTTCTGCGCCAAACGGGGTGCCCGCGGCCGGATAAGTAGCCGGGTCGGTGTCCGCTAATTGAGCGTATAATGCAACGCAGGATTCAAAGAACTCTGGCATGCCATATTCTATGACTTTGACGATTTTCGGTTCTCTCGGCTGGTATGGCTCGGGCGGTTGAGCCGCCGAGCCACCCCCCGTTTGCCCCTCGCCACTCTCGTCTGTGACGGAGGCGTTCTTCTTAACCTTGGGAGGAGGCGGGTCTAAGATTGTAGGCAACTCTCCGTGTTGACAATCTATGTTCCGATCCCAAGTATCTTCCAACAACAGTTGGTGGGTCTATCTCTATTCCCTTGGGACAGTTGTCAGGAGGTTCTTGCAGTAGCTTCCAGCCCTCAGCGAGCTTGTCGGCAGGCCCCGACAGCTTAAAACCATCAACATAGATAATCCGAAAGATTTGCTACTCTGTATGGAAAAAACAGCTGCGCCACGGACTACACTTCACAAAACCTTTTGCCGTAACATGTCCTTCACAATGCTGCCCCCCAATATCCACCTGGATCAGGGTGCCCCTACAATGAGAGATACAGCGGACATACAGGATTACGCATGTGTGACCATGCTTTAGGCCATTCATCTCGAGGCAAGAAAACCCATGTGGGGGTGCCCCCAAGCTTCGTCTGAGTGTAGGCTTGGCGGGCGTCCGCTTGCTCGATGCTATGACCTTCGAATAGCCCGTAGGTGTCAGCTGCTTTGCTAGCCTGCATTGTAGCAGGGCTGCTGGAAAGCTCCTGGAATAATGCCGCATCCTTATTTCGATCTCTAACGCTCGAACCATCAAAAACCACCCGACCTTTATACTTGCGATCTTTGTGCCCCAACGGTAACTCCGAGTTCTTTTCAACAAGGATCGCAAATAGCCGGTCAAAGTGGGCCGTCGTTCCCTTGAGTTCGGCAACTACATCGGAGTATTCCCTGACATCATCCTCTGTCCATGTGCCTATATCTCGCAACCTATCCCATCCTTTTCTCATGGCAGCTTGGGCATCTTTATTCGCCTTGGCCTCGTCTTTTGAAACAGATCTGGCGGCAGCGGCATCAATGTGGGCGCGTCGCCAATCGCTGGGAAGTTGGAGGGGTTCATCGACGATCGAGATAGGGTCAGTAAAAGGATTGTAGAAGTACTGCAAATCAAACGTTTCCTTTTCGCGATGACTGAGATCTGCCGAGTTATGCTGCAATGGCATCCGAGGCACGCTTCGCCGCGACGCGGCGGCCGCCGGGCTCGAGGTCTGGCTTGCCTCGCGATTGTCCTTAGGCTCGTCATCATCATCATCGGACAAAGGACCCCTACCGGCTGAGCCGGAGGGAAGCCCATCTCGTGCAATAGTGCCTCCGTACCATGTCTGTTTCCACAGAATACCCTCATCATCCGACTGATGTCCCACATAATCATCGTCCTCTGAGGATTCATCAGTCGCAGGCGTGGCTCGGCCGCCCTGGGTGCGTCGCGACGCCGCCCCACGTCCGCTGCCAGGGGTGTAGCACAAGCTATTTTTCTGCAAACGACGCAGCCGCTCAGCCACCTTAGGTGCTGTCAGCCTGGCCTCGGGAAGGGCCGCAACTGGCTGAGCCGCTGCGGGTTCGGGCGGAGTCGGTGGATCGGCCGCGCCCAGGCCACCGTCACGCAGAAGGCCGAGGCAAGGGCCAGGATCTTCTATACCGAAAATCCTCTCTTTTCTGCCTTGTATTGTTCCACGGCCTGTCGGCGTTGTGCTTGATTCATGTCAAACCATCGCCCCGGATGCATCCCAGGACTGGTGGACTCAGGCAGCTTTTTCAGCCATTGGGCACTGTGCTTCGGGCCTGGGTCTGTGACCCACACACGAGTTATGGGCACGTAATCAGGATCATAATAAAGAACATCTCGAATGTTGCATGTTTTTTTTTTTCGACGACCTGTCAATGGAAGTGTCTGTGTCAACTCCTCTTTTGTGAGTCCAACAACGATTCGTCTGTTCTCGAAGTATTCCATCGTGTCCAGGTTTTTGAATTGTTCGAGCAAGAAGTTGCCCTTTCCCGGGAACCTTCTCACGCGGCTTAGCCGCTGAGAAGTTGGACTGTCTGTTCAAGCGATACTCGAGTTGTGCGAGTCCCAGTTTTCGATTCTTGCCTGCTGGATGGAAATCGCACCGAGGATCCCTACCGTCAACTACCATAGGCCCGTCATCCACGCACAAACCTCCTGGGCCGTCGTCGTCTAAATCGGCCTCTGAGTCGAAGTGTGGAGCGTCCTCGCCTCCTTGAGAAGGCGGTGGCCTAATAATGGCAGGATCATCAGCATTAAACATGTTGTCTGGTCTTATCCCTGTGGCTGGCTGTGGTCCGTCTGGGGCGGCCGCAGCTTCTCCTGTTTCTGTAGGGATTGTGACGGAACGTACCTCTGTCGCCGCTTTCTCGTACGCTTTTCGCAAAGGAAATTGCGGCGACTGGTCATCAACAGTACCATCTAAGATGTTGCTGTACACCTGGTCAGACTTCTCAATGGTGGGTCGTTTCCCCTCTGGGGTACGCCCTGTTTCCATGTTCAGACCGTCCAATTGTCTCAAAGGGGCAACATAACTGTCTGGTCCAACCAAACCCCCCGCTTTGTGCACATACCCCAAGTATATCCCTGGTATCATCGTTGCGCCAGTCTTGGCGGTCCGAAATCTGGACTCAGGTGGAGGCACATAGCGCACGAGGGACCCAATGGGAAGGAGCGGAACATCGAATCTACATCCAAAGCGTCGCTCCCAACTTGATTGTCCCTCTGCTGGGGTCCTAGTATTGTAGCATAAACAGAAATATCGGACCGCGCATGTCCAACATGGTGGCGGAAGACCAGCCTGCGTGAGTAAGGCTCTGGCCCCCATCTGCACCACGCCATTTGCACGTTCAGCAACAGCGTTCTGTTTCTTATTCCCTGGGATGGTAGGATCATGGGCAATATTGAGCTCGTAACATGCCCTCGCAAGCTCTCTTGCACCATATGTATAACAATATTATAACTTCTCCTCCAGGGCCTTCAGGTTTACTAATTATCCCGGCAAAGCAACCTAACAGCGATGTGTAGAAGCATATCTGAAAGCATTCCCCTTAAGATTCAGATGAAAATCCAGTTGTAGAATTCTGCTGTTCTCGCAGTCGTAGTCGCATTCGCGATGACAGTCGTAGCGGCAACGGCAGTCGCAGTCACAGCCTCAGCCTCAGCCTGCCTCAGCCTCAGCCTGCCTCAGCCTCAGCCTGCCTCAGCCTCAGCCTCAGCCTGCTTCAGCCTCAGCCTCAGTCTGCCTTCAGCCTCGGCCTCAGCCTCAGCCTGCCTCAGCCTCAGCCTGCTTCAGCCTCAGCCTCAGCCTGCCTGTCTCAGCATCAGACTGCTTCAGCCTCAGCCTCAGCCTGCCTCAGCCTCAGCCTCAGTCAGCCTCAGTGCTTCAGCCTCAGCCTCAGTCTGCCTTCAGCCTCGGCCTCAGCCTCAGCCTGCCTCAGCCTCAGCCTGCCTCGGCCGCAGCATCAGCCTGCCTCAGCATTCAAAATTGTGGCCCAGGAATGGAGTTCTGGGAACTAGAAGAACACGAAGTGGCCTACAGTTGGCTCCGGGCATTCAAAATGTGCCCGGAATGGAGTTCTGGGAACTTGAAGAGCACGAAGTGGCCTACAGTTGGCTCCGGGCATCCAAAATGTGGCCCGGGAATGGAGTTCTGGGAAATCGAAGAGCACGAAGTGGCCTACAGTTGGCTCCGGGCATCCAAAATGTGGCCCGGGAATGGAATTCTGGGAACTCGAAGAGCACGAAGTGGCCTACAGTGGGCTCCGGGCATTCAAAATGTGGCCCGGGAATGGAGTTCTGGGGACTCGAAGACCACGAAGTGGCCTACAGTTGGCTCCGGGCATTCAAAATGTAGCCCGGGAATGGAGATCTGGGAAATCGAAGAGCACGAAGTGGCCTACAGTTGGCTCCGGCATTCAGAATGTGGCCCGGGAATGGAGTTCTGGGAGGTCGAAGAGCACGAAGTGTGTGACTGTTGGTTTAAAACGACTTCTGCGGCACCCTGTCCGGCACCCGCCCAGACCCCCCTGTGGAGTCATCTGCTGCTCTCTTTTGAGACCACTAGAAACCTATCAGCAAGAACTGTTAGGTAATTATCCCGGCAAAGCAACCTAACAGCCATGTGTAGGAGCCGGCCGGGGCAGCCGGCCGCCCTCCCCTCCTGCTCGTCCTCCTCCTCCTCCTCCTGCTCGTCCTCGTGCTCCTCCTGCTCGTCCTCTTTCTCCTGCTCCTCCTCCTCCTCCTCCTCCTCCTCCTCCTCATTTTTCTCCTGCTCCTCCTCTTCCTCCTCCTCCTCCTCCTCCTCCTCCTCCTGCTCGTCCTCGTTCTCGTCCTCCTCGTCTTGCTCGTCCTCCTCCTCCTGGTGCTCTCTCCTCCTCCTCCTCCTCCTCCTCCTCCTCCTCCTCCTCCTCCTCCTGGTGGTCCTCGTTCTCCTTCTCCTGGTGCTCTCCCCCCCCTCCTCCTCCTCGTCCTCCTCCTCCTCCTCCTCGTCCTCCTCCTCCTCTTCCTCCTCCTCCTCCTCCTCCTCCTCCTCCTCCTGGTAGTCCTCCCCCTCCCCTCCTCCTCTTCCTCCTCCTCTTCCTGGTCGTCCTCGTTCTCGTCCTCCTCGTCTTGCTCGTCCTCCTCCTCCTGGTGTTCTCTCCTCCTCCTCCTCCTCCTCCTCCTCCTCCTCCTCCTCCTCCTCCTCCTCCTCCTCCTCCTGGTGGTCCTCGTTCTCCTCCTCCTGGTGCTCTCCCCCCCCCTCCTCCTCCTCGTCCTCCTCCTCCTCCTCCTCGTCCTCCTCCTCCTCTTCCTCCTCCTCCTCCTCCTCCTCCTCCTCCTCCTCCTCCTCCTCCTCCTCCTCCTCCTCCTCCTCCTCCTCCTGGTACTCCTCCCCCTCCCCTCCTCCTCCTCCTCCTCTTCCTGGTCGTCCTCCTCCTCCTGGTCGTCCTCCTCCTCCTGTTCGTCCTCCTCCTCCTCCTGCTCGTCCTTCTTCTCCTGCTCCTCCTGCTCCTCGTCCTGCTCCTGCTCGTCCTCGTCCTCCTGGTCTTGCTCGTCCTCCTCCTCGTCGTGCTCTTGCCCCTGCTGAAAGTGTGGTCCAGGAATGGGAGTTCTGGGAAGTCGAAGAGCACGAAGTGGCCTACAGTTGGCTACGGGCATCCAAAATCTGGCCCGGGAATGGAGTTCTGGGAACTCGAAGACCACGAAGTGGCCTACAGTTGGCTCCAGGCATTCAAAATGTGGCCCGGGAATGGAGTTCTGGGAACTCGAAGAGCACGAAGTGGCCTACAGTTGGCTCCGGGCATTCAAAATGTGGCCCCGGAATGGAGTTCTGGGAACTCGAAGAGCACGAAGTGGCCTACAGTTGGCTCCGGGCATTCAAAATGTAGCCCGGGAATGGAGTTCTGGGAAGTCGAAGAGCACGAAGTGGCCTACAGTTGGCTCCGGGCATCCAAAATGTGGCCCGGGAATGGAGTTCTGGGAAGTCGAAGAGCACGAAGTGTGTGACTGTTGGCTTAAAAACGACTTCTGCGGCACCTGTCCGGCACCCGCCCAACCCCCCTGTGGAGTCATCGGCTGCGCTCTTTTGTCCAACTAGAAAACCTATCAGTCTTCGCTTTAGGTAAAAATTACAAACTTTAGCGCAGACCTTGTCGTGTACACCTGAGCGGCAGAAAAAAGTGTATCCCTGTCTCGCGAATGTCACACACGCGGTCCCCATCGTGCCCCCCGCGAGAGTTCATCCATCGCAAACCAATGATCCATCGTCGTCAGGTGTCTGAACGAAGTGGGGTTAGCGTATGGGCGGGGAACCTTTAGCCCTTTGTTTTGCGCCTTGCGCTGTTGCTTTCTGATAGCTTTGGCCCAATTGCATACTGAACAATATGGGTTCTTGGGAATATGAGTTAGAAGGTGCGGCAGGGAGGCTGCGGCCTTTTTGAGCCGCTCGGCAAGGGTATCCGACACCTCAACCTCCGCATCGTCTGGGTCTACATCTGGCGGTGCGTCGACGTCGACTAAGTCGACGCCGTCAGCGTCTCCAACTTCGCCCTCCTTGGGTCCTGGGGCCGCGTTGCACGCATTGGAGCCCAGTCCTCGGTTTATGTCGTAAGGAACGTATCCCGAAACTCCGCACCCATAAGGGCACCTGTATGTGGCAGCGCAGGCCTCGGCTTTGCCGGGCTGCTCGTCGCACTGACCGACGGCTTGACCGTGGTCGGGCAAAGTTGAAGGACTTTTGGAGGCAGCGATACCGGTCGGCGTCCGATTCCAGCCGCTTTCGCTAGCCTTTCGAGGCGAATAGTAAAAAAAAGTGATGGTATCCGCAGAGTCTATTGAAGATGGAAAAGCGGGCGTGATCTCAGTCGGCCGTCCATCAGCGTAGCTGTGGGTACCAATCAACTCATGTGTATGCAGGTCTATGGTTACGCGAGTCTGGACAGCATGGGGCGGGGGGCCCCCCGCCGACTCCACATTATCCAGGAATGCCTTGGCGCCTGGCGTCACGCAACACCACCGCTCGGGGGGTCCACCCCCTCCGGCGACAACCGCGCGCATCCACTGACCCAGCGCCACTTTGCATGATAGGGTCAAGTATGGCATCTTGCCCTCAACGGCCAGGTCCACTCTTTGGCCATTGGGCAATAACAGGTAGGGTCTTTGGCGTGCTGGCCAAAAGAAGCTAAAGCCGCGACACATGCACCGCTCTCCTACCGAAATCACGCACGAAGTCTCCGGCATGACTAAAGCGTTCAAACTACCACCCTTAAATTTGTGACATGCGATGCGAACTGAACCGAGGGCCTTTGATTCTCCCCCAGCAGTGTTCAGAGTGATCGATTGCGGAAGCTTTCGAATCAATCTCATTGCGCCGGCACTTCTAATGTATTTCTCCGCTATGAGGTTATACCCACACCCAGTGTCAATGATGAAGCTCAGCGCGCCAAGATACGCAGCGTCTTTGTCTGTGCATCCAGCAGCGGCTGCGCCGTGCGGGCCCTCTTCCCCCTCCTCAGTTCTCAACCAGATGCCAGACATCACATTGCAGGTCCGACGCTCTGATCAGAGCTTCCGCAGTAGATGCCCTCGACTCAGTAGATATATGTCTGCGCACTCTTCTGGGAATTTCCATCTATCTTTGCTACTCGAAGGTAACTCTTTCAAGTCGAGGCGACGCGCCTTTCTCCAAGCGATAGTGGGTTCCTCAGTAGAGGGGTGAAAACGGACACGGAGATTGCACCCGTCGTTGTTCCGATGTCGGATGCAACTCTTACTAGGGGGGACGCGCCAGTACTTCTTGATTGCGCCCCGAGAAAGAGGATGTAGGACATTCGCAGGAACATTGACGAGACTATCGACCTGTTTCCTGCTTTCCTGGTGAAACTCACCGCTGGAGGGATTCCAGTAGTCTCCTCCGCCGGCATCAGCAACGTCTTTCAGAAACTTAGGGCTGGTCTGTTTCTGCCCCGGGAGGCCCCGAAAGACACGAGAGCTATGCACGCTACGGGCACCAAGCTGACATGGTCATCAGAGTCTTCTGCTCCCCCCCCCCCCCCCCCGCTTCCGTTTGATCGACGCGGGCTTCGCCACGTCCGTCGAGCAAGGAAGACATGAAAGAAGACCCTTAACACAATTATATGTATCATTGAGCCGCCAGTGCGGAGCCATTGTCACGGATGACCGTCCGTGGTCTGGGCAAACCAGCACTCTTTGCCGCGCGAGCACTTGCCCGTCTCCATGTAGGAGCGACAGATCATGTCCTTGCCTTTGCCCTTGCCTTTGCCTTTTTTACGTTTGTCGGAGTTACTGCTAGAGGCCCTCGAGCCATTGTTACCTCCTGTCCATGAGACATTGGCAGAGGCGGCATTGGCTTGTTTAGCTGTGCGCTCGTATCCCAAAGATTGTCCCGCGTCAAGCTTCGACTGCTCCCACTTGTCGCGTTTAAGCTTCTCAGCGTCGCTCAGCCCTCTGTGGGCCTTATTGCAACCATCTGCTGGCCCTCGACAATTCTTGGGATCTCGGGAATACGCGTAACATGGAATAGTGCTCTCTTTTCCACGCGATTGATTGGATTGACTTATGTTTTTCTGGTGCGCTCCTTTTCCACGTCCGCCCGTCGGGGTCTGAGATCGGCTCGGCCCTTTCCAGCCTCGATCCTTGGATCTCCCTCTGGGATTCTCATCCTGGGCAGGAAGGGCACTAGACTTCTTTCCCGTGCTCGGCTGAGCCAGCGCGGCATTCCTGGGCTTCTTATGATTAAAAAAAGACAACCTTTCCCCGCATGTGGGCAGATTTCGCCCTTGCGCGCGTGCTTACACGTCGTCTCGCCCTTAGTCAATCCGCTTTTCATAACATCAATGGATTTCCCCAGCTGAGCTGCCACTTCTGCCGGAACGGCTTTGCCGCCGGCATTCCTCTGGTTGTCATTGCCCCCACCTCCGCCGAACCGTGCCTGCCTAGCACGTTGATTCAAGGTACCCTCATGCACGCTGATGTTCCACTCTTCTCTTTCTCGCAATATCATTTCTTAAATCTGGTCCATAGCCAGCCATTCGTAACTCTTCACGCCATGTCCCATTTTATCATTTGACATGTCGTATAGTTGGCATGCAAAACTCAACTTGCTCGGCTTTCTGCATTGCTCAAAGAAATGTGCATGAATCGAGGCCCTCATTTCATCAGACGGAGGTCGGGCGCCGTAGAGCTGTTGGTATACGTCTGTCCATTCATTATAGAAATGATACAGGTCAGCATCTGGCTTGTGGGGGTCAATGACTACCTTGCAGATATCACGCGAAACGCGGTAGTGTCCCAACTCCGACCTGACAGAACACCAATGGCAAATGGCTCGTACCATCTCGCGTCCAGTTAAGAGAAGCATTTTGTTTTATTTTTTCAATCAGATTTGTGGCAACCATGAGATCGAGGCGCTGAAAGCGCCCTGCATCTCTCAGCTGCTCATCGTCCACGGCTGGGCCCATAGCTTCCGCGATCCAGCGATGCGCTGCCTGACTTTCAGGCGACGATCCGGCGATCGCCCGGGCCGCATGCATTTGCCACTCCCGTATGTTTGTGACATTGGGGATGTCCATCAAGTCAATCTTCTCATTGCTACCAACCTGTCTCCACTGGTCCAACGGCGCACTTTCATCAATAACTATTGGATCCTGCGGCCCGCCAGGGCCCTGAGGCCCCCCGCGGCCGCCTCCGCCATCCGAGGGATCTGAACCCCCTGGCTTCCTGGAGGCGATCTATATGGTCGTTTACCGTGATCATCGTCGCGCGTCGACATGATCTCGGCATTCGGAGCGTCACTCTTGTCGCCCCCTTCTCCGCCCTGCCCTGCCCCGCCCGACGACTTAGTCGCCGTCGGCCCCGCAGGGCCACCCTTTGAGGATGGGCGGTAATTGGCGAGAATGTTGTCGTCATTAGACCCTGTCAATTTAAAATTAATTGGAAATCCATTCTCAGGGGTGCTCGGCATAGCCGGGCCCTCTAGGGCAGGGCCGGGAACAATGAAGTTGTCGCGCAACAACGGCCTCGCAGGAGTGTCTCGTGAAAGCAGCGGCAAATCACATGAACACGAGGTGAACCCTTTTCCTTGTTTATTTTCAGTATACGGAGTCGGATTCGTGATGATAGCTTTAATCCTCATCATTCCTTTCTCTGACTCAGCTGCGTTCGCCGTGGCCACTTCTTCTCGCACGTTGGCGGCCGACCTTTCACTCTTCCGCAAAACACATCTGGAACGCCTTCCAGCGCTCGCATCGAAATGATCTTTACAAGCCGGCAAGCCACAGCCAGCGCAATTACCCGTCCTCAGGTGACAGCAAATCAAACAAAACTGAGCCACGATGGAGCTCTCTGCTGGAGTTTCTCCCCTTTCTGCGGGTGGAGGCTGCGCTGCCGCCCTTGCCAGCAGGGTTGACGACCCCGCGCTTGCTACATTTGTCTAGTCGGACTGTAATGGAACGGATGCAGTGCCAGACGACTGAGCCGCCGACAATAGATGCATGTTCGTCCCAGTCGGCTTGGCCGGCGGGCATGTAGCATTGCTCGACTGCGCGCGCTGCAGGGGTGATCTGGCTTCTTCATGCGATCTAAGTTCTTCCAAATATTGATTGTTCTGGCCAGCTACCTTCGCAGCTACTACTTGGGCGCTAACCACTTCCAGCCTGGCGTTTTTAAGCTCTTCTTGTAAGGTCTGCTTTTCTCGTTCCGCCCTGACTGCAGCGATTTGCTCTCCTTCTATTCTGGCCGCCGCAACAGCAGCGGTGACCGTTTCGGCATTAACAGACTGATTAGTTGCCGCCGCAACGGCCTGTCGTTCCGAAGCCAGCATTTCAAGATATCTGTTTTCGGCTTCTATCTCCGCCTGCCGCTTAGCGGCCGCGGTCTAATGATGCATTTGTCCCATCTGTTCTCGTTCCCGCTCTCTAGCAGCCATGGCTAGGGCGAGTCTTTCAGCCTCTAACGTCTTCCGAACTTCTGCCATTGTTTTGTCATCTCCCCTCGGTCCAGACGGGCCCTTTCGGCCAGCTGTGCTTCGCTGGCGAGGAAGTCTCGCTGGGTGTTAGCCTCAGCCAGCCTAGCCTGATCCTCGATAGTTTGCATGAGAAGATATGTGCAATTGTGCTCGCCACTAGGAAAGCACCCTATACACAACCATTGCACACTACACACGGGGCATGCATCAGAGCAACTCTTACAAGCTGGATGCCTACATGCACCTTCTGGCCTGTCGGCTACCCCTGGGCATCTGCTTTCCGCCTGAGGCGCGCAGTCAAGGTTTGGGTTCCAGCATGCCTCCATTATGGAGATGGTACTGTTGCTCCTTGAAGTAGATATCGCCCCTGATCTTGGCATTTTGGGTCTTCCCCTACTAGACGTATTTGATCTGGGGCGCACGAGCGCACTTGCTGGGGGTTCAGGTACCTCTCGTCCTGGCTTATAAGCTCAGAGTGCGAAGCTGGTTGCGCGACCATTTCTTCACCCTCAACAACAGCTGGCATCGAGGGCTGCCAATCGCCTGGGGCGACGGCAGGGCGATAGAAACCTTCTTTGAGTGGTGATTCGTTTAAGTCATACTCTTCGTTTCCCTGCTTCTTGAATTGAGGTGCAGGGGTCCTTCCTGTTGGCTCCCTGTCATGCTTCGCCTGAGTCTCGTTCCTGTCCGCCTGAGGCGTCAGGATACTGGTATCTTCATCAGATCCATATGGGGGCCACCTCTCGCCTTGGGCGGGGTGGTTTTCTTCCATCATCAAGGACAATGCTCGGCTCAGAGAGATTCCTTTGTTGATAATTGCTAAATTCTTCCTCCATTGCGTTTGTTTCATGCTCTTTATCCATGGGATCATCACTGTCTTGACCGAGCTGTCCATTGAATGTGATTGGGAGGGGAACATCTCTATTCGTACCTGCCCATTCGCCTGGGACGCTGGGGTACACGCCTGCGTTCTCATGGGCTTCCCCTTGCCGACTGGCTTTACCAGTGGCAGGCACGATTGTATGTGTAGCATTCGGGATCGGGCTGATTGACTCCGTCGATTTGGCACTCCAAGACGAGAACGTACTTCGTCTAGGTCTCGCTGTTATGCCCCTTCGTCCATACGGGTCTGGGGTTTGTTCCCGATTGCCAATTGGACTTCCAGAGGGAGATACATCTACTGACATCTCTACCACTCCTTCAGTGCTCCTACCCCTAGATGCCCGAGTGGCGATATTGGAAGGAGGAATGCGGCCCTGGCCAGGACCGCTCTCGTTGATGTCATGTCCGTCATGTTGTACAACATACTGACCTGCGCTTCGCGAATCGACGGACACGTCATCTGTCTTATCACAACTCATTCCCGCAGCGACTAAGTCGAGGGGTTCATCCGAAGTTCTTGCTTCTGGGTGAGATGATCCCGCGTCGACTAAGTCGCGCGATTCGGCTGATAACCAATCTTTCCTCTGAGAATCGGGGTAAGATGCCAAAGGAATTAAGATATCATGTTCACTCTGCTCAGAGAGAGAGAGAGAGGGGGCGGGATGAGACATTGATAAGACAAGTATCCGGTAAACAAGTTTACTATATCAGGAATGTGAAGGGAGGAGGCCGGCTGGCCTATGACCGACGACGGGCGACGGCTGGGGGCTGGCGCGCTCCTTTCTCTCCTGCAAGCAAACGAAGGCTTGCTTGAGTAAACAAACAGCTGCAATATGCAGCGCAAGTTCAAGTCAGACAGTGCACAGCATTCAAGTATATCTATAAGTGATATTGTTATGAGGCGGAAAGGAGCATGTTTACTAGAGCGGACCCCCCCCCTCCCCTGCACCCCCTCCCGTGCAGAGCAGACCCCCCCTCCTGCACCCCCTCCCCCGTCCCCCCCTGCAGAGCGACCCCCCCCCCTCCCCTGCACCCCCCCCCCTGCAAGCAAACCCCCCCTCCTGCACCCCTCCCCTGCAGAGCGACCCCCAACCTCGCCCCTGCAGACCCCATCCCTCTGGCCGAGCGGGACCCCCCCGGCAGAGCAACCCCCCCCACCCTGCAACCCAGCTCCCCCCCCGTCGTCGTCGTCGTCGTCGTTGTCGTCGCGTCGTCGTCGTCGTCGTCGCTCGCGTCGTCGTCGTCGTCGTCGTCGCCGTCGTCGTCGTCGTCGTCGTGGTCGCTGTCGTCGTCGCTCTCGTCGTCGTCGTCGTCGTCGACGTATTCGTTTTCGTCGTCGTTTTCGTCTTCCTCGTCGTCGTTAATTTCCACAGGCACCCGGAGCGCCCTGGATCGGCGGCACTGGCCGGAAGCCATTACAGTCTCACGTTCTGGCAGCGCCTTCCCTAGCATCAGCGGAATTTATCCCGGCAAAGCATATCTGGAAGCATATCTAGAAGCAGTCCCCTGAATATTCAGGTGAGAATCCAGTTGTAGAGTTCTGCTGTTCTCGCAGTCGCAGTCCCATTCGCAATGACAGACGCAGTGGCAACGGCCTTAGGATCCAATGGAATCCTAATGATTCCTAGGGATTCCTAAGGCATCCTTAGGCATCCTTAGGAATCCATAGGAATCCTTAGGAAACCTTAGGAATCCTTAGGAATCCTGATTCCTGGGGATTCCCAGGGATTCCTAAGGATTCCTAGGGAATCCTAAGGATTCCTGAGGATGCTTAACTATGCCTACGGATTCCCAAGGATGCCTACGGATTGCTAAAGATTCCTAGGGAATCCTAAGGATTCCTATGGATTCCTACGGATGCCTCAGCCTGCCTCAGTTTCAGCCTCAGCCTCAGCCTCAGCCTGCCTCGGCCTCAGCCTCAGCCTGCCTCAGCCTCAGCCTCAGCCTGCAACCTGCCTCGGCCTCAGCCTCAGCCTCAGCCTCAGCCTCAGCCTCAGCCTGCCTCGGCTTGATCAGCCTCAGCCTCAGCCTGCCTCGGCCTCAACCTGCCTCGGCCTCAGCCTGCCTCAGCCCCCCCTCCCCCCCCCTGCCTCGGCCTCAACCTGCCTCGGCCTCAGCCTGCCTCAGCCCCCCCTCCCCCCCACCCCGTCCCTTTCCCCACAGGGAATCCCTTCACCTCACCTTGTCCTCCTTCGACCTGCCTCGGCCTCATCTCTCAGCCCACCTCAGCCTCAGCCTGCGTCTCGGCCCTGAGCTTGCCTCGGCCCTCGGACTCACCTGCCCCGCCTCAGCCTCAGCCTGCCTCAGCCTCAAGCCCTACAGCCCTGCCTCAGCCTCAGCCTGCATCAGCCTCAGCCTCAGCCTGCCTCAGCCGCAGCTTGCCTCAGCCCAGCCCACAGCCTCAGCCTCAGCCTGCACCTCACCTTCAGCCTGCCTAAGCCTGCCTCGCTTGCCTCAGCCCTCAGCCTCAGCCTGCCTCGGCCTCAGCCTCAGCCTCAGCCTGCCTCAGCCTCAGCGTCAGCCTCTCAGCCTCAGCCTGCATCAGCCTCAGCCTCAGCCTCGGCCTGCCTCAGGCTCAGTCTCAGCCTGCCTCACACTCAGCCTGCCTCATCCTCAGCCTCACAGTTGGCTCCGGGCAATCAAAATGTAGCCTGGGAATTGTGTTCTGGGAACACGAAGAACACGAAAAAAAAAAAATACGACATAAAAAGCTTGCCGTTACAGTTGTTGCTGGGGGCTTCAACAAGGCCCTGGCAATGTGTTCTGGAAGACGAAGAATCACGAAGGCCTAACAAAAAATAAACAAAATTAATCAATAAAACAAACACAAAAATAAACAGAAAACAAAAACAAAAAAAAAAAAAACAAAATAAACAAAATAACAACAGAAAAAAAAACATAAAAACACAAAAAAAAAAAACACAAAAACAAAACAAAGACTTGCTCCGGGCATTCAAAATGTGGCCTGGGAATGGTGTTCTGGGAAGACGAAAAACACGAAGTGGCCTACAGTTGGTTCCGGGCATTCAACATGTGGCCTGGGAACGGTGTTCTGGGAACACGAAGAACACGAAATGGCCTACAGTTGGCTCCGGGCATTCAAAATGTGGCCTGGGGAGTCCCCAGATCCTCCCCGGCACCCGCCCAAACCCCTCTGAGGAGTCCCGTGGAGTCCCCGGATTCTCCCCGGCATCCGCCCAGACCCCCGTGGGGAGTCAAGATGCTCTCTTTTGACCCCACTAGAAACCTATCAGTCTTCGCTGTTAGGTAAAGACACCTGTTATCATGCTGGCTGGAAACCTCCACGGTCTTGCGCCGCCCCTTCCAAAGGGGGGCGTCGCGGCAGCGGCTTCCACCGATGCCCAACATGGACCCACTCGCAGTGTCCCCGTGCAGCGAACGACCTTCATCTCGGCGTCGCTGCATGCCGAAACAGTTCCGCGCTGCCCGGCGCTAGTGCGGGTTGGCCACTGCGAACAAATATGTTTTCGTCACGTGCGATCCCCTGTCGGACAAACAGCTCAAGAAGAGTTTCTCCACGGACTGAATTGTGGCGAGGTGTGCTTGAATCAATTGGTTTTCCGTGACAAAGCAGAAGCAGGGCGCCTCGTACTCTTGGAATTCGTGCCTCGACTTGTTCCCCTGTATCCTGCAATGTGTGGTCCGCGCTCTTCTGATTTTTCTCCTCCTTCTGCTTCTAATTCGTCGTCACGTCCGGCCTGAGGTTATACGCGCTAACAGTGGCGCGCTGACCTTGGGCGCCTTTGTCGCCTCCCCTAGCCCCTCCTCCTCTTCCTCCTCCTCCTCCTCCTGCGCTTCCTCTGATTCCCTTCCGCCCTCCTCCAACACCACCTCATTCTCCGACGACGCCGATGAAGACGCTAACGACGAAGACGACGACAACGTTGGCAACGACGACGACGACGATGGCGACGACCACAACGACGAGGACGACGACGACAGCGACGTTGAAAACGGCGACGACGACGACGACGAGGACGACGGCGACGACGAGGCGTTCGGCTCCTCGACGGTCCAGGTGATCTTCAAGCGGCGGTGCCCCTTGTCATGGGCCTGCACCTCCGCGCGGGGGACGGGTGGGGCGGCCCTCCTCCCGATCATGCTTCCGGTGCTCCTTCTGGTGATCCTCCTCCTCCTCCTAACAAACTCGGCCAGCATTGACTCGGAAAATCAGATCGTATCGGAATGTGTCGGGCTGGGCTCCGTCGGCGCGGAGTCGGAACCGAATCGCATCGGCTGCGCCTAGATGCTCAGCAACGCCGTGAAAATATCGGGCCGCATCGGCCCGTCGGAAAATCGGAATGAAGCAGGTCGAGCCGGCCGAAATCCATATCGAATCGGATCGACTGGATTGAGCATGGCCCTGCCTGGTGCGTTTCTATACCCCCATTGTGTCCCTCAAACGGTAGGCCGCATTAGACCGAACTGCTACGGGCCGCTCGGGCGAAGTGTTCTTATTCGGGTACTGGGACCCAGGAGCGAGAGAGAACACCAGGCTCCGCGGCCTCAGCTCTTCTCCTGATGCTCCTCATGTGCGGCCGGACCTCGTACATAAAAACACGATTCAGGAACACGAGATCCTTCGAGGGCCAAACTGAAGAGCATTCGAGGCCACCCTCCCCCAGAATGCACAAGAGCAGCCAACAACACGAATAACATGAGGGCACCCTTTCCTAGCCGAACTCAATATGATACCTCGGTACGACGGTACTTCGCGGATGAGCTCGTCAAAGCAAAACACCCCAAACAATCCTGCCTCGCCCTCCCCTCCCTGATGCTGGTCCTCCACTCCGTGCACGTCCCCCTCCTTCTCACTCCGAGCGACCTCCTGCTGGGGCCGTACGAGCAACGCAAGCCCTCAGACGTTACACGCTGCGCCAAGTGCTTCTCTCCCCCTTACCCTTTTCCTCCTCCTCCTCCTTCTCCTCCTCCTCCTTATCCTCGTCCTCCCTCCTCCCTCCTCCTACTCCGCGTCCTCCTCCCCGCCCTCGTCCTCCTCTTCATCCTCCTCCTCCGCGTCGTCTTCCTCCTCCTACTACGACGAGAATGACGGCGACGGCGAAGACGACACACCACTATCACGGTCATGACGAACGACGACGACCACCACCACCGCCGCCACCACCACCACCAGCACGGCGGCGACGGCGGCAGCGGCGGCGACGACGGCGGCGCCAGCCTCCATGGCGTAGCCTCGCGCCTCGGCCGCCGCCCGGTAGGCGGCCGGGTGGGCGGCGAAGTGCTGGGCGGGGCGGCGGGGGCGCGCGCAGGCGACAGTGCAGGGCAGGGCTCACGGGCAGGGTGCGGCAGGCTCCTGGTCGTGTCAGCGTGGGCTCTTGTCCCTGGCACCGCGTGGATCCTTCGGTCTTGAGTGATCGGCAACTTGCGACAATTGAGATAGAGCAAAATTTGCCTGGTTCAAACTGCTGAGCGCCCGCGCTGGCGTGGCCGCCGCGTCGACACGACACGAAACTTCCGTGCATATCCCCGTCCACGGCCTCGTCATCTGGGCTCCTCGGACGCGGCCCCGCGCGAGACATATGTATCCATGGGTCGCGCCTGGGTATCCAGACTGCACCCGAATAACCCTCGGATCCCTTCATCCAAAGGCCCCCGAAAAGGTGTCCAGGAGACCCCTAACGGACCCCAACCTGCCTCTCAGGAGCCTCTGGTCCATAACCCAATCACCAAACATGGTGGCGGGATGGGCCAAGCGCTAGATCCACCGTCCCCTCCGGCTTGCCGCAGAGGTGCTTGGCGTACCCAACTGTTAAGCTCTCTTCGGTTCGCTCAACAAGTTGCCAGTGGCCTTCGGCCTAACCCGCCAGCCCCCCCCGAAGGCAGCGTCACACCCAGCCTCCGTCAGTGTTCATACCCAAGATGGCTCAAAAGCTGGCTCCAAAACGGCCAAGATAGCCTCCAAAACGGAACCGAGAGGCCTCCAAGACGGCCAAGATGGCCACGAGAGGGCCGAAGATCGCCGCAAGAAACCCCAAGCTGGTTTGAGATTGCTTGAAAACGGCACCAGATAACCCAACTATTGCCCAAAAGGCCCCCGAAACAGACCAACAGGGCTTCAAGATACCCTCCAAAAGGGCTATAATAAACCCAAACCTACGACTCCCAAAAAGTGTTTGCACTTAGGGCTTCGTGCTTGTGCTGCTTGAGCGAACCCGATGGGTTCACCAACTTTCGCCACGTTGCCGCTCGTGCTACGCCGTGGGTGCCTCGTGCGCTGGGTGGTTTCCCCGAGGATTCGCCACGCTGCCGCCCGTGCCGCGTGAAGGGCGCCTCGCGGGCGCCCCGTGTTCTGGCCAGGTGTCCCGAGGATTCGCCACGTTGCCGCCCGTGCCGCCTCTTGGGCGCCCCAGGCGCTGAGCTTGCACCACGTAGCTTACACCACATAGTTGACACCTTTAGCTCGCCTCGCAGAGCTTGCACTGCTGACACGACACAGCTCGCACCACATAGCGTTCACCCCCATAGCTCACACCACATAGCTTACACGACATGGCTTACACCACATAGCTTATACCGTATAGCATCCACCTCCAGTGCGCAATAACTCATTGACATGTGGGTTGGAAAATTCGACACCTGCCGCTGGGCATGGAGTGGACGTGTCCTCAGGCCCTTTGCCTAATCCCTGAGGCCTCAATCCTCACTCCTGATATTTTTCCCCACCGTCCTATGATGTTGGGTCATCGTTTGAAAGACACGGCACCCCGCGTCCCACCTCCTCTCGTCTCCTGTCCTCTCCTCTCCTCTCCTTCCTCCTCCCTCCCCTCCCTCCTCCCGCCCTTGCCTCTGCCCTCCGCATGCCAACCAATTTGGCATTCCAGTCACCCCCCTCATTGTGGAATACCCCTCACACGCTTCGTGGCCCCATAGGGAACTCCACCGAAAGCCCAGCTGCCAGCGCTCGCATGCGGCCACCGCGCCCATGTTGGCACACCCCTCGCACGGTTCGTGGCCCCATAGGACGTCCCACCGAAGGCCCAGCTGCCAACACTCGCATGCGGCCACCGCGCCCATTTTAGCACACCCCTCACACGCTTCGTGGCCCCATAGGGGGCTCCACCGAAGGCCCACATGCCAACGCTCGCATGCGGCCACCGCGCCCATTTTGGCACACCCATCACACGCTTCGTGGCCCGATAGGACGCTCCACCGAAGGCCCAGATGCCATCGCTCGCATGCGGCCACCGCACCCATGTTGGCACACCCCTCACACGCTTCGTGGCCCCATAGGACGCCCCACCGAAGGCCCAGCGGCCAGCACTCGCATGCGGCCACCGCGCTCATTTTAGCACACCCCTCTCACGCTGCGTGGCCCCATAGGGAACTCCACCGGAGGCCCACATGCCAACACTCGCATGCGGCCGCCGCACCCATGTTTGCACACCCCTCAAACGTTTCGTGGCCCCATAGGGAGCTCTGCCGAACGCAGCGACGGGCCTCAAAACTGCGAACTGGTGGGTCCTTCGCCAGGCTGATTTGATGAGCCGGGACATCTAATCCAAAATATGCCAGGGTTTGCGGCGTGCCCCCCCGCGTTGCCCCCGCGTTGCCTTCCAGGTCCAAAAGGCCCCAAGACTGGCCAAGAGGGCCCAAAAAGGCCCCGATGACGGAACAAGAGGGCCCCGAGTCGCCGAATGATCGCTCCAATATGCTCAAAAAGACCCCCAAAGGGCCTCAGAGGCTTCCAGCAGGGCCCCAAGAGGCAACCATTATTGATTGCCCTCTGGTTTTGAAAATTTTTTCACACTTCTTTGCCCCCCCCGACGCTTCTGGACGGACCCGATTCCTGAGATCAGTCGGAAAGGGGTTGGGATACCCAACCAACAGCTTCGCCTCAAGCGAAGCCCAACCCCCCCTCTGTTGTACCGTAGTAACGATAGTCCCAGTAGTAGGGGCGAGCCATCTCAAGCAGTATTTTGGCACCGATGGCGAATAGTATGCCTCGCAATGAGGCGCAGTCACATGTGGGCGGCCGGCCGCTTGAGCCGACGCGGCCGCGGGCATACGCTCGCTTCCGCTCCCTGTCGAAGACGAAGCTTGAGTCCACAGCCCCTTATACAACAAACACAGCAGCTACTATTTGCAAAAAGACAGCAAAAGGGCGGGGCCGCAAGGAAGGTGGACCCGCACGCAAGTTGGCTTGCCTGTGCCATTCTGTACATCCATAGACTCCTCAGGCGGCTATAGAACAGGATGTCTGGCCAGCCCGATCGGGAGTATGACTCCTTAAGTCATGTTTGAAGGCTCGGATACCTCCCATGACCTGTAGGAGCATATCTGTGTCGATGCTCCCCTTGGTGTGACTGTCCGCAGTCATATCGCGGGTGTCGCACCAAAGAATATTGTGCACGATTCCGCGCTCCATCATCTGTCGTATCCAACTGCTGTGTCCTAAAAGGGTACACTCAGCCGGCTTCTTCAAGTCTTTGCTTGACAAGGACTTACACACATAATCATCATCAAAGTGACCTTGATGCTCAGGCAACCCAACTCAAGTATATCTTTCAACTGAGTGGGAGTTGGCGGCCCTGCGTGGAGCTCGTGCAGAGTCACGATCGTGGGATAGCAGTCCTCCAAGTTGCGGCCTGCTGCTAGTGTCTCTGCTGAATAGCTCGAGCGGACCTGCAAGCGGTGAGACTTGCAGTGCGCATCGATCAAGTGAACGGCAGGCTTGCCGGATGGCGTGCTTCCACGCCGTAGCAGGTCTGCCCCGCGAAGACCATAGCCTTTGACTTCGTCATCGGCATCTCCACTCAAGCGTCGGTAACCTGAGTCGCTGTGCAGGTCAACTTCGCCCGTGGGAGTCATCGCTTGGTAGACGATCTTCTTCGGGCAGGCCTGCAGTTTCCTGGTAATCGCGTTCAGTCGTCGCACTTGTATGTCGGTCGGTTCTTGGGCGCGTTGTAGAGAGACAACATATACCATCGACCGCGCCTGGGTGATTAATGCGTACACCAATGCGCCTCCGAGGCTGACGAACATGTCTGCAACCATAGTGGGTGCTCGGGCGTCAGCGTCGGCGCCTGTAAGTTCAGGATGTTGTATAGGTGTGATGCACCGCTCGCTCATCCCTGGGGAAATGCTGAAACATCGTGACTTACCCTTGTTTTTCTTAGCGGGGAACGATTCTCTCTTTACTATAACTCGCTGGTCAAAAAAAAAAAAACAGAAAAACTAAAACAAAACAAAAAAATAAACAAAGAAAAAAGAAAAAAAAAAAAAAAAAAAGAAAACAAAAAACAAAAAAAAAAAACTAAAAAAAAAAAAGAACAAAAAAAATAAAAAAAAAAAAAAAAAAAAAGCGACTCGGATCCGAGACAGAAGGAGGCGAGGGCTCCGCCCGGCCTCATCAAAGTCGCACCCTGGATGGACAGGGATGGGTGGGCCCAAAGTGGCTCAAGAAGGGAGGGGGGCCAGGATGACTGCTGAGTGGCACGATGAAGATCGATGAGACCGACACCCCAAACCTCGCTAAGTCATTAATGTGCACGCACCCCCATGACTTACCCTTGTTTCTTAGCGGGGAACGATTCTCTCTACTATACTCGCTGGTCAAAGCGACTCGGATCCGAGACAGAAGGAGGCGAGGGCTCCGCCCCGCCTCATCAAAGTCACACCCGATTCAGATTCCCAAACCAGAAGATGTTCTCACACCGTAAGGTAACAGGCCCGAAGGGCCGATAAAACAGTAAAACACACGGCCGACTGGAAACGTTTGGGGACCAGCTCAGAGGCGCGAGGCACGGCAACGTGTTCCTTGTGGCCATCTCGGGCCCGAGCGCCTGGGCACCTCAGGCCAAGGCGGGTGGCGTCGTCAGACATCACATGCATGATAAAAACAGAAACACGGAATCGGGCACAACCCTTGTACCGACACATGTGTGAAACGAGGCAATCGAGGTCGAAAGCGGGAAAGCGGCAGGAAACAGCATCACTCACCGAAGAGAAGCAACTGATCACTGAAGGAACCTCCCATCTGTAGGCGTCCGAGATGAGCCGAACCAAACCTGTAGTCAGCAGCTCAGAGGTGAGAGAGACAACGATTGCCCCAATCTTGCCAGCACGGAGGTCGCTCCTCAATCGAAAGGACGCGACGTCATCCAGATTTTGATCTGGTATATATCTAACTAAAAAAAACTCATTTGACTACCTCGCTCGGCTGCGCGAAGAGGTCACCGGTGACCAACACAAAGAGCCTCCTCTCGTTTACGGGGAATGAGAAGCGGGCTTTGGCAGCACCAGGCCGTGCACCCATATCTCCACGAATTTCTCCTCGCAGTGCACGGCGTGGGTGCGAGGCCAAACCGGGTGAACCATTTGGGTCGAGCTGAGCCGAGCGCCGTTCTCGTAGCGAACCACTCACTGACGTGTCGGACTTCCCTCCCCCGAGCTTCTTGTCCCATCCGTGGCGGGCCTGGTAGACCACTAGGCTGAAACCCAGGTCCCGAGACATGTTCCGCACCGTCGCGGCCAGTTGTGGAGAGGAGAAGTCCCAGACGCTCTCCCCCTTGGGCCACGACTGCAGGACGCCCAGCAGCGTCGGGAGGTCCTCCCACCAGCTGTGGTCCAGCTCGATCGTTACCTCGAACTCCGTGACCTTCGGCTGCGCGTGCACGACGCCCGCCCGCAGCTTCGCGCCCTTGGCGGCCGAGACTCCCCGACGGACCTGGCGGTCCATGAGCTCCTCCCGCAGGTCGTCGAGGTCGTCCAACGGGACGTCGGTCACCCTGGCCACGGACGTGCAGCGGCTGAACCGATGAATCTCCTGGCCGCACTGAGGCTCGGTGCGCGGCCTCACCGCCCCGCGCCCCCCGATCGTCAGGTGAGACCGCTCGGGGATGGCGGGCGACTCCAGCAACTTCGCCAAGGCGCCCCGCAGCGTCCGAGGGACAATCCGACGACGCCAGGCGGGCGGCCTGACGGGCGCCTCCGACTCTGACTCCGAGCTCGACATGATCGCAAACCTCGGGTCGGAGTCGAGCACACTCCGAAGCTCCCCGAGCAGCGCGACCACCTCGCTGTCCGAGAGATCCGCCAGGCTCGCACGATCCTTCAGCGCCTCCAAGCCACGCCGATACGTCGACGTAGGGGTGCGGGAAGTACGAGGCCGTGATGCGGACGGGGCCGCGCTGCTGCTCGAGTGGCGCCTGCGGGTGGCACGGTATGCTGGTAGCGCCACTGCGCGGGTAGCTCGGAGGGTGCGAGTGCGAGACTGCAATGTAGAGGGGTTCGGAAGCATACGAAGTGGCAGGAGCCAAAGCGCCTACGGAGGCTCGGCGAGGCGCAGCTGGTCCCGTATTCCTTGTGTCCAATTGGGGGACATGATCAGAACGGGAGCCATCACCTGGCAGAAAGGGGCTGTACAGGCGCCGAGACGTAAACATTTCTTCGGGTTTGGGCTGGCCCCCAGGTTCTCCCGCACTTCCAAGGGCCTTATTAAAACCAAGGGGGGCGTGCTTTATGCGAGGGGGTCGGGCAACATCGTCCTCCTTACAAACAGCAGGCCGAGCGGAAGGCTGGAAGAGCCGAGAAGGGCCGTCGGCAAGGTTATTTTCAGGCGGGGTCCACCGAACGGACAGGTGAATGTTACGGCTGAGGCACCAGGCGGCCATCCTCCTCAGGATGGCCAAAATCTTAAAGTTGTGGCAGCGCCACCTGCCGACAGAAAGCACCAGGCCGAGGTTGTCAGCAAAAAGAACCTGTCGAATGTTGCGTCCGAAACGCGTGCGGCCCACTCGCTCCAACCCACGAAGGAGGGCGCGCGCCTCGAGCACCATGATATCCTCAACCTGATTGAACTTCCATCCGCCGACGGTGGTCCAGGCAGCCTGCTCGGTCATGAAGGTGGGCACCTCGGAGAAGCCAGGGTCGGGGAGTAGGTCGCCACGGCCCAAGCATCCCTCAACGGCGATGCTCTCGGGCCAGGGCGAGGCAGCCTCCCCGCCAAGGGCGGCCGCCCTAGCAGCCACGTGGTCCTCGGAGAGGTAGCGGTCCCGTTCCCTGCAGCGGCCCACCGCGGCAACGTCGACTGGGTCGAGCCAGCGCGAGCAGATGCCGTAGCCCCACTCCGAGGCGTCCGTGGCCAGCACGAGCGGGTTCCAGTCGGACTCCCAACTGGAGACCAACATAACCATGAGGCCAGCGAACACGCGCAGCTCGTCCTGCACGGGGGCCCAGAACATGACGGGCTCGTCGTAGTGCCTCCTGATGAACGGGTACACGGTGGGGAAGACCGTAAGCGTCTCGCGCCGGACCAGACCGCAGAAGGTGGCATGGCCTATCACGGCCTCCACCTGGCGGCCCGTGACGCGGCGACGAGCAGCGAGAGCGAGCAAGGCGCCCCGCACTCGCCAAAACCGCTTGGGTGTCAACCTGGTGTGTCGCCGCCGACCGTCCAATAGAACGCCCAGGGCCTCCACGCCTGAGTCGGAGGTGGATACCTCATGCACGGCGAGGCCCCTCGCCTCGAAGGCCGCGCAGACGTCCTCGAGCCTAGAGGCCACGATCCTTCCGTCGGAGCCGAAGACGCCGATGTTGTCCACGTAGATGTAGTGCCTCGTGCTCGTGGCGAGCTTGCAGCGCAGCGTGAGCACCAACGGCCTGCCTCGGTCCTGAAGCAGCTCGGCGCGGTCCAAAACTTTGCTGGCGACCTTCTCGTCGATGTCCCGCGCCAAAAACAAGCCCCACGAGAAACCCATGGGCAGACATCGAGGCATAGGCGTGATCAGATCGTCGGGGCTCACGTCGCCGCCCAGGGTCTGCGCGATGCCCACGTCGCCTGCGCGAACTTGAGGCAGGCCGAACCATCTAGAAAGCCATGGAGGGATGCCCATCCTGTGGAAAGCGTCCTGAACGTCTGCGGTGCCGCAATTGAAGGATGAGTAGTCGCGTCCGCCAGGGAGCTCCACCTCAATTCGGCCCAAGCCCTCGACCGTCAAGAGGTCGACGTGCGGCGGCGGAGAGAACCTCCGATTGGTCCGCCGCGCGTCCAGTATGAGGCGAAGCTTCCCAGAATTCTTGCGCACAAAAAAGAATCCTGTTCGCTCATGGGCCCGGCGGCCGAAGACCAGCATGTTCCTAGCCTTGAGATCGCGAATGAAGCGGGCGTAGAGCGTGGGGTTGCTGGCGAGCTGGGGGTCAACGTAGCACCGCTCAGCAGCATCATCACTAAAGTCAGTAGCAGTCGGGTCCAGCATGCGCTCTCCTGCGCCCGCCAGGCAGGATCGACAAAGGTCGCCCACCAAGTCCGAGACGAGCGGCACGGTGGCGCGCTTCTCGGGCAGGGAGACCCGACCACGCTGGCACGGCGCGAGTGTAGTCGATGAGGCATCCATCCTGTAGCCCGATGCCTTGTCGCAGAGCAACTCCCGAAGGGTTGCTTGTGGCGGCATGTAAGAATCACGACCTCCGTCACGTACTTGAAGCTCCGCCAGAGCCTCGAGGTAAGCCAGGCTCTCGTCAAATCGGGGCGCGGCCTCGCGACCGCCTGCCGATGTGCTGGCGTGGCCTGGGCGACCTCGAACCCCTGGCGGGCGGTGATCATCAGTCTCAGCAAGCCAATTAAGTGCACCAGACGCTCCCTCCACCAGTTGTCGGATGTGGTCCCGAGCACGATAACGTGCAGCACGTCGACCGCCAGCACCAGGAGCGTGTTCGCGCCGAGGAACGGCCAGCGGGAACTGTTCAAAAAGACGGGGGCGACCAGGCGCCCGAAAATCACCCACCTTCAGCGGGCCGCGGCGCGGAGGGCCTGTCCACGGTCCGTCATCCTGCTCAATCATTGCTCGGGGCTGCGGGGCATGTCCTGCCGCCCCGCCAGCCCCGGCCACCGCCGCCGCCGCGGCCACGGCCACCATCGGCGGCCCCCTGACCTCCCGCTCCGTCTTCGCCCTCAGATGGGCGGGGTTGGCGAGTGCGGGAGGTCTCCATCACGCTCTGGCCCTCCAACTTGTTGACGGCCCCCTTGCGATGGGAGGGGGTGTCGGCGCCACCGTAGCTGGCCTCGCCCTCGCACACCGCCGCCACGCGCCAGGACGGCCGCCCGCCGCCCGAGGAGCATGCGCCGATCACCCCGAGCACGAGGCACACCAGCTCCTCGATGCCCGTCGACGCACCGAAATTGAGCTGGCCGTGCCCGCCGAACAACTTTAAGCTCTCCGTGAGCGCAATACTCTCGTGGAAGACCCTGTCGTTCCTCCCGATGTCGTTGCTCCGCGCGAACTCCTGCCACCGGCGCCTCGGGTCACCGCCGTAGCGCTCGAAGTAGCGCGCAGGGTGGAGAGGGCCAGGGGGGGCCTGGACCTCGATGGCATCGATGGGCTCCACCCTGCCCCTCTGGAGGCCCTTCAGCCAAGCCTTGAAACTCTCGCCGACCTCGTCACAGTCGAACCACAGCGCGCGGACGCCGTCGTCGTGAGCGTCGGGCCCCGCGGCAGGAGGACCCTGGCCTCGGAGGGCCGCCGCGCCGTCGGGGGCCTCCAGGCCAGCGTGGCGGGCCCCAAGGCCACGCACGAACTCCAGGCAGTCGGAGCTGGCGTCGGCCTGAGCCCGCAAGAAGCCGCCGCGGCGGCGAACGAAGGCGTCGGCGCGGGTGACCGCGACGCCGCCAGCTCGGAGGGTAGCCTCCATGCCCAGCGCGTCGGCGCCCTCGGCGTTCTCCGCGATGAGCCAGATCCAGTCGTCGCGGAGCGCGGGCCTCTCAGGGAGCACCGCAAGGTAGGGCGCCCGAGCGCCCGCCACACCCCAGGCCGCGCCGTCGCCGATGGGAGGGGCGTCCGAGCCTCCCACCGCGGCGGGGGGCTCACCGCCGCCAGCGGCGAGCGCGGCCCCGAGGCGGAGGCGGCGGCCGACCCCTGTCAGGGCGACGAGCTGGCCCTGGCCGCTCCCGAGGGGCGTCAGCGGCGTCAGCTCCTGACCAGCGTTCCGCATCCGCGCGACCGCGGCTTTGACCTTGCGACAAATCTGGTCAGCCGAGGGGCGTACGTCGGCGGCGAACCTGTAGAACCTTCCGCGAAGCGAGGCGGGGCAGTTGGCCATCAAGTAGAGCACCACTGAACTCTCGCCCTCCTCGCCTTCCAACGTGATATCCTCATCGCAAAACTTCCCGTCTGGGGTCAGCACCCACCATCCACCAACGAGTCCGTCTGACGCACGGGGCCCAGGGCCCATCGTGACCCTCTCGTGCCAAAGGTCCCCCTCGCACGACTGGCAATCGACGACGCACACACGGTCCTCGGCCTTCGCCCGTCTCATGATGTCCTCGACGATCCCAGGCGCAGCCGCCGACTCGGGGCCACTCACCTCGACCTTCGCGGGAGGCACAGGCACGGGCCCCTCCACGCCGCCATGCTCGCTGGCTGCCAGAGGAACGGGAGGCTCGTCGCGCCACGTCCAAGCCGCAGCGTCGCGGATAATGACGGTGAGAGTGGCCAGAAAGACTCCAACTGCAGACTGCATGCGGTGAAACTCTCGAGCCAGGATGACTGCTGAGTGACACGATGAAGACCGATGAGACCGACACCCCAAACCTCGCTAAATCATTGATGTGCACGCACCCTCATTATGCCCCAAAAATGCTTTTCCGTTTTTTGAAGCAAATGCTCCAAACATGCTCTTCGGTTACGGTTATATTTTGACGATGCTCCAAACATGCTCGTCGGTTTCGGTTGAATTTTGACGATGATCCAAACAATGCTCTTCGGTTTCGGTTGAATTCTGACGACGCCCCAAAACGTGCTCTTCGGTTCCGGTTGAATTTTGACGATGCTCCAGAACATGCTCTTCGGTTTCGGTTGAAGTTTGACGATGCTCCAAAACATGCTCTTCGGTTTCGGCTGGATTTCGACGATGCTCAAAAAAAGGCTCTTCGGTTTCGGTTGCATTTTGACGATGCTCCAAAACATGCTCTTCGGTTTCGGTTGAATTTTGACGATGCTCCAAAACTCTTCGGTTTCGTTTGCACTTTGGCAATGCTCCAAAAAATGCCCTTCGGTTTCGGTTGAATGTTGACGATGCTCCGAAACATGCTCTTGGGGTTTCGGCTGAATTTAGACGATGCTCCAAAACGTGCCCTTCGGTTTCGGTTGAATTTTGACGGTGCTCCAAAACATGCTCTTCGGTTTCGGCTGAATTTTGACGATGCTCCAAAAAATGCTCTTCGGTTTCGGTTGAATTTTGACGATGCTCCAAAAAATGCTCGCACGGTTCTGGGGCGCGTTGAAGATGCTTCCGGGATGCTCGACCTTCTGCGAACACCTTCACTATGCTGCCAAAACCGCGCGAGCATTCTTTGAGCATCGCCAAAGTCCGACCAAAACCGCGCGAGCAGTTCTGGAGCGTCATCACTTCACAACCAGAACCACGCGGCAGCGTTTGACAATAGACGACGTAAACGGACTAGTGCTGCGGTTCGCCTGGACAGATGCCAGGGGGGCAGGGGGCGCTCGGTCGCTTGGTAAGAGGGCAAGGAGCAAGGATATCGGATATCGTCTGGGGGGTGCGGCGGGGTGGGGTGGGGCGGGTAGGGTGGGGGGGTGGGGGCGGGGGCGTAGGTGGTGCGTGGGGTGGTGTGGGGGTGGCGTGTGCGTGTGTGTGTGTGTGTGGCCGGGTGGGTGGGTGGGTGGGTGGGGTGTGGGGGGTGTGGGTGGGGTGGGTGGGGTGGTTGTGGTGTGTGTGTGTGTTGTGTGTGTGTGTGTGCGTGTGTGTGCGGCGCGCTGCGCGCGCGTGGCGCGTGCGGTGCGTGCGTGCGTGCGTGCGTGCGTGCGTGCGGTGCGTGCGTTGCGTGCTGTGCGTGCGTGCGTGCGTGCGTGTGTGGAGTGTGTTGTGGTGTGTGCGTGCGTGTGCGTGGTGCTGTGCGTGCTGTGCGTGCGTGCGTAGTGGTGGTGTGTGTGTGTGTGTTGGGTGGGGGGGGCGGGGGGCGACCGCGCTCGGGCCGCGCTCGGAGGGCGCTCGGACCACGCTCGGGCCGCGCTCGGATCACGCTCGGGCCATAAGGCATCGGCCCACAGGGTCTCAGCGTCTCAGCCCACAAGGTACAAGGTCTCCACCCATAGAGTCGTTGCCGATTGGTTTTCACGATTTTGGGGTCTCAACCCATGGGCCATAAGGTCTCGGCCCATGGGGTTTGACCCCTGGTGCCTCCGCCCATGGGGTCTCGGCCCATGGGCGATGGGGGCCACGTCTCGGCCAATGCGGTTCGGGATTCGAGCTCAGGCTTAGGGGTTAAGGGTTGCAGGTTAAGGGCTAATGGGGTTAAGGATTAAGGGTTAATGGTTAAGGCTTAGGGCTTAAGGGCTTAGGGGCTCAGGGCCTCGGACCACGGCATGTCGCCAGGCGCCGGGCGCCAGGCCAAGCAGCCGAGCAATCAAGGCGACTCTTATATCTTATATCTGATATGCTCCGCGAGGGAAGGAGAGGATGGGCGGTGGGTGGGCTGGCCCCGAAACCGGGGGGCGCCCCCCCCCCCCCCCCCTCTCGGGGCATTCCATTTCGACGATGCTCCAAACATGCTCGCGCGGTTTTGGTGGCATTTTGATTCTCTAGGCTCTAGGGCGGGCAGAAGGGAAGGAGAACGAGGAGGATGACGAGTCTGGGTTGTGGGCTAGAGGCTGGGCCAGTGGTGTGCTTCCTAGGCTCCCATGGCAGGCGCATCTGGCTTCTGGGGTTAGTGGTTAGTGGTTAGTCGGTTAGTCAGTCTCAGGAGCATCCTGGAATATTTGTGGCAAAGGCTCTAGGGTCTCGGGTCTAGGGCACGGGGTCTAGGGTACAGGGTCCAAGGTCTAGGGTCTCAAGCCCAGGGTCTCATGTCTAGAGGTCTAGAGTCTGGAGTGTAAAGTCTGGGGTCTAGGGTCTAAGGTCCAGGGTCCATTGGGGCTTCAGGGCGGAGCAGGGATCCGGGAGGCGGAGCATATTTTGAGCATCTTTGGGGGCATCTTCATGTGCATTTTTGGAGCGCCCCGAGAAGAGAGAAGGACCAGGGCGGGAACCGGGGGGGCGGAGCATTTTTGGAGCATCTTTAGGACTTTAGGAGCATCTGTGATAACATTGAAACATAACCGCGGAGGACCAGGACCTTGCCCGGGAGGCGGAGCATTTTTGGAGCATCCTTAGGAGCATTGCTAAGAGCATTTTTGGAGCATCCCGAGGAGGACCAGGACCTCACCCGGGAGGCGGAGCATTTTTTTAGTATTTTCGGAGCATCTTTAAGAGCATGTTTAAGAGCATGTTTGGAGCATCCCGAGGGGGGCCAGGACCTTGCCCGGGAGGGCCAGGAACTTACCCGGGAGGCGGAGCATTTTTGGAGCATGTTGGGAGCATCTTTAGGAGCATGTTTAGGAGCATATTTGGAGCACCCCGAGGAGGACCAGGACCTCACCCGGGAGCCGCGGAGCATTTTAGAAACATGTTTGGATCATCCCGAGGAGGACCAGGACCTTACCCGGGAGGCGGAGCATTTTGAGAGCATATTTTGAGCATCTTTAGAAGCATTTTTAAACTCATTTTTGGAAAATCCTGAGGAGGACCAGGACCTTACCCGGGAGAACCAGGACCTCACCCGGGAGGCGGGGCATTTTTGGAGCATTTCTGGAGCATCTGTAGGAGCATTTGTATGAGCATTTTTGATCCATCCCGAGGAGGACCAGGACCTTACCCAGGACGACCAGGAGCTTACCCGGGAGGCGGAGCATTTTTGGAGCATGTTTGAACATCTTTAGGAGTATTTTTGGAGCATCCCGGGGAGGGCCGGGACCTCACCCGGGAGGCGGAGCATGTTTGGAGCATTTTGGGAGCATCTTCAGGAGCATGTTTGGAGCATCCCGAGCAGGACCAGAGCGGGGTCCCGGGGGAGCGGAGCATTCTTGGAGCACGTCTGGAGGGGTTCGCAGCCGCCCCATCAGGGGGGTCGCAGGGTGGCAGCCGCTCCTCAGAGGGTTCGCAGCCGCCCCTCAGGGGGGTCGCAGGCTTCAGATGTTTGCAAAGTCCCCCCAGGGGGGTCGCAGGCTCCAGATTTTTGCAAAGTCCACCCCAAGGGGGTCGCAGGCTTCAGATTTTGGCGAAGTCCGCCCAGGGGGGCCGTATGCTGCATGGTTCAGATTTGTGCAAAGTCACCCCCAGGGCCCCAGGGAGGTCACAGGCTCCAGATTTTTGCAAAGTCCACCCAGGGGGGGCGCAGGCCCCAGATTTTTTGCAAAAAGTCCCCCCAGGGGGGTCGCAGGCTCCAGATTTTTGGAAAGCCCCCCCAGGGGGGTCGCGGGCTCCAGATTTTTGCAAAAGCCACCCCAGGGGGTCGCAGGCTCCAGTGGTGAAATCGCTTGAAAATCCACAAAAATCGCTCGCGCTCCGCGCGATTTTGTAATGATGTCCTTTGATATTCGCTAAAATCGCTCGCGCTCCGCGCTAGCTCCAGATTTTGCAAAGTCCCCCCAGGGGGGAAGCGGGCTCCAGATTGTTGCAAAAGTCCACCCCAGGGGGGTCGCAGGCTCCAGTAGTGAAGTCGCTTGAAAATCGCAAAATCGCTCGCGCTCAGCGCGAGTTTATAATAATTCCAGAGTTCCTTGGAAAATCAAAAAAAAAAAAAAAACGATAGCGCTCCGAGCGAATTGTTCGTTGTTAGTTGTCAGCTCCAGATTTTGCAAAGTCCCCCCCGGGGGGGCGCGGGCCCCAGATTTTTGCAAAAATCCCCCACCCCCCAGGGGGGCGCAGGCCTCAGAAGCTCCTGGGATTCTTCAGGTGGGGAATTAGGGAGTAGGGAGTAGGGGCCCATCATCAGGCATTAATCATTAATCATTAATCATTCGTCAATACGATGCAGCTGTGCAGGTTTCCTAGCTCCTAGCACCTAGCACGTTGCATCGCTGGTTCCAGCTCTCCAGCTTCCAGCTGCCGGCTCTACACTCTATTCTATACTCTATAGCTTTGGGCATCTTATATCATATAACCTAGAACCTATAACCGAATAGCGAATAACCAAGAACCTCATGTAGCTATCGAGCTATCCAGAATCTAGAATTTAGAGCTTAGAGACTACAGGATTGCAGATCTAGGTTATAGTTTCAATACAAACCCTGCATATTGGCCATAGACCATAGACTCCTTACTCCATAATATGATAATATGGATGAGTTTGTAGTGTTATAGGTTATAGTCATAATACTAGAGGCTGTAGGTTATAGGATATAGGCTATAGGAATCGCATTAATGTGTTAAGTTTTGCATGTTAAGTGTTAAGACTGGGCCCCTAGGGCTTAGGGCCTAGGGGCCTAGTGCCTACCTAGTGCCTAGCCGCCTAGCCCATAGGTCCATGGGCCGTCGTCGTCGACGGCGGCGTCGGGCGTCGGCGTCGAAGTCGCCTGCGGCGGCGGCGCCGTCGGCGCCGAAATCCGAAACCCGAAACCCCGCGTCGGCGTCGGCGTCGTCGCCGTCGTCGGCGGCGGCGGCGTCGGCGTCGGCGGCGGCGGCGGCGACGGCGGCCGCGGCGGCGTCGGCGTCGGCGACGGCGGCGTCGGCGGCGGCGGCGGCGACGGCGACGGCGGCCGCGGCGGCGTCGGCGTCGGCGGCGGCGGCGGCGGCGGCGACGGCGGCCGCAGCGGCGTCGGCGTCGGCGGCGTCGACGGCGGCCGCGGCGGCGGCGGCGTCGGCGTCGGCGTCGGCGGCGGAGACAGCGGCCGCGGCGGCGTCGGCGTCGGCGTCGGCGGCGGCGGCGGCGACGGCGGCCGCGACGGCGTCGGCGTCGGCGTCGACGATGGGGGGGATCTTCAAAACGCGCCCGAAACCGAACGAACGCAAAAACCGCGCGAGCATTTTTTCGGAGCATCCTCAAATTGAGCCATACACGCGCGAGCATTTTTCGGAGCATCGTCAAATTGCGCCAAACCCGCGCGAGCATTTTTCGGAGCATCAAAAGGAGCATTTTTGGAGCATAGATAATGTCTTCAGCATTTCCCAGAGATGAGCGGGACGGGTGCATCTCAATTGTATAGGACGGAGCTGCTTGATGTAGCTGGTCCAAAGTAACATTGCCGTCCTCATCCTTGGTATATCTCACAGCACAATTGGTGCATGTGTGGCTGTTGAATGTACACTTGTCAAAGGTATATTCCACGCACTTAACACACTTGCCATTGGTGTCCTCAGTGCCGGCCATATTGATTTCATCAGCATGTTTGGCCGTAAGCAATCTGTTGCTCGTCTCGACCTCCTCGTCGTAGGACGTGGGTCGGAGACCCGAACCTCTCGTGGTCCTTCTGAGCATTAGTGAGGAAGCTCGGGGTGCGTCCTTGGTGCCAGTGCCTGGCTTAAGGCACTACAAGCAGTGCTTTGACTCATCGTAGTGTTCGAATCCTGAGAGAGCCCCAAGCACCGTGGACGATCCAGGCGGGAAAGTAAACGCACACCACGCGTTCCGTTTCACCATTTGCCTCAGCAAATCCCTGGTAGGTCAACCCTTTCAGACGGCCGTGTTGATGTCGAGGGAAGCAGTGACTCACTGCTTATTGCACGCTGCCGCGCTCGCGAAGTCTCTGGCTCTGCCGCCGCGCTGGTTCCGAAAAGGCTTCCACGTCGAAGGCTTCGAGATCCATGAAGCCTCGAAGCACCAGGCGTAATCTGATGGCACGTTCCATCTCGCCCTTCTCGTTCTTCACAAACTTCCACTTGTACACGTGCATCGAAGCCATGCTGTTTGACGTTTTCGAAATGTCTTGCAGTTCGAAACACTTGTTGTCGAAGGATGCCTTGAGTTCGGCGTAGAGGGCCTTCGATACCTCCACGGGATTCGCCTGGATGTCAGCTTTCGCGAGGTGGTCGTCTCCCTTGACGACCGCAGCTGGCTCGGCAGCGGCGGTAACGTATACTCGCAGAGTGGTCACGCGGTCCGCATCGAATATCATGTGCTGTTGTTCGGACAAGACTACCTTTGACATTTTTGCCGTAAAGCAGAGCTCTAGATATTGTCCCTTCTCGTCGGGGTCCAGTCCGTAACTGCCATCTTCGACCATGGAGCACAATGGGACGTGATGCGTCTCCTCGGTGTCGGAGTCGTGTGGGTGTCCCCACTTAGGCAGGTGTCCCCGCTGCTCCTCAGCGACAGTGATCAGCGCACTACGGTCTGGAACCATCTGTGCGGGCATCGCGAAATGGTCCTCTAGTGGAGTTGCCTCCAGCGTTTCCCTTTCATGCCGCACTTCCATGACGTGTGACCCGAGATCAGCCTCCGATTCCTGATAAATCGTAGGAAACCGTCCATCCTCATGTGGTGGTTCGGCTTCTGAGGCTTCTCTCGCAGTTCCACCCGGTGTCGGTGCTTCCGCCAATTCCTCAAACCTTGTCACGTCCTGGTCATAGCCTGCTTGAGGTTTGGTTGATTTCAGGCACTGGATGATTCTAGAATGTGCTAATCCAATATCGCGAATGTTCAGCGCGGTGCCTTCTGCTTCATAATCGTGAAATCCAGGAACGACATCGTTGCCATAGTGGACCAATGTGCAACTGTCAGCGTAAGCAACCCGAGGTAGCTTATGGATGTCCTAAGCTAACCTGGCCGAAACTACGTTCTCGATGCGGAAGAAGTTTCTGATAAAGCAGTGTAGAGCTAGATGTACCTTAGGAGATCATCGGCTTGTACATGTCATATGAAGCATCCCCTTCCTGGTCGGCACATAGCTAAAAATGATAGCGGGTCTCCCCGCAGGTCAACTGGCCACGAACGTCAACACTGTCCGTAATGCAATACTGTCGGAGCCAATTTCTCTGGCTATTAACGCTTCAATATAGAGTGAATGCCGTGCATCGCCGTATTGTACCTGAACGTCGCGGCTTCCCACTCGAATGATGACTTGACCCCTTTCGGAATCGTTCCTTCCATCTGGGAATGGGCCATTCCAGCCTCCCCAGTCGTCCTTCGTGGTTGTGGGGCGCTGCTAATCAACTAAATCTCCTTCATCGCAATTATGCTGACCGGTAGCAGTTGTCTTAGTGCGTAATGCACGACTGGTCTTGGCTACTGCTGTGGCCTGTGTGATAGCTTCAATGCATGCCTTGCGCATCGTCTGTTCACGAGAGTGATCCGACGTTTCCGTCGGCTGTTCGTGTGGTCCAAGACAGGTGAGTCAGGCAGCATTACTGGTTGCCGTCCAAACAAAGCGCTGCATGGAGCCACCTCGCTGTAGAAGGTGAACGTGTTGGCGGCAAACAAGGCCTCATGCAGTAGTCGTGTGAACACAAGAGGTATGTCTAACCTGTTGAGTTCAGCTTCCATGACATGAAATAGATTGCGTAATATGCCATTTCTGGCTTCGGTCGTCGTAGCGCGATGCCCACGCGCGCGCATCCTGAGTTCAATGCATTCTGCCTTAAGAATGCTTTCGCAGTGTCGTTGTTGAGGGCACCCTCTCCGTCGGAGTAGAGTACCTTTGCAGGTCCAAACTGCAGCCAGCACTGATAATATGCGTCCAGGATGCTGGCCATCGCCATGTCTGGTATCTCCGTTCCAGTTGCATATCGAATGCAACGATCGATGGTATGAAATATGTTGTGTTCTTGGTTGTAGAACATCAGGTCACATTCCACTCCTTCGTTGAATATGCCAGGCTGTGCAGTAGATGGCATAACCGTATGTCCAGGCTGGCCCCAAGCCCTGCGCTCCCGACATGTGTCGCATACACCTTTACTCAGGTTGAGTCTGACGCTGTCCAGACCCATCTTGGCTAAGATGAGTCTCATCTGAAGCTCTTTCGCATGGAACCAACGCAAGTGTAGCTTCCGCAGCTCGCGTGTTACCACGCTTGGGTCAAAACTTCGTAAACTTTGTAGGCCGATTTGCACGTCGAACCGTGACCAGTCTGGAAGTCGTGGTCGCGCAGCAGGGTTACCCGCTGGTGGCGGAGGAGGTGCATCTCCACCTTGCTGTCGGCCAGGTCTGACTCGAACCTATGGCAGTCGGAGGTGGCCATCCGAACTCCCAGCTCCGCTCGAGGCAGGTTGCCTTGCAGCAGGTTCAGCAGCATGTCTGCCTACTGTGATATCGTGGCTGCTGGCGCCCGCTGTGGGTCCGGCTCGAGAGCCAGGTCTTGGGGCTCGTAGCCGCGTGAGTGGTGGTGCGGCCTGCGCCTCAGGTGGCGGTGCTGCTGGTTCAGCAGGAGCTGGTGGTACTTGTCCTGCTGCCAGTTCGGCAGGAGCCTGTGGTACCTGTCCATGGTTGCCAGGCAGCTTCCAAGGTTTGGCAAACTTGCATATGCCAGATGTCCGCACATGTCCAGGCTGGTTCTGGCCGTAATGCTCCTTGCAGCTCGGACATTCCCAATGGTAGTCTTCCTAATCGTACCACAAGCAATGCTTGGAATTTCTGTCATGGGAGGGAGAGCGCATGCTAACGTTATCCGCGCACGCAAAACATCCGAGCCCTCCCGACGGCGGTCTCGTGATCGAGCCGTTGGGTTGCCGAGAGATAGTCGGATCGTCCAGTCTCATATCCCCTCACGATGGTGACTAGACGGGTGGAAGAATAAGGGTGGCCATGGAAGGGATCGCGGTTCATCTTGAAAAGATAGCGCGCGATCTGAACTGCATCGACAAAGAGGGACTGCATCTTTGAAGTATCATGTGCAGCCATGGAGAGTTCTCCGTTGCATACCGACGCATGTTGATGATGACCTGCAAATCGTCTTAGTTCAAGAAAATTAAATCCAAGGCGGTGGTTGGCCATGATCTCGGTCGGTTTTGGTATCAATACCCTACGGGAATCGCGTAAGCCAGTAGTACATTGGTCCATATTCATCTTGCAAGTGCCCTTGCATTTGGCCAAGGTACTCCATGGTGGTACCTGATCCACCCAAGTGCCCACTGGGTGTTCTCGTAAATCAAATCCGCCGACCCCTTGTGGGTCTCTAGGCGTGTGAGATAGTTCCCCTCCCCTATAGTCCCCCCCCAGGGACCCCAAACCGGAGATTTGACCCCCCCCTGATGGCCCCCCCCCCCGGCCCGGCACGAGCGACTCACGGGGCTCTTTTGGGCCCAAAAGGGGCTCCAGACGAGCCAAGAAGGCCCCAAGAGGCCTCCAAAACGGCCCACGATGGCCCCGAGACGCCAAACGAGCGCTCCAAGACGCCCACGATGGTCCCAAGACGAGCCAAGAGGCCTCCAAGACGGCCCAAGAGGCCTCCAAGAGCAGTCCTCAGAAGGGCCGACGAGCCGAAAATCGTCAAATTCCTATGGTAAAACGTACATTTTTGTCATTTCCGACTTGTCGGCCCTCACGGTGTTGAAGACGGGCCAAGAGCACCCCAAGACCGCCCCAAGACGGCCTCAGAAGCCCCCAAGAGGCGCCTAAGTCGGCCCAAGAGGGCGCCAAGACAGCTCAAGAGGCTCCCAAGACGGCCCAAGAGGGCCCCAAGACGGCCACAAGAGGGGCCCAAGAGGGGGAGCCCGAACCGACAATCCGAGCCTTCCTCCCCAAGACGGCCGTAGAAGGCCACAAGAGACCCCAAGAGGCCTCAAAGACGCCCCCAAGAGGCCCCAAGAGGCCCCCAAGAGGCTTCAAAACGGCCCCAAAACGGCCCCCAACAGGCTTCGAAACTGCCTCCAAGAGTCCCGCGAGAAGCCCCGCAAGAGATCCCAGCGATCACCGCACAAGCGGGACTCGCGCTCCCAAGGCTCAGAACCCATAATCCATGACCCAGATCATTTCCTCCGTGCCCCCCTCCTCCTCCTCCTCACCCGCCTTTTCCACCTCGGCCCCCCAGTGGATGCAAAACTGCTGTCCAGAGGCCCCCGAAAGGCGTGCCGCCAAACCCCGATACACATACAAGAACCTCTCACACATAGACCATACCCCAGAGCCTCATCTCAGTGTCCCCCTCCTCCTCCTCCTCCTCCTCCCCCACCCTCTCCTCGGCCCACTCCTCCTCGTCCCCCTCCTCTTGTGCACCTGGCCCGCTTCACTTCGTCATTTTCGATGCTTCTCCCCTGTCTCCTCCGCCTCATCCCGCATTCCCCTGTCCCCGTTTTCCTTTTTCCCCCCAGTACGCGCGCCCGATTCGGCATCATTTGCAGGTGTTGCACTTCAGGGTGCCTTTCTTTGCGTCGCGCGGGACATTGTGCGGGTCGGGGAACGCCGACTTCGGTAGTCTTCTCTTGCACGCGCCGCTGCACTGATACGCCTGGCAACTGCGAGCTGTGAACCCGAGTTCCTTGCAGCCTCCGCACACCACTTTGGCTCCTTTCGTCTTTCGATGATGTTCCACTTGGTTAGGCGTCAAATGTCTCGTGTCCGAGAACGTTCCTCCGCACGCCGCGCACGTCAGCGGCTTCGCGTCCGCCTCGGCTTTCCGTTTCTTATTATTCGACTCGCGCGTCGCCCTATCTCGTTCTTCCGCGCATTTCCGACACAACCTCTCCCCTGCTGCTTTGTGCTTCTTCTGAGCTTCGGACACCCCCGCCTCCTCTTGGAACTCCGACAGGCAGTCGCTGTTCGAACACCGCAATGTGATCGCGCGTTTCCTGTTATTCGACACTAGCGTCGTCCTCTGACGTTCGGCGGCGCATTTCCGACACAACCTCTGGCCCGCTGCGTTCTGCTTCTTCTGAGCCTCCGACATATCCGCCTTTGCGTCATACAGCGACAGGCACTTACCGTTCGTACATCGCACCTTGCCGACGCACTCGACCCACTTCGCGTTGCCGCTCCGCGACTTCTGCTTGGCTTTGACATGGCTGCACTTCGCGCAATACATTGTCCGAACCCTTCTTGGCTCCCCGCCGCCGGCCGCTGCACCCCCACTCCGATCGTCACCGTGCCGCGTCGCATCTTCACCCTCCGCTCTCGTTGCCCACCCTCTGCACGTGGTGCACCATTTCTCGTCGGCGTTCTTCATCTCTTCCGTGCACTCTTTGCAGAACGCTGGCCTTTCCTTCCTCTGGAACTCGTACTTCGAGAACGCCTCTACCAGCAACCTCCGCCGGCAGCGCTCGCACTGGTCTCTTGGCATCAACTCCGCCTCCCACTCATCCCAATCCACGCTCTCCCCTCGTAGTACCTGCAAAAGTTTCTTCGTGCCTGGCATCTCACCTGCGTTGTACGGCCTCCTGTCAAACGGCCGGAAAATCAGCAGATTCTCCCGTCTGCGCACGCGAGTGATGGCAACGTAACTTGACATCCAACTCACGCCGCGCCCTCTTTCAAGGTCCGCTATCACTGCTCCCATGGTCCGGCCCTGCGCGGAGTGCGCCGTTACTGCCAAAGCCGGGGTTATCATAAACTGGGTGCGTTTCACACTCAACACAGGGTGCTTCCGATACCCATCCAAGAACCATTGCCGACCATTCGAGGGGAAGATCGGATACAGCCCCGGCTCCCACCCGGGCAGGTGCCACTCCTTCGTATTGAAATCCAACACAATCATTTTCGGCATATGCGACAAGACCTCCTCGTCTTCATCTCCCACGACCTCGTCCTTGTGCAGGACCCATCCATGGATCGTGGCTGTACGCCCCCGCAGGAGCTGTTTCTTCGACCGATCCAAGTGATCCCCCAGAGCCACGGGCATCCCTTTGGCCAGCGGCAGCCACCCAGGCAAGCTTGCGCACTCCTTCTCGTGGTACCCCAGCCAACGTATCTGATCCTCCACCGTGTACGGCCGCCGCTGTTCTCCCCCATGGCAAGGGCGGTCCCTCGCTGCGACCCACAGCAGCTGTTCTCCTCGCTGCGTTGCCCATTGCACAACTCTCTGCTTCCCCACGTGGCAACGAATGTCTTGGTTCGCATAAATGGCGACAGCATCAAGGAATTTCTCCTCCCGAAACCGCGCGTCTTCTGGCGATGTCGCAACGAGCTTTCTCTTTTCCCGCTCAGCTTTGCAAGCGTCACATTCGAGCTCGTTTTGCCTCGCAATTGCCTCTATGTCTTCGAGACAACGCGTGTTCCCGCACAACGGTGCACCGTTCACCCACGACCCCGGCACCTCCGTCGGTCTGCCATGTAAAAAATTGTGCGTGCGTTCAGACAACGCCCCTCGGCGGAACTCGTCCTGCACTCCGAGAAACCAGTCGTCTTGATCCTCCACGCGCTTGCACTCCGTCAACTCTGTCATGCCCTGCACTGCTCCTTCGCCTCCAGCGCCCCAAAAGATATACTGCCCGTGGTCCTCCGTGGCACCTGGCGCGTACTGCCTCGCGTTTTTCAAATACGACGTGGGAAGCGCATTGATGGCCGTCCCCGATGGCGGCTCCAATTGATAGAAGTCCCCGCAGAACAGCACATTCACGCCCCCGAACGGCCTGGCCACGCCGTCTCCACCTACCCTCGTGTCGCTTGCAGCTGACATGCACGACCGCAAGTGTGAGTCAAGCTCTGCCATGAAGTTCGCGCTGACCATGCTCACCTCGTCTACAATCAGCCACTTCCACTGTGACATACGCTGCGCCGCTTGCTCTTTCTTCGTTTTCTTCTTCGTCTCTGCGCTGGCATCGCCCGCCGCGTCCTTTTTCTCTTTCGTTTTGTTCACACCGAGCCCAAATGCACTGTGAATCGTATTCCCGTCGAGTGCTGACGCGTTTGTGGCCTGCAACGCTGCCACCTGGAAATCTACGCCGTGCGTCCACCCCAGCTCCTTTTCGAACAGCCCCTTCCGGATCTTGTCTACGACGCCGCTTTTCCCGGTCCCTGGGCCACCATGCAACATCCATACGAGGGGCTGCATATCAGAAAGACTCTGGTCTGTTTTCTTGCCGCTCGCGGTCCTCCCGAATTCTTGCGCCAACACTCGATCTGCCACCTTCTCCACGACGCTACGCTGTCCCGCGTTTAACCCGCTATCCGCAAGCCCTTTTCTCCACTTCCGCACGCTTGGCGCCGTTGCTTTCTTGGCCGCCGCCACCTCTGGGGCACCTTCCTCTCCGCCCGCGCCGCTGCCTTCTGCGGCCCTCGACGCCGCCGCCACCGCTTGCGCTTTCCGCACTGCCGCGTCATCCCACCTCAACACGCCGTCCCCTCCGCGCTTCTTGCGCTTTCCACTCTTTCGACTCGGAATCTCGCCCCACACGGCGTCGCCCCTGGCCATGGCCTCCCGGCTCTTCTCCTTTTCGCACTCCGCGTCTACATTTGTCCGCCTGTCCTCTTTCTCCATGGACGTGCCCCCCACGCGCGTCTTACGCCTGGTCGCCGCGTCGACAATTCTCGGATCCAGTTCTTCGTCGCTGTACAGCTCGTCCTCGTGCTTGACTAGATCTTCGTCCGTCACTGGTCGCAAGTCCACCACGCCCATGTAGTTCTGCACGTACCTCTTAGTTTCTTCACATGGCATGCCGTTCTTTAACCACTCTAACGAGGCCTCCGCCCACGACCCTTGCGCTCCGCGGAAATCGCGCAGGTGCGGTACTCCACAATCGACATCGTCAAGAAGTGTAAACGCCCTGAAATATACCATCAACAAGAGCCCGTTTCTTTCCTCCTCCCCCGTTCCGTGTTTCGGCTGCGGCGCCCCATGAAAACTTGGGTTCCTCGGGCGCTCGTTCCGCACCAACACCCACGTGTGTCTCAAGGTTTTCAGTTCCGGAACATCCGGAAACGGCACCCAGGAATAACCACCCCATTCGTCCTTTATCACATAATCCACTCCGGCTTTCAGCTGGGCTCCCGGCCGTGCCCCATCCGCGTCGGGATTCGCTCTCTCCTGGTCGGCATCGCGAACCTTCTGAATTCCGGATTGCGTCAGTTGCGCTTGGTAATCGTTGCTGGCCGCAGCTGCTACCTCTGCTCCGGCACGGGGAAATGCAGCCAACTCGATGCGCCAATACCGCAGGAACTCATACAACGATAGGTGTGCCAAGTCGGGCGCACCAGGAGCGTCCACCGGCCGCATGCCATACAGGTACACTGGACTCTTAGACACAATTCGAACCTTTTTCGACCCTTCGCGTTTGTCCGCTTCCAGAATCCCCGACGCCGACACGGCAACGTCGACGCCGTCTGCACAGATCTGCTCCGCCATTCGTACGGCTTCCGCTCCCGGGATCATAGCTGTCTTCGCAGTCTTGATACTCTCGGCACCAGTCACGTCTCTAGGGTCTCGGTACGCTCGCAGATTCGCACTCTCCTGCGCTGACCGCACCACGCCTCTCCCGTACATGTCACTGAGAAACCTCTTCATGTGCCTGTTCGCTCGGTACGCCGCGGTCCTGTCCTTCGTCTGCTCCGCCAGCGCGTGGTGGCCCTTTTTGATCTCCCTCACCTCGTTGAACGACGGGGCACACCGCTTGCACTGATAGTCCGCCGCATACCCCGCTGCTGCATTCTGCGCTCGTTGCGCTGCCAGAACCATGTCTACGGGTCGATCCGTCTCCCAGCACCGCTCTTCGCACACACAACTGTCGTGCGTCGCTTCCGTCACTGGGAACCTGTACGGGATCTGCAAATCGCTGTTAAAATTCAACCCCACCGCGCCGCTTAGCATCGCTGGCAGCGTTCCGTTCAGGTTCTCTTCGTTCATGGGCCCGTGCAAGCACCCTGTCATGTTCCTCCTCCCTGCTCGCGGCATGTCGCGGTTTTTCAAAAAAACCTTGGCACAACACTACTGCGCGATCTACGAGCCACGTCGTGCGCGGGAAAAAGCTTTTGCACTGCGTCATGTCGTCTGTCCTCTGACAATGTGCCAACGGTACCACGCGCTGCAAACGCTTACTCCACTGGTGCACGTGGTTCTGTCGAAACTCCTGCCCCTTTTGCACCCAGACACCGAGGTACTCTCGCAGCCAGGTTCGCCCTTCCTCAATTCCCTTGTCCCCATCTTCTGTTACCCCATTGCCGCTCGTTGATTTCCTACCGCCTCCTTCCGACCCTCCCGAACCATTAGTCTGGCCGCTGTGTAAGTACTCCGGCGCTGCGACCAGATCCGCGGTCTCGCGGTACGTGGGCCACGCCTTCTCCACCTCCGTTTTCCTGCCCCTCCAACCTTCTACGTCAGCGTACTCCTGACGACTCGCGTTCCTCTTGTACCTCTTGTATTCTTCTACCAGCCCCTCTAGCACATCTGTCGGCAGCTGTAGCAGTTCGTGCAACGGGGTATGCTGGTGCAAACACTGAACGAATACTTGCACGTGCAAATGCAGACTTCCAGCCGACTTCTGAGCTTCAATGCTGCCGTACACCCCGTCCACGCGACCCAAGCACCCACCCACCGCCGTCGCGTTGCTGCCAAGCAAATCCGCGCACTCGCAATCTGGGCACCTCGGACAATACCGCATGCCCAATATGTACTCAAACACAAGGCCCACGATTACCCGAAACCCGTCGACGCCCGCCAGCGGGCCCCGAGCCAGCACTGCTCTTCTCTCGTCCGACGCGGGAACGGCATCTGCCAACATCGCCAGAGGCACTGCCATGTCAATGTCGTCATCACCCTCTGCCCCCTCTGTGCCCGATCCGCCCTCCCCCGCCCGCCCGCGCCGATCTCTCGTCACGGCATGTCCAGATATTTCATCCTTGTGCGCCAGCGACGGCTCCCACAACCCGCCATGCGTGGGGCCGTGCAGTTCCCGCGCAGCACTACGATTCACGGGGTCCTTTCTTCGAGACCGCGACAGCCGCACCATTACCAGGTTGTGCCTCTCGTCTGGGGACATGGTGAAAAACAACGGTACCCCGTGGGCGATTCGAGCAGCATGGGTGTCGTACCTCATGAGCGTCCGCACCTCGTTGGTCCCTTCGATCTTGCGAGCGACCGCGCTGGCTCCTGCAGCCAATCGTTTCGCTATCGGGTCGAGCGACTTCACATATTTCAGCTTCGAGAAATCTCCGCGCACGTTGGAGGATTTCCCGGTTGACGGATCCTTGTACGTACCATACAAAGCATCTACGATGCTCACGGCTGCCTTCTCGAGTTCGCCTTGCGAATACTGGCATTCCGTCTCCCCGTCCTTTCTATAGTCCGCCAAGCGGACGGATCGGGCCATATTCACGGAACTTTGAAACAAAACCGACGACACCGTAAAACCAAACCGCCACTCGCGCCGGAATTGAGACTCCACCCGACGCGTCATGATGCGCGCCCACAGAGCCAGCTCCACGCGGGGCGCCGCTGGGCCACGTCGATGTCGCGCATTCTCCTGCCACTCAGGCATGTCCGGCATGCCCACCCCGTACTTGAAACAAAACGGGAATGCCACGCCGAAAAACCACGGCACAAACTGATTCATCATCGCACGGCCCGGATACACCACGTACCGAATGCGGGTCGCGTCTGTTTCCAGCATCTCCCAAAGCCGAAATTGCAATGTCTCCGTATCCACGTTGGCCGCCTTGTCTCCCATTCTGCTCGTCCTCGCAAGAGCACGCTCGTCCCTGTCTCCACCGCACGGGCACTCGGGTCTGTCGCACCTGCCTGTCCACGTACTTGCCAGACGCAGCGCGAAGCTTTTCGCTTCCATTGCCAATGCGCCAGTCTGTACGACCGCGTTTGCGGCGCGCGGCCTGCCCGACACATGTTCAAACGCACCCTGCCTCAATCTGTTTGCATCCACCTCGTCCACCGACGACTTCTCCATCATGACGGCATTCGGCGTACGCAAGTCCATGTCGCGCGCAGCCGCTCCCACCGAATCTCGCGCCCCATCACAGGGCGTCGCGTTCTTCTGCACCATAAGCTTGTCCAACGTGGTGTCGTGCGGAAGCAGCCGGACAATCTCCGGAGGCACGCCGTCCTGCGGCAATTGATCGGCCTTTCTCTCCATCGCCTCCACGTTGACATTGGCGAAAGCTCGGTGCCCGCGGTGCTTCATCATCTTGATGTGGCGCTTCACAACCTCGCGCCGTACATTTGCCTGATGAATGAAACGCGGCAGGTTGTCCTTGCTCGTGGCGTCGTTGACTTTCAGAAGGATCTGCACCACCGACCCCAATTTCTCACCCACGATTGGCACCGCCGAGTCGCCGCCCTGGCGCCCTTCCTTCTCGAGCTGACGGAGCTCTCGTAATATCCCCTGCCACGGCAGCAAGAAGCTCGTAGCATTCCCGCGCGCCGCCAGACGCCCGCTGTGGAACCCTGCCGTGCTGTCAAACAGGTTCTCTCTGCCCGCACTGCTTTCCCGGTCGTTCTGGTACTTCACCTCCAGCGAAAAACAAATCATCGACGTAATGCAAGGGCTGCAACAAATCATCTCCATCACCGTCATGCCCTCGGTGTACATGCGATCTGGCGCATAGAACGCCATCAAGTCGTTCGCAAGGCTCCGGCGCGGGACCGCCGGGGTCGCGGCAACTCGCCGCCGATACGGCGTTTCCACCTCTACCTTGCATTCCTCGCAAAGAGGCACTTCGCATTCGGGACACGCGGTTCCCTTCTCCTGGCACCCCCTGTGGCACCGCTGATCTTCGGGGCAACACAGAATTAACACTTCACCGCACGGTGTCGGCACTTTCACAAGCCAGTCCGTGAAGTCTTCCCGATACCACGCCTCCTCGAGGTCCAATGCGCTGTTCCCTGGCTCGTGACAGTAGTCCCGCAGGTACGCGTCGATGCTGAACCGCGCTTGCACTTCCTTCATGGTCCAATCACCAAACCGAACCACCCGCGTCGGGTCGCCCACGGCTGCCTTAAACGGTTGCTCCCAGGCAATCTGGTTCCCCCGTCTACCTTCCACCCAAGGAAACGTGCAGGCGCACAGAAAACAAATTGGAGACGCGATGCTCTTCTGTTGCGTTGCTTTCGCGTACATGGCCAGGCTCCGTCTGTGCAAGGAGTATGCCGCTAGCGGCGCACCACCCCGAACAGCACGTGCAACGATTGCATTGTACGCCGCCGTGATACGGAGGTCCTCGTCCTCGTCCGCTGGATGAACAAGTTCGGCGATGGGCAGCACGACGGAACCGTGCACCTCGCGGACGTGCCCGCACAACTCGCCTACTACCTCCGACCGCCACGTACATCCCACGAACGCACAGTGCACGACTGGCAACTCCACGGCCATGTCCTCCGCCAGGGCTTGCGACCATGGTTGCGCGGGGTCGTCTGGATCCGCGGGCACGGTTGGGTGACGCCGTACACTGGCTGCAGCAGCTGCCACGAGGACTTCTCGGGTCCGTCGGGGATCTTTCGACGCCGCGTCTACGCCGACATTGTAGAACGCCTGCTGCATTGCGTCCGCTGGGGGGGCGCCGTCTCCGACGCCCCCCGATGGATCTTTCTCCTTTCCTTTCTCCCCGGCCGCGTTTCCACCGCCACCCGCTGCCGATCCGATGGCGCTTCCCGCGCAGTCGGCGGCGCGCCCAGCCGCGTCGCCACACCCCCTCCCGCTCCACGCGGCCGGGCTCGGCCGTCGCCGCGGCCGCGCCGACTCAGGTCTGTTCCAGGAGGGGAGCGTCCAAGAGGAGAGTTCGCAGATCAGGGCCCGAGGCGCGTGCGCGGCCGAGAGGGGGCTAGGGGAACGGTAAAGACAGCAAAAGGGGTGAGAGCGATGAGATCTGGGAAGATCTCACGGCCCCAGCCGTGATATCCACCTCCTCGTCGCCCCTCCCCGCTCCTCGAACCATCTCCGCTCCCGGAGCTCCCAAGAGGCCCCCGACCCCACCTTCAATTATCGATTTCGCGTCCTCCACTCCGCCTCACCCTCCCCGCCTCGCCTCCTCCTCCTCCTCCTTCTTCTCCTCCTCCTCCACAAAAAAACAAGGGGTCGGCGGATGTGGCGTAAGCCTATAGAATCGTCGAAGATCGTTCTGACGTAGAGCAACCTTACCACAAAACTTGATATGCGGCAGATCTTCTTTGTGGTGTTCATACCAGGTATCATGGTTGACCTGGAACTTGGAATATGAAGGTAGTCCAGTCGTTCTGCAGTTGGGTTGTAATGCGACAGTATTGACGAAACAAACGTCTAGATAGTGCATCACTGCATCCTGAACATCCTTGTTTCCAAGGTCAACAAAGGAGCGTTTGTCTAGGTTACCCCCTGAAGACAAACCTCGGCTGAATGCTGGCTGTGATATACCTCCACTTCCTCCACATAACTCCAACATGTCAACCTTGTTGCGACGTCCGTAGCACAAGGTGGGGATTATCGAGAGTACACCTGCGTAGGGTTCAGCAGGTCGCCCCGCAAGTAATGTGATGCAAATTTGGTCTTCATGGTCGCTTTCCTTGTCGAAGTCAAGGGGTACGTCGATGTCGTACGTACTACATCCAAGTCCTTCGAGGTCATCTCCGCAATCATCGTTGCCTCCTTCGACTATATTTGGTACCTTGCGTGGTTTGATGTCTGTTTCTTTGTATGTTTTCTGTGTTTTGTTTGATTCGGGGATCGGTCGAAAACACTGTCTGTTGTTCAGTCTGTTTTTCAACGTCGGATGAACATAGCGTCGGAAACTCGGGAATGGAAGGGGAGCGCGCGGCCGCTCTCAATCGAAGGGGGAGGGGGCGATCGTCATCGACGAACGCAACTCGCCTTGGGCGTGGACGTGTGCCCACCTGTCCGAGGAGAGCCGGTTCTGGCTGCTCCCAATAAAATCGAGTACGAATGTTGGTTAGACCATTTGGCAACGGCGCATTGTAATTGCACCCGATAGGCTGACCTTGGATCCTGATGTCTTGCATGATCTGATTGTCGCCCAGGTTCATCGTTACCCGTCTGACGACGTGGTCCCAGTCAGGGCCATTGTTTCGGAGACTGAGCGTAAGTGCGAGCTCCTTTATCCACTCGCGTGTGGATGCTAAGGTGTACAGCGCTCGTGTGGTTGCTCTGTGTCTTATGTAAACCCATTTGATCGATCAATCTCGCGGTCATGATAGCCAATGTTTTGTTGCGCAATTATGCCTTCTGAGCTCCTTGGCCATGCCTGTCCAATTCATGCTCAGTGAATTGGGCAGGTCCCCTGCTGCCCAGCACATGCACCTCCGCAAGTTGGTCGGGGTGCGCGCGCAAGTAGTTGCCACTTGCAGATATGATCCGCTAGGCAACTTACTTGAACGGTCGTACTTCGAACCGAAATGGCAGCATCGCATACGCATGACCTGCAAGTCGAGATCTTCAATGGCGTCTCGCATGGGACCATGTTTCCAGAAGTAACCTGGCGGCCCCACAAATACAATTGACATGCGTAGAGCCCGAGCCTTAGTCATGAGATTTGGATGCGTTGATAATGTGGCCCTGCCCGCTTTCTAGGCAGTCCAACGTGCCAGTCAGCAGGCGTCGCCACCCACAACAGGTGGGAATCTCCCGAGAGTAGGACACCCAAATAGTGTGTACCAATAGAGGTCATAACTTCTGTATGTGTAGTACGGTCATACATATAACCACGAGTTCGGAGATCAGCGCAGGCTGTCCGTACGCCCTCAATGATAAGTGCACGATAAATGGTAACGATGTGATGAGCACTCGTTTTCTGCAACGGCCACACAGCCCGGTCCATCGCTATCCGTGGCAGCCGCACAGCCGGGCTGGCCACTGCCCCTGGCGCGCACAGCCGGCGCCTGAGAAAAGAACGCAAGTTTCCCCGCACTTGATGACAGCACCTGGGGTGTTCGGCCTGTCGGAGCAAGCGCGGGCGGCCGCGGCGCGCGCCTGTCCCCGTCCCTCATTTGGCGAAGGGGGCGCCCAAATGCCCGTGCCATGCTGCGCTGCAGAGCACCGAAATACAAATATCAAACTGCTCAGCGGCATCATCCACTTCCGCAGGCCTCCCTGCCTGTGCTTCGGGCGGCGTCCACTTATTGCCCTCCTGGTAGATGGCCTGATATGCCTTCGCCTGCAAGTTGCGCAAGGCGAAGTCCCGATCGGCCGAGGTGGGGTTAGTCCCGAAAGACATATTCCTGCGTTGCCAGGTCTTCAAGGTGTTATCCACCAAAGACTGGAACGTATAAGCGAGCGTCTCCTCGTTGATGGAGAAGCTGATGCCCTTGGTATCCTGTGACATCATATGTATGGGCGTCGCTCATAGCAGGTGCCCCCGCGGCTGGCTCTGTGTCAGGTGCCTTTTTGACAAGTGGCGGGTCATCCTCGCATTGAGGATTGGCCGTAATAGTAAACGACATCGACATTGATCCTCAGTTGCGGTCCAGTTTTCGTCATCCTTGAGTGCCAGATGCCCAGAAGAGAAGGCGTTTTCATCTAATCAATACCTCTGGCACCTTTTCCAAATAGAAGCGTGTACATACCAGGGCCAGGGATGATCATATTCCCGTGCCCCTGCTCCAGGACCAGGATAGTCCTCATGTTAAACATATTCCTCGGACCCACAATAGCAGGGAGACGTTCCCCTGAACACTCAGCCACGTTTGCTGAGTAGGTATCAAGTCTCGGCACAGCACGCGCCCCCGCCGGGACCCCCCTTTCCTTGAACGCAACTTTGCAGTGCAAGGACTTATCACATACCGCGGCACCGTGTCCCACTCGCGACACGTAGAGCCTCTTCGTCAGGTTCAGCTTCGTGGTGGCGTGTCCGTGGGAACAGGATACCTGTTTGAAAGTCTGTGGCGTTTAGACCAATGCTGTTGATGTTGCTGCCGATGTCCAACAGGATCGTCAGTATTCCATCCACCATGGCCCCACTGTTGGCTGCCGGAGCCAGTTCATGGCGTTCTCCGAATAGTCCTGGCACTTCAGACAGAGTCGTACCATACATGCCCCTGCGGCGCCTCTCCTCCAACACCCAATCGTTTCATGACAGAGACGTGAAGACGTTCATGTATCCGCGGGCCTCCTCTTCCGTAATGGGGTTCTTCTAAAAAAACCAGGTCGTAGGATACTCGTCATACGTGCACGGGCGCGATGCAAATGCGGTCAGCGTATTCATGAACGCATCCTCGTCAGCACGCGTGCCCATCTGACCGATTGTGTTCACCATTAACACAATGTGTAGCATGTCGCGCTCGGATATCGCACTGATGCCACTGCGCGCGCTCGCCGGGCTCTCCGTCCTGCGCTGTCTGCGCGGACCGGTGTCTCGCCCGTATGTAGGTATGTGGAGACTGATGCCGCTGAGCGCTCCTGTCGGTGGCCCCCCCCATGCGCCTGAGCCACATGTCGTTGGCCGGCAGTGGGGCAAGTGCGGTTGCAGCAGGCGTCCCTGCATTGTTGGCTGCTTCCGCCATTAATGGCATGGGCGCATCCACAGCAGGCGCGATGGCTTCCGTCGCATGCCCCGCGTTGGCTGATGAAGCAGGTTGCCCAGCTGGTGTTGTTGTATGAGTTGCCGTGTTGCCATCATCATCGCCGTGACGCGGTTGAGCTCTTCGCGGAGGTCCCTGAGTTCATTGGCCCCTCGGAGTATCTTTCCATGACGATTTAGTGCATCCTGATCTCCAGCAAGGGCATAATTAAACTCAGCTGTGATTGGACCAACGCCCCTGCAAATGGCGCAGGGTGCCTCAGTTGCAGTACCTTGCATATTGCCAGCCAGCTGTCTGTCCACATGAGCATGTGCAACTCGGCCCCAGCACTGTGCATGGAAAATATGACCACACTGAAGCCTCCAGACCTTGTCGTGATGCATGAAGTGATCCAGACCATGGCACTTGTTACGGTCACCGTCGCTGATGACTGGCGGTGTTGCCGATGGCCTGATGCGCGTCTGGCGCTCCTGAATGGTTTCACCAATCTCGTACTGAATCGGTAGGGCCGACGGTGGCTGCATGGCTGAAAGTGCTGCCGAATTATACGCAGGTGTCCCTGCTGTGGTTGGAGTGGCAGGTTGCCCCGCACGGCCCAGCATCCCTCTTGCCTGGCGCTCATGGTTGCGACGCTGGCGGGCCGATTGCATCGAAAGGTTGGCCTGCTTCTCCTCGTGAGTGGTCAGAATCTCTGGGCGCAGCACCCCCATGGATGATGGCGCGACCAGGCCCGGGGCCTGCTGCGTCACATCTGAGTCCACACGGGTAGCCAAATATCTATAGTGAGGAATCTAGCCCGGCACACCTGACGTGTCACCAAAGCCGCGCGTCAACTGAGACTGGTAGAAGTCGTCGGCCGTCGCTCGTACATGCGGGCTCTCCGGCTGCATTCCCACGCGAAGATTACCAATTACTTGAGCCTGGTAGTCAAGATGCAACGGGAAGTCCATCGGTGGTGCTGCAGGGCGTTCTGCAGCTGTCGGATCGTATGTCAGATGACTGAATAATGCTGGCACTTAGCCATATCGATTGGGGCTGTCTGGTGATAGATTTGGGTCCGGGACATACTCCCAAGGCGGCGTCCAAATAGCGCTAGGGGGGTCGATGCCATCCCTACGCATACTCTGTGCGGCTTCGCGCATCTGCCGGTGCATCCACTCTCGCTGACCAACTAAGCTCTCGGCCCTTTGTGCAGCGTGGTGATCAGGAAAAGCAGGCCGCCCCACATGTGGACGCGGCGATGCGAATGGCGATCTCGCCTGTAAAGCCTGGTAGAGCTGCGGGTCCATCCGAATGCTTTGGAGCCTTGCCTGCAGGCTATTGGTGCTCCCAGCACTCTGTGGAGTCCCAAATGGAGTTGCGGCTCTGCTCATAGGTGCGAACGACGCAGGGTGCCCTGCAGGTACTGGCAGCTGCTGCATCTGAGCACGCCACGGATCGCTGGCGCACAACATGTCGGTGGGAGTAATTCCACTCGAAGTCCTACCTGTCACGTCCGCACTTTGGGCTTGAATCCATGATCCGCCAGATCCCCCTGCAAGTGCCCCCGCTTGATGAACGTCTTGCAATGTAAATGCCGCAGAGAACGATCCCCTGGATGGGCGTCGGTTCGGGGCACTTGAAATTGTAGAGGGTCTTTGGAGTGAACCAATCTTTCAACGATGACTCATCAGTCCGAAAGTCGCGCATGTCTTCGATAGAAAGATCACTGCTCGGATACTGCCGATTGTTGTCCCACAGGTACAATGGATTGATCCATGCGTGCCCCACGCGGTTGCACCTGCGCTGGTCGCTGGGCAAAATACCTATAAGCTGGACGATGTGAGTCGGAGGAATTATGCCTTTCCGGCCTGCCGACATTATAATATCGCTTGATGAGCGCCAAATCACCATATTATCCCGAAGCAGGTTCTTCAAACTAACCATAACCAATACCTCGGAGTCGACACGCAGGCCGGACTGGATTCTGCTGTCGCGCGGTTAGATATGGGCAAGCACGAACCAACTGTCTGCACCTTTTCTTGATGGTGTCGCCGGCGCGGCATGACAGCCCGATGTTAAGTGCATTCGGGATGTGTTCCCACTGGGTACCATGAACAAATAGCAAGGTGCACCTGGAAGAGTCCAATCTGTTACTCTCATATACAATGGCTTAGGGCATTTTATCCCAGGACGGCTGTGCCCATTACTTGGGCGGATGAAATATGTCTCGCGCGCCTCAGAGGCGTACTTGCACTTCTTGAAATGTAACTTGTTTTTCTGCATCCCAGTGTTGTCGACAATGCCGAACAAGTTCAACACAGTCAATGCTTGGTATGCCCAATGGCGCTTCCCGAGGTGCAGGCGCACAATCTCCGGGCGTTTGTGATGATGGCCATCATATCCTTCAGGTGGCCAATGGTCGAGCAGCTCTGTAAACTCAACCCGCCCATCGAATTCATCGAAAGACGGTGCTGCTCGCAGAAACCTATCAGACAGATGGCGGTTATGAAATGGCTTGTGGCGAAGAGCAGTCGTGCGCCATTCTGAGCAGCGGCGCTGCTCCTCATGGGTCAACTTTGGGCCGTCAATTCTCCCTGCGTCAAGGATCCCAATCAAGTCGTCCTTCTCCGAATGGCGCGTGGGCGCCGGGCGCCCGCGCAACATATTACGTGCAACCTGGCGCGCATGAGCGCCCTGGTCGGCAAGGGCGGCGGCGTCCTGCATATCGCATTTCACCGCGATGCACCGATCAGACCCGTCATCAAAATGGAGGTGCATGCTGGGTTGATCTTCGCGCGGTTGGAAGTGCGCACGCGGCCCCAATGCTGTCGGCATTCAACGGGCACTTCCAAAGTAAGAGCAGGTTGCCCCGCTGAACTCGGAGCTGTCGCCGATGTCGCGGGCGCGCGAGCGCCTGCCGATGATGGGGCGGCGCCTGCTGTTCCCCTTGGCGCCCCAGGAGTCCTTGGCGGGGTTTCTTCTCCTTGAGGTTCTCGTGCTCGGCTGTCATATCTTTGGGGGATGCCCCCGATGCCTTCGATGTAGTTCCCAATTATTTCTATCGGTGCCACGCCGTGTTGAAGAAGCACCCCTCGCTGATCCCTCCAGCGTCGGCATCCAGCCAGCCCTGTGCGCCCGGCCAGATGTAGGGCCGCGACGTGGGACAGGGCCCTTCGGTGTAGGAGTACTGGCGCCTTGAATCGCAGCTGCTGCGGCAGCCGCTGCTGGCCCTCTGGATCGACGTCGTTCAGCGGGTTGCCCCGCAGGCCGTTGTTACTTGTTGTCTCCAGGGTTAGGATCATCTGGGCCATCTCTCTTCTTCTGTTTGGGCGGTGGTCTGAGCTGATCAGGTCCGAGACGGACTCGACGAATCCGAAGAAATATCCATGGGCGGATCTGGATTCGGCTTGGGAGCTGCCTTAGCTGTGCCCCTGCAGGTATCCATGGCCCATGGCGCACTGGATCTCTGCCAGGCTTCAGGTCTATACCGTCCGGCTTTCTGAGCGCTAGAATATCGACAGCGGCCTTTTTCCCCCGGACAAGAGATATTCGGTAGAGCTAAACCTCCGTTTTATTCTGGTCTTTACCCAGCCTACAGCTCCAGCGCGGTAGACAACCCGTCTCTCTGGAAAAAGATCCATCTCTTCTGCGACGGCGCACTTGGGATCGATAGGGATGTCCGTATCGTACGTGATGTCCGTGATGTCCGAGCCAGTGGACAGGGCCTCGGAAGTGTCCGAGTCGTGCCCTTCGGGGGCCGCTTCCGCGGGGTCTACCTCTTCGGCCATCGCTTCAACTTCACCTTCAGCAGCTTATTGGCGAGCATCTTCTTCTGATTTGGGTGAAGCAGGTTCCCCCGCGCGCCAATCGCGATTGAACTGCCTCAGATGATGAAGAGGCGAAAAATGCTTCCATATCTTAATATATTGAAATATTTCGTCGACTGTAACTGGCTCGTAATCACTTTCCGTCAACTGATCCTCGCATGGCGTTGCAGTAGGATCGGCGCAGTAGCCCCGACCATCACCATGAGACCAAACCCACGGTGTCCTTGTAGAGTTCGGGCTTCTTGATGGGCGTCTCATGAGGCAGCCAAGCCTGTGGTCGGCCTATTCGGGGCACGTGCAACAAACGCCTCTGTGGAGCTTCCGTCCATCGATGATAGCTCTCTTGATGTCGCGCTTGATAAGCTTCTCTTGTGTTTTATCCGGCCCGGCCCCTGTTGAGCGAACGATCTTGCCTTTTTCATTCCGTTCAAAATTGCGAAGAAAATGCCAGTGACGAATCTGGTGCTCAGTCCAACCCTTGTTCAACCAATATTGCATCTTATCTGGGTGCATGCGCTGACGAGCCAATCCAGCTTCCGAATGGCCAGCAAGGCGCTGTGCCCCGTCATCTGGATATTCTTCTTGAGGTCGATCCCCCTGGGGCGGGGGCGGGTCGGGTCTATTGGCCCGCCGTGGAGGGGCCTTTTGGTTCCCCGCGCCTGGAGGATGAGGGTGCTGAAGGCCACTAGAGCGAGCGCCGCTGGAGCGCGCGAGCACACGGTTGGGCGAGCGACCGGGGATCCGACCGCGACGTACCAGACGATCATTTTCTTCCCATTATTCGCCATCGTCGTCGGCGCGATACTCGCGTCTCCAGAACTGGCGGCTGGCCGATCGCCCCTGGCGGCTCAAGGAGCGGTCCGAAGTTGCAAATGCGCATCGCTATTCTTCAGTATGGTCAAGCTCATATTGAGTGCGCCCCAGACAGATCACTAACGTCTCGCGGGCTTCCCCGCAAAGGGTCATCATCACTCCATTCCATGTTTGCCGGACTTCCAATGCCCCGAGGATAAATCATCAACTGCATTTCCTCGTCTGTTGCAGGAATAGTGGCTTCTGAATCCGCGGGCGCCCCCGCAATTTCGGCATCTCCTTCGGCGGGCATGCGGGAGTTCTCGGTAAATTCAATATCAGCAGGTTGCCCCGCGATGGGTATGCCAAGCCAGTCTGCCGGATCAATGCCACTGTGGCCAGCGAGTGCCTCCTCGAAAAGCTCATCGGCGCAATTCTTGAGGGACATACTGGCACTCAAATATCTGGCAGCCACAACTGCATACTTAGCTGAACTATCGGCAGGGTCGGCTAAAAGTGACCCGCAGTCCACGCACTGTGTATCTGAATCAGCTTGAGCCAAACGTATCGACGAACCTTTGCCTCTCCCATCGCCCTGAGGGCTTTCGCGGCGAAAGTGCTGTGTGCTATGGCAAGGTCACACTCCATAGTTTTGCCATTGACATCCTTCGGTTTTTCTCGACGTCCCTTACCTTTTCCTGATGTATGCCTACGATTCCTGCCTGCACCTATATATATATAAATATATATATATATAGGTATTCACATTGTGGCCCGGTAAGGGATGCGAGGAATGCTAAAATGCCTCTACCATCGATTCGCCGGAACTTACCCTTACCCTTACCTCGACCTTTCATTTTCCTTTAAGTGCTCGTCGTACGATACGCCGTACCTTACGGACTGGCTTCTTCATGAATCGCCTCCATCTGCGCTTATATTTCTGGTGCCCAAAGAATAACCATTGCGCCCGTTGCTCTTCCGTGAGGTATGCTGGCAGATCGGAGTAGTCATGGGCTGTGGCCTCGTCGTCCGAAGACGCGTCGGCGTCAGTGCCGGAGTCGAAGTCGGACTCGGCAGGTTGCCCCGCTGAGCCCATTCGGGCTTTGGCTTGCGTAGGGGGCACCGCGTCGGGCGGCCCCCGAAGCCTGGCCCAGGGGTCTTGCGACCCCGAGGCCGATCCACCATTCTGAGCCAGTAGCGTAGTGGTCTCAATTGGTTGTGGATCGTCATTCCAGACGTTATTCGCAGGTTGCCCTGCGTTTGCCTCAACGTGGAAGGTCTCGGTTCGATGACCGCGACTGAAAATGCCACCAATATTTCCGGGGTTTCTCTCAACAATGTGTGCATAGGACCTCGCGCGTTCTAGCGGGGCGTCAAACTGTTGTTGGTATCTCGGCATGCGGTGGCTTAGCGGCTGCAGGAGTTGCTGCGCGCGCGATGTCCCCACTCCAAGAGCTCTGACTGAAATAACTGCTGATATTTGGAAGTCGGGGATGTTTGAGCCTGCCGCTTCTGCTCGCAGCGGGCTATTTCGAAGCGCGCCAGCGTCGGGTCGATTCGTTCTCCCGCATGGACTCGGAAGTTACTGAGAGCTGTAACAGAGTTGAGTTGGTGTTCTTCTTCTAAGTTCTCGAACTTCGCGCTTAAGAGGAACGCGGTGTAGGCGGCGCCGTCAGCATGGCGGCCACGTATGCTGACGCCAAATTTGATAACTGATGGGGGGCTCTCATGGCTATGGCCCGCGCCAGGCCTCCCAAGCCTCGCTGCAGGACTGCGGCTTGTTGGGAGGGCGTCGCGTTGCCTGTGGCCACATTGACCAAGGCATGTGCCTCGCGGGCGAATTCGCGAAAAGGTACCTGACCGGCCAGGTCCCAATGGAGGCTGGCCGTTCTTGCGTCGCCCCCGCCGCGCATATGTCCTACCGCGCGCCCGATAGCGACCCATGCGAGGCCAAATATAGTAACGCGAATCCAATGGCCTCGCAGGTCGCAGTCGGATGTAGTCGCTTGGGGCTTCTGATGCGCGGTTGTAAGCGCGCGCAGGGGCGGGGGCGGCGCCGCGTCGCATCGCGCGCTTCCATGAATCATGTATTCGGAGAAATTTCCACTTGGAGTGGTTGGGTGGACATCAGGAGAGAAGTAGCGCAGGGATGTAGGACGAAACTAAGAGGCCTCCGCGTAAGCAGAGGTGTCACTGCAAGTGTCCTTGCTGCACTGCGTAGTCATATACATTCCTCCGCGCAAACCCGCTGCACCCGGATGTTCCACCGCGTCTGTAGTCCACCAGATAGTGCCGTAGATGGCGAGAGCCGACCACCATAGGTCAGTGCCGCTACCAAATCGGAAAGGAGTTGGGGTGCCCGACCAACAGCTTCGCCTCAGGCGAAGCCCAGCTCCAGCTCTGCTGCACCGCAGTAACGATAGTCCCAGTAGTAGGGGGCGAACCATCTCAAGCAGTAGTTTGGTACCGGTGGCGCATAGCACGCCTCGCGATGAGGCGCAGTCACATGTGGGCGGCCGGCCGCCTGGGCCGACGCGGCCGCGGGCGCGCGCTCGCCCCCGCCCCCTGCGCCCCCAGCTCGCTTTTAAGTAGATCACCCCACGAGGCCTCCAAGCGGGGCTCGAAACGGTCCAAGAGGGCCCCAAAAGGCACAAGAGGGCCCCAATGCGACTAAAAGGGGCCCGAGAGGGTGAGCGCAACCAAAAAATCCTAGCCCTCGCTCCAAAAAGCCCCAAGGGGGGGGGGGCTCCAGAGGCGCGCGGGGGGCCACGAGGGGCCCCCAAGAAGCCCCGAGCGGCTCTCAAGAGGCCCAAGGGGCCCAAAAGAATCTCCAAAAGGCCCTAAAACGCCCCCAAAGAGGCATCAACGCTGTTTCCAAGAGGCGCCCGAGAGGCCTTCCACTATGTCCGAATGCGCATCCAAAAAGTTCCACGCCGACGCCGACGCCCCAGGCACGGTGGCGGGACGCGCCGAATGCCACTCGATGTCCGCGAGTTCGCCCCAGCGGGCGCCCAACAGCGCGTCGCAACAACAAAAAAAAAAAAAAAGCACTGGGGGCCTCCGAGAGAGCCCCGAGATGCCCCAAGAGGCGGGCCAAGGGCCAAGAGGGCCTCTTGGCGACCCGAATACGGCCCCCAAGCAGTCCACGAGACCCCCAGGACGGTCCGAAAACGCTCTAACATGGCCCCGACACTGCCCAGAGAGGCCCCCCAAATGGCACCCGAAATGAAAATGACAGCCCAAGTGGCCCACAGAAGCCCCAGGAGGCCCTCGAGAGGCCCCAAGGAAGTTTCCAGGACACCCCGGCAAGGCCCAGAGGCCCCCCCACCCGTCCTCCTCGAGCACAGCTGCGAGCCGAGTCTGTCCCGCATCAGCGGCGCGGCGACGGGCGGGCGACCTGGTGCCGCGCGCAGCGCATTGCCTCCCTGGCGCGGTCGTCCGCCACGGGCGACGGGAGTCGAACCAAAAAAACCTTAAATGGTGGGAAGAAGTGGTCAACACCAGTGGGCAGCAAAGATTTTGACCACTCGAGGCTCCCGTCAGGCGTCTTTGATTTGTTCAGTGCGTTCAGGGGAACTGCGCGGCTAGATCGGGCAAGCACGCGCATGCAGCGCGCAGTGCAAATTGATGTCCCGCCATCCCACTTTCATTTTATCTCGCCTCTCTGCCCCACCTCCATGGCTATATGCGTAATCGAGCTTGGCGCAGGGATGCGACTCAGCAGAAGTGTGGGGGCGCTGGCTCACCAACAAAAAACAAACGTGCTCGAGCTGTCGCCGAATGCAGACCGGAGGCTCACTTCGGAGTGCCGGATGCTTACCAAACGTAGCTCTCTGCCAGAAGCTCAACTGCAATGCCGCATCCCGCCGAACTGTCGTCGACGTCGTTGACCCATATCAAGGTCCGCAGCGCCAGCTGTAAAGCCTTCGAGAGAAAATCCCGCGCAACTAGCAAGGCAAGGCTTCGAGGAGGCGTTTGCGGGTCGGCCGGAACGAAGAGAATGCTCCAAAAAACTGTTGTTGAATGCGTAATGTTCTCGTCCTGCTCCTCATCCTTTCCCTCGTCGCGCTGGCCGTGAGCAGCCTGCGAACGCCCCGCAAGGCAAAAACCGAAACCGGCTGGGCCCCTGCTTTGGCGGCAGCTGTCTCAAACAAGCCGTCCTCCGGCGCAACGGCGCTGCTCCGCAGCCGCAAGGCGCAAGGACACAAATCAATCAAACTGATGTCCTGCCATCCCAGCTTCAGATTATCGCCTCTCTGCCACACGCCCCTGGCTACGTAAACAAGCTTGGCGCAGGGATGCGAGTCAGCAGAAATGTGGGAGCGCTGGCTCACCAAAAAAAGCAAACGTGCTCGAGCTGTCGCCGAATGCAGACCGGAGGCTCACTTCGGAACGCCAGCTGCTTACCAAACGTAACCCTCTACCAGAAGCGCAACTGCAATGCCGCATCCCGCCGATTCACTCATAGGTACCAGAGGAGTACGCTGTCGTCATCAAATCCATCCTCCTCCTCCTCCTCGTCCTCCTCCTCCTCCTCCTCCTCCTCCTCCTCCTCCTCCTTTTCCCAAGCGTGCAAGTCGTGAAAACCTTCCCCAATCTACCAGCACGGTCACTCGAGGCCTGCCACGGCACTTGAAGCCGCTGCCGAAGCTCCAGAACCACGCTTCAGTGAAATGCGACTTGCGCATGACACTGGCTGGCTTGCACCGTCAGCGTGGTCGTCAGCCCCGCCCGCCCGCCTCTGTCCCCAAGAGACCACCCACTACTGAACAGACTTCATCTCGAAGAAACGACCCACTACTCAACAGCCTCCGTGTCCAAGAGAACACCCAGTATTCAACAGACTCCATGCCCAAGAGAGCACCAAGAACTCAACAGACTCCGTCTCCAAGACAGCACCCTGTACTCAGCAAGCTCCGTGTCCATCTGCGCGCCATGGCTGCCCATCTCCGCCTCAGAAGACTGAGGCGCCCTCGAGAAACACAGACTGGTGGGCTGGGTCGTGAAAGAGCGGCTTGAGCCAAAATGGCTACGGACCTCCTCCTCCTGCTCCTGCTCCTCCTCCTCCTCTACGTCCTCCCCCCTTCTGGTTCCGAGTAAAGGGGTCTTTCGTAATGCCAAAGAAAAAACCCGAAGCAGTGGATGGTTTTAAAAATTGTGCTGTGGATATTGAGATCGATTGTGATATCGAAAAAGATATCGAACGTGGGATCGATAGTGAGGAGGAGAGTCAGGTCGATCGTGAGATCGCAAGAGAAGTGGGTAGTGAGGTCGATGGGATGAGACAGATCGATACGGAGATCGACAAACCCGGGAGCCAACAACCCCGGGAACCCCGCCGCCCACTGAGATCGGCCCGGAACCAGCAACCAAGAGCCCGGGAACCTGGAACCGGGAACCCGGCGGCCCACCGAAATCGGCCGCCTACTTTCGCCAAATTCTTCAAGATCCGCTAGGACCCCTTCAATGCAAGCACTGATTTGGGAACTGTAGTTCATCCTGTGGCGCATGGCGCGTGGCAACCACGTGCTGATATTGTACGACGTGCGTATCCCGCACGAACGATTGCAATAACTATTGCGTAGAGATCTCTATATATATATATATATATATATATA
>CAUYUJ010019645.1:0-17500 GCA_963575745.1 Prorocentrum cordatum
TTCCTTCTCCTCCTCCTCGTCTTCCTCCTCCTCCTCATCCTCCTCCTCGTCCTCCCCCTCCTCCTCATCCTCCCCCCTCCTTCCCTTTGTCTTTCCTGAGGAGATCTTGGTTTAGATGCTTCGTGGTCGATGGGGTCAAGGAGAGGAAACGAGAACGGGGAGGAGCAGGGCAGAGGGGAAAGAGGGGATGGGTATGTTGTATCATAACTTAGCTTGAAGTGCTTAGTGTTTTGATTCGATTGTTGATTTTAGTTTCGGAACTTGTTTTGGGTTTGGGAGCTTTAGTTCCGAAGTGATCATGTTTGGTACACGGGCGTGTAATGTATAAGGCTGTGTCTCGAGCCCAACGTCTCTCTCGTCAGCCCTCTATTTCGCGCCGCCCCCTCCCCCAGTGACAGCGTCGACCACGTGAGCGAGGCGCCCGACGCCGCCTGCCTTTGCACGAAGGAGGGGAGGGCGAGGGGGGGAGGGGGCAGGGAGGGAGGGGGGGAGGAGGAGGAGGAGGAGGTGGAGGAGGAACAGGAGTTGAGGAATGGAGGAGGAGGGAAGGAGGAAGGAGGAGATTGAATGGAGAGAAGGGTGGAGGGGCTCTCTCTCTCTCTCTCTTTCCCTTTCTCTCTCTTTCTTGGCTCCCCCTTCTCTCTGCATGCAAGTGCGTTAGTGTCTGTCTATGTGTCTTTCAGCTTTGCCTTCCCCTGACCTCGTGACCCTCTCCCCTCCTCCCGCCCCCATCCCCGACCTTTTTTCCTCCGTCCTCCTGTGCCACGTGTCCCGTCAATTACGCCGAGCGCGAACTTGGCGCGACGTTTCTGCGTCGGCGTTGGCGACGTCGAGAAGCGCTGAAGCTCACTGACTGCGTTGACCTACAGTGAGCCGCAGTGAGCCCCAGTGCTTCTCGATACTGTCAACGCCGACGCGCGAAGCCCGCTGGCGGTTCACCGGGCGCGGATGCGCAAACAGCAGAGGTGGATAGAAGGGGAAGGGGACGCACTAACTATGGATCAGGGCAAACTCGAGAGATGACATACATTGCTTGAAAATGTCGTGTGCTTTTCGCTCGAGACGCTGCCGACCGCGTTTTCCACGCACTCGGGTGACAGGGCCTCTATCGGCCTGCCACGTTGAAAACTAGCAAGCTCGAGCTGAGCGCAGGGGCGTAATGTTCCAACGCGGCCGCAAGCAACGCGATCGCGCTCTCCCTCTCCATCGCCCTCCATCGCCGCTCTATGTCCGCGGTGGTTGCGTGCGCCGTGGAGGAGCCCGATGGAGAGGGATAGCGCGATCGCATCGAGCTCCGAGCACGTTCGAGCATGCGCGAATCATGCAGGCCGAATGTGCTGGCTGGCCCCACTGGTTGTGTCTGGGTCTGCATTCGAATCTCTGAGAGGCCATCGTTGCCACGAGTGCTGTTATCGTTGCCACCGCTGCCACGAACGTTGCCATCTGCGGCGCCATCGTTGCCATCGGAGGAGGAGGAGGAGAACGAGGAGGAGAAGGACAATGCCGAAGAAGAGGATGAGGAGGACAGTGAGGATTATGAGAAGGAGAAGGAGAAGGATGAGGAGGTCGAGGAGGAGGAAACTTGCGAGGGGGAGGCCTCGTGGCCACAGGGGATAATATTTCTCGAGATGCGTCCGAGCGCTGCGGCGATGCCCCCCTTGTGGACAGCAGGTCATCTCCTCCGCCTCCTCCGTCTCCTCAACCTCCTCCTTCTCCTCCACGTCCTCCTCCCTGTCCTTCACCTTCTCGCCCTCCTCTCCCTCCCCTTTCTCCTCCTCCTCCTCCTCCCCCTGGAAACTGTTCTTCTTGGGCACGCAGCCCAGTGCACCTCCCCCCGCGCCAGCTTTCAGCACCTCTCGCGCTGTAGCCTGCAACAGAGCTCTACGATCGCACTGCAAAAATCAGACGGGTAGGCGGCAGAGTCCCTCAACGCCTGCTTATCGCCGTCGACCCATCTACCTTTGCGAGGGGCGAGCACCAGCGGCTTCGAGTCGCTGTCATCATCTGCATCATCTCCGCTCGCTTTGCGCTTGCGAGTGGCCTTCCTGGCAATGAATTCGCAAAAGACATTCACGTCTATGTTGCTGTACATCTCTATCATTTTCTGGCTGCCGAAGCCGAACGCCCCGAGGCTCGACACGTGCCGCCTCGCCGAAGTGCAGCTCAATGCGTCTGCGATCCAGGCTGCCTGCGGGTAGGGCGGCAGAGGGGAAGACGCAGTCGAGAACGGTGAGTTGAGACGAGTTGCTGCAGGAATTGGCAGGGTTGGAGAGATGGAGGCGGGGGGTGGTAGGAGAGGGGGCAAGTCGATGTGTGGAGGGAGCGGCACGTTTAGATTGAGGGTAGGGCGGTAGGGGAAGATGCGAGGGGGAGCAGCGGCGGTTGAAGGTGTGATGGGTGGGAAGCGGAGAGGTGGATGAGGTGGAAGGTGATGGTTTCTGCGCGATCACCTTATACAATAGCGAGTTGAGCGGGTTCTCAATCGCGTAGCAGCCGTCGCGAATGGCGATGGGCATCACCAGATATGCAACAGCTTGCGTTTCAGCATTAGCTTGCTCACACTTGGGGTTATCGACGTCGCCAACGACGCCGCATCCAGATGCTGATCGTTTGTACGACGACCTCGAAATGAAAACTAACCAAGTAGAGCACTCAGGGGACATCCACACCAATCCATTCTCCTTCAGAGAAAGAATGAGGAACAACGCGAGCACCATCCCACAGATAGATGTGATGTCTTGATAGTGGTGATCAGCCTTGTCGAGGGTGCCACACCGCATGCCCTTCATGGTTGCGACGTCTGCTGCCTGAGCTCTGCCAGAGAAGATCAGCACCAAATCCAGCACCCTCGGTGGCCCTCCCCAGAGCTCCATCCAACGATTCCGAAGTTTTTCGAGCGCAGGTAACAACATGCTCATATCTATCAGGCACGGCACACTTGCTTGGTGGGCGGAAAACCCAGAGTCGACAGCAATTCCCCCCGCCTCATTCACAATCCAAGTAGGCAGTTCATTCACACGGTATTGATCCACATGGGTGTCAGCATGCCACGGTGTCATCTGAACGGATGCGAGTGTTCTCAGACCCGAGGCGCATAAATGTAGCGATTGAGCCCGAGCTTCGCAACCATGAGGAATAACTTAAAGATGCGGTACTCAAATTTAATCCGATGTGACCTCTCTGCAGTGGTTCTCAGGAGCAGGTTCAGCCCCTCGTCGACGTAGCACGCATATGATCTGGGGTTACCAGCCCACTTAATCCTAACGTTGGGTAGTCGAGAACGCTCTCCCATCACGTCCTGCTGAATTTCTAGCTGAGACCAGCCTTTGCGACGAAAGCTCATCGCAAGAAACAAAACAGTTGGAAGTAGATATCACCCGTGGGTGCTTTGTCACAAGAAACCGCCCGTCAACCGTTCCTTCTCACCCCCCCCGCCTGCTCACGGCCACGCCCTCCACCCGCCGACCCCTCACCGGCCCCCCTCCCTGCTCAACTGATTTGGGTTCGTCCCAGTCCTCTCGGCCAAATGCATGCAGAAATGGTGTTTGGGGACGAAATGGATTCCAGCCTGCTCTGCGACGACGAGGTGGCGCAACTGATTTGGGTTCAGTCCTCTCGGCCAAATGCATGCAGAAATGGTGTTTGGGGACGAAATCCAGCCTGCTCTGCGACGACGAGGTGGCGCATCATCAAATTGGCCCACCTGGTCATCAGGAACTTTGATTCCAAGTGTGGTGAACGCGTCCAGAAGCCCTACCATGACATCCCCCGCTTCCAAGAGTGCCCCCTGTTGATGCACCCCGAGAACCGTCCGCAGCCTGTGCAAAGCGAACTTCATCACAATCAAGGTTTCGTGAGCTTTGAAACGCATCGATCCTCCGCAGTACTTGGACATATCCCCTGGGGGCACGCCACCGAGCATGCTGACTGTCAGGTCATGAATGCGATCATTGTGCGGCACACCTGACTCTTCGAACCAATTTGCCATCTCGTTCCTCAAATGGCGAATGGAAACCTCGAGCGTCGTGGCCGCGCCCCCAACTACACCCCACGGGTTCGCGCGTATGATTCGCCACATGATGGCAGATGCGAGCCTCTGCACAGGGCCGTAACAAACTGAATGCAGAATGTCAACCGCAATCATGTTCACAGGTTCGATACCAGTGGAAGCATCGAACAAAGGGTTCCTATGCACTACCATCCCCAACCGAGTGCCGTTGACATCTAATTGCCTTCTCCAGAACGTGATATTCAACGGCGTTCGTGCAGTTTCGAATCTATGGGTATTTAATAACTCCTGGGTGGGCGTCAAGACGTCGCCTGGCAAAATCTGAACAGCGCCCACGGTCATCCCTCTGAACAGCGTTCTGCCATAGCTTTTATCTCCTTTCTTGTAGTGCAGATTCCTAATGATGGCGTGTTTGGTTGCGTCTGAGTCCACATGTACAACGATTTCCCGATCTCTGCACTGTCGCTCATATTCCCCAGGAAGGACTCGCTCATACAAGATACTACCAGGAGCCACGGCAGGATAACATGCATGCATATCATGTTTGGTGCATTTGCAATATGGGCATGGTGAATGGACGCTGCTCACGCTGGGCAAACCGTGAGTTTTGTTGACATCGCTCCAATCCCCCTTCAGCCAGCAAACAATTCCCCTTCAGCCAGCAAACAATTCCACTGAATCCGAGATGCTCGCCACGCTGCTCACGCTGCTTTTTCACCAAAGCACAGAGCTGAGAACCGTCGTGCATCGTAGCTGGTCGGATGCCATTGCGCAAAACAGAAAGAAGCCAACGCATGTATAATAATATGATATACATGCTGCACCACCCCTTGCACCCACATCGACACATTTGGTTTGCACGAGCAGTTGCGATCAAGTGCCGTTTCATGGACAACATGTTGATCAACCAAAATCCTACCAGACTGTCTGTGCCACTATCTAAGATAGATGTGTATCTCACTGCGTCTGTATATCCGCTGGCCAGAAGGCCGCCCGAGCGTATCGTTTGTTGCGCACGCGCGTCGTCTCCCCACAGGGTCGTTCCTGAATGGTCTCGGGCGTCGCGAGCGCATCGCTGCCCGCCGCGCGTTTCCAGTGCCCGCGATCCCGACCTCACTGGCAGTCACTGCGCGCAGTGACTACCAGTGACTCCCAGTGAGTTCCCCGCGTGGGCTGTGAACGTGGGTGGGTGGGTGGGTGGTCGCAGAGCGGAGTGCCGTGCAAAGCATGGAATAATCCGAGTGGCAATGGTGACGGGTTCCCGTTGCGCATAGCGTGTTGCACGGCTTCGTGATTCCCATGCACGTCTGGCCAGTCACCGACAGCAATCGAATCCACCAACCCAGGCGAGGCATCTAGTTCGTCCCAGATCGATTCGAAAACAACGCACGTTTGTAATTGATAAGGTTCTGATAATCCTGTTTTCCTGTTGTACGATGGAACTTCGATGTTCACGCGCATGCGTGGATCTGGAAACTTGGTGTCGAGCATTTTCTGATATCTCCCAGATTGCAGCCCAGGTCGAAGGGCGAACTTGTCGAAGGAGGCACCTTTGATGCCTGCCTTGTCTGCCCAGAAACAAGCGATGGCAAAGTCAGCCGCGCTGATCTTGCGCGACGCGAAGAGCGCCTGGGCTGACGAGGAAAGAGCAGCCCAAAGGCTGCGTAACCTGCCCTATCCGCGCGGGCGCGCGCTGAGTGCTGACTTGGGCGACCAGGCGCCCGCGTGGCGTCAGCACTCGGCACGTCGCATCGACGCGGATGTGGCGGGTGGGGCAGCGCTTAGATTGGTTATGTGCGACCTGCAGGTGCTGCATCAAGTTAAAACCCGCATCGCGAGCCTCTTGGCACTGGGCTTCCCACTCGCCCCTGCGAAACGATGGGATGAACTCCGCGGGGTCCAGCCTGGGCCGCTTGTGGCGAGACATCGAGCATGGTGGTTGGTTGGTAGGTTCGATTGCCGAGCAGTGTGATGCACGACTAGCGCTGCGCACGCGCTCGGGCCCGCACGTGCTATTCAACGGATTCGAGGCCGCCCGCGCGGCGACTGTGACCTATGCGCCTCCGCTTCCGAAGAATGGAAGCTGAAAAAGACGGCGCTGCATGGCAAAATATGGAGGAGGCGTGATCCACGAGAAGGGTTATGCGGTGAATGGGAGAGTGGAAGGAGGACGGGAGGGCAGGGAACAGGTGACGCAACGAAGGGAGGGGAGGGGGGATGAGGACACGGGAGGGAGGGGGCGGGGGGAGGGGAGGGAGGGGAGGGAGGAGGAAGACGGGAGGGGAGGGAAGAGGAGGGAACTGGAGTTGCAGAATGGTGACAAAGAGGTGGTGGAGGGGAGGGGGATGGCGAACTAATTTGGGACTTTCCCACGTTGCCTCGCTCACCGAACGACAGCCAATCTGCCTCTCGTCGTGGGGATGGCATACCGCACGTACCTGAGAGGCATACGTTAAAACAAAAAACGTGCAACTTGAATGGACCACCTAACATCAACGACACACGAAGATTTCGAGGGGCACCCATAGGGGTATGGCTTCTTGTTCGGGATCGACCACACCATTGCCACCGCGTAGGGGTCCTCGCGGCCCCGAGTACGCGTATGCCACACTGGCAAAAGCCAAACGTCTGGTATGCCATTCCAAGGGTGAAAATGCCATACGTCGGGTATAACGTTGATTTCAGGAAGATCAAGCCAATGAGGTGCCCACAGCGGCAACGTGTTCGGCGGATGCGGCGGCACTCTAGGCACCGACGGAATGGTGGGCGTAGACGTGTAGTAGCCCAGTTCTAAGCCGCTCTCGGGGAGCGGTTGTCCTGGCACCTCTCCATCTTCATATTCGGGGTGAAGGATGAGAGGCGGGCGGCGTTGCCAGCGCCAAATATTGGGCAAGCCCGACCCGCTCCAATCCACCACGAGGGTATCCATTGAGCCGGTTTGGCTGAACGATAAGGCGAGAACGTGCGTGGATTCGAATCATGCAGGGGTGGGGGGTTGGGGCAACGGAGGGAGGGAGAGGGCGAGGAGGAGGATGAGGAGAATGATGAAGCTAACTAGCCGAGCGGGAGAGGACGCTTGGCGCATGCCACGTCTGAGCGCAGACTCGCGCCTCAGGTGCGCGCCACCGTCGAGTTGCCGATCTACGACGAGGCGGCGAAGGATGTGGAGGGCGTCGGGGGGGGTGGGGTGGCGCGGTAGTAGGATAAACGAGAGGATAACTGAATCTATGGCCAGGGGATGTCGCAGATTGCCGGGGGGGGGAGCTGATGTACAAAACGAGCCCAGACGGTAGCGCCAGGGGGGGGGGAGGAGGAGGAGGAGGAGGAGGAGGAGGAGGAGAATGCCGAGGAGACTGAGGAGAAGGAGGAGGAGGAGGAGGAGGAGGAGGAGGAGGATAATGAGGCTGACGAGGGCGCGTGCCTCCTGATCCTCGGATCCTCTCACGCTTGCCTCATGCTTCTCCCTGCGCCTCCAAGCGCACCCCCCGTTCTCAGTGCAGAGACTGAACTCCTCGGCAACCCTGCCTGGTCTGGCTCGCAGTGAAACTCACTCGGCGCCGAGAATCATTATGGGACTCACTCGCGGAGCCTCGTCCCCAGCTGCGCCACCTTTTGGAGAATGCGAAATGCATATCAGGCAAGGTCTCCGGGGTGAAATTTATCTTCGGACGCGGACCCAGGGGTGCGGAACGGCATCTCACGCGGCGGTTTCAGGCCTCACGCAAAATCACCGGGTGTCACCGGTCGCTCACCGGTACCAGTGATTTTCATTTTCCTTGATAAAAAAACAGGGTAAAAATAGATCCAGGCCTAAAATCACCGAGGCGAAAATCACCGGTCTAGGCTCCTTGGGAACAGGTGTAAATCCATGTCCCGAGCATGATTTTCAACTCCCAGGACGTGAATGCAAGGTCGCTGACTGGACTTCTGGACTTCTGGAGTCCGACGTCCCTTGGCGCTCTCCGTCCCGAAGTCCCAGGGTTCCGAATCCCAGTGGTGCGAGGTCCCAGGGGTCCGAAGTCCAAGATATCTGAAATTCTGAATCCGAAGTTCCAGGGCCAGGAGGACAAGGTCGAGGAGGAGGGAGACGTGAGAGGCGAAGACGAGCTAGGTCGGCAGGACGTGGGAGGAGAGGCAGGAGAGGAGGATCCAGGAGAAGGAGAGGCAAGATGAGGAGTAGGAGGAGCAGGAAAGCAGGAGGAGGCGGCGGAGGAAGATGATAGGTTGGCTCGCCCTCTGCCTGCACTGGTTGCCCCACCTCAAACATGCACATGTAGTGCATGAATGCCCATGCAACCGACTGTGGCGAAAGAAATCTACTTCTTGAAGGCGCTCTCCGTCTGGACGCGCGAGGAGCACTGGTTGAGCAGCAGCGTCATCTGCTTCGTCATCTCGTTCACGAGCGGATGCAAGGTCTCTGCGAACTCCGTGAACTGGTTGTCGATGAGGCCAGCTTTGCCGCCCTTCACCGCCTGACTGCGGAGACCGCCCAGGTCCTGCGTCAAGAACTCTGAATAGTGCGGCTTGTTCGGGTCGTGCGCCGTGGCCTCGAGCTTGTCGATCGCATCCTGCAGCGGCGTCCAGGCGTGCTCGTTGTTGAAGAAGAACCATCTCGACCCCTCCTTGGACCCTTTGATCTCCTTCAGCAGAGCCGCAGCAGCTGTGTTCTGGACGCCGAGGGTACCCTTCAGAGACTTCGCCTCCTGCAGCGGCGTGGCCACCTTCTTCTGCCGCTTGCCATCTTGTTGCGCTGGCTGCTCACCAGCCGCTCCTACATGTTGGCCACGCTGGGCGCGCTTGCCCCCTCTGTTCGGCACCGCCGCTGTCTCTGCGCTGCTGCTCGCGGCCGCTGCTGCTTTGGGCGTCGCCTTTGCTGCTGCTCGCGGCGCCGCTGCGGCTGCTGGCGTCGCCGCTGCTGCTGCTGGCGACGTCGCTGCGGCGGCTGGCGGCGCCGCTGCGGCTGCTGGCAGCCCCGCTGCTGCTGGGCGCGCTGCCTTCGCCTTTGCAGCCGCGGCCTTGGGCGCCGCTGCTGCTGGGCCTCCGCTGCTGGCAGAGCCGTCCACCAGGGCCGCGGCGGCCGCGCTCGGCTGGTCTGCTGCCGCGCGCAGCGCCTGAGCCTGGAGGCAACCGACGATTGTTAGCTCGACTTCCTCCTCCTCTTCCTCCCCCTCCTCCTCCTCTTCACCCCTCTTCTCTTCCTCCTCCTCCTCCTCCTCCTCCTTCTCCTCCTCCTCGCCTTCTCATTCCACTTCTTCCCGTCCCGCCTTTCCTTGTCCTCTTTCACAGCGTCCGCCTCCTCCTCCCCCTTCCCTCACCCCCCCATCCACGCCCCCATTATCCTCCGACTCTTCCTCGTCTTCCTCGCACTCTCATCCTGCCCCTCGCTTCTCTTCCTCATAGCATGCTTTCGCACGATCAAGCCTGTTGACTGCAGCCACCTGCGGCGACGACGTGCTCGCGCAGCAGCGCCTGCTCGCTGGGGGCCTCCGTGATGGTCTGCAGCCGCTCTTTGACTTCCTGGTGCCCATCCGACTCCGAATTGCTGTGCCAAGTCATTTTCTGCGTCCACGCCTGCGTGAACGATTCGGACAAACCCTCCGTCACGTATAAATATTTCAAATCTCGAACCCACGTGCAATATTTCGCCCACGGGTACCCCATTGCGTGGCACCTCTGGGATGGTTGAGGCAGTCCAACCGCATCACTATGAAGCCTCCCCCACCGCGCCTCGCGCGCCTCCCCACCCCCCCGCCGCGCCCCCGCCGCCGCCGCCTGCCGCCGCCGTCACGCGACGCTCTCGTTCCACTTCGCGTTGGCGCTCCGCGACTTCTGTTTGCCTTTGACATGGCTGCACTTCGCGCAGTACATAGTCCTAATCCTTTTCGTCTCCCCGTCGTCGGCCGCCGCATCCGCGTTCCGACCGCTACCTTGCCTTGCCGCGTCGTCACCCTCTGCTTTCGTTGCCCACCCTTTGCACGTTTTGCACCATTTTTCGTCCGCGCTTTTCATCTTCTCCGTACACTCTTTGCAGAACGCCGGCCTTTCCTTTCTTTGGAATTCGTACTTCGTGAACGCCTCTACCAACAACCTCCGCTGGCAGCGCTCGCATTGGTCTCGTGGCATTAATTCCGCTTCCCACTCTTCCCAATTCACATTCTCCCCGCGAAGGACCTGCAACAATTTCTGCGTGCCTGGCATTTCCCCCGCGTTATACGGCTTCCTGTCGAATGGCCTGAAAATCAACAAGTTCTCCCGCCTCCGCACGCGCGTGATGGCAACGTAACTTGACATCCAACTCACGCCGCGCCCTCTTTCAAGGTCCGCTATCACCTGGCATTCTCCCAGCATCTGTAGCTGCGCGCGTTGCGCATTTCGCTCATCGCATTAACTCGTCCATTGTCCAATCCAAAGTTTCCAAGGGTAAGTCACATCTGTAGTTCCTTCGCGTGGTGCCAACTCGAGTGAATATATCGGTGGGCTTACCTGAACGCTGAAGCTGGTCCATTCAAGAGGTCGCGGAGAAGCCAAGCCAATGCTGACTCTTGGGTTTCGCCGGCCTCGTGATTGATCGTCGTCAGAACGTGGAGGTGGCACGAGGTGGCACGCGCTGGAGCCTGCCACGGTCTGTCACCAGATCCACCGGAGCTGCTGGCTGACCCGTTTCCGGGTTCGCCTGCTGTAGATCTCGTAGATTCACGCCCGCTCGAACCTGCAGTCGCCCCCCCTCAGGCGTTCTTGGCCTCGGCGATCTTTGGTGAGCTCCTTAGCGTCCTGATGCGGCTGGCGTTTGGTCCTCTCCAGGCGCTGGCTGGGTCTTCATGTGGTTTCTCGTCGGGGACTATTGGTCGCGTGGGATCGTAATCAAGTGGATGGGCGCATGGCTTAGCGAAACAGCGCCTCCCTGGTTCCAGCGCGTGCCCGTGCTTGTTCGAACCGTGATCGCTGCCGCAGGGCGGGCATTTCCAGCCCATCGGTTCGGCGCCCCATCGTTTGCATTGCGTAGGGTCTCTATCATGTTCTGGGTTCGTCCGACGATTGTTGTCAACGCTTGCTGGGCAACCGCATCCAACTGGTGGTACTCGCGTCTCGGCTACACGTAACGAGTGGCCCTGGGTAAGAGTGAGCTCTGGCGCGCGGCATTGTGCGCTCCGCAGGGAGACCGAACCCAGGCGCGCAGGCCATTACTACCGCGCCGCGTTGGGCGATCGGGGGACCCCAGTGGGCCTGCGAACCGAGCGACCCTTAGAGTCACTCACTTCGGCGAAGGATCACTCTTACGTGTGGTCGGGCGTCTCGGCTTGTGACACGTATTGCGCTAAGTCACCTGGTCCTGAGCCCCGCCTGGTAGTTAGAATCGGTTGCGTTTTTCCGGTGTCGGTGACCTGTCTCATTGGCTGCTGGGGCCGCGCCTGCGATGGCGTATGTGCCTGGTTTAGACAGCCACTTTCGAAAGCTACCTATTGCCGGGCTGTGCGGGAGCGGCGTCAATTACACTTGGGTCCATTGAGTAGTTAAAAAAACTGCAAGGTTGTTTTCGACCATGTGTTTCGGTTGTCTGATGCCGCTGGCACTGTCGTCCTGCAGCCCAGATGCGCATTTTTCCGTCTGCACGCATGCGCAAGTTTTCTTGAAACCGCATAGCACGCGTTTACGTGGATGGGTGGGTTCGCTGGGACGTAACATGGCGCATGTGTGCCCAGCCGCTCGAATGTGTCTTGGACACTGCCATGCCCGCTCTCACCACGCATACTGCTGCAGCAACCCTGCGCATGCACCACATCGCCTGTGTACATCACAATGACTGAATGCAGGGCAGTGCTCCTGTGCACCACAACGCCTATGTACGCAACTGCGAACGCGTACGCCGCAACGCCTTTGCACAACACTCCTGGGGGGACACGAGCGCACCACAGTTCCTGTGTAAAACACGATACGCGCGCACGCCACAGCAGCCGCGCGCATCGCGGCGACTGGCGCCCGCGTGCGCCGCACGGTATATGTGCATCACAAGTCCCCCGTGCACTTCGAAGGCCCCGACGAAACCCATGAACCGAATCTCGTCTTCGTGTGTGTGTGTGTGTGTCCCGCGCCCTGTCTCCCCAATTAGTGCTTTGCGCGCCCGCCTAGCTCTTAACCGGAAGAGGCCCGCTCTCGACCCGCCGACCAAAAGTGTGTGTGTGTGTGGGGGCGAGCGTATTACATTGAATCTGAATGCTTGCTGTGGTCATTGTTCTTGGCCGCCAGGAAACCGCTCTGGCAAATTTTGCGGGCTGCGTGCGGCCGCGGCGACGAGGACCCTTCCCGACGGGGAGGACCCTTGGCGCCTCGAGCTCACTTTTGTGCCGCGGCTCCGCCCGGGAAGGCCCTGGCCCACGAGGTTCCCAAGAGGGTCCCGACGAAACGGCCCCAAAACGGAGGTTCCCAAGAGGTTTCCAAAAGGTTTCCAAGAGATTCCCAAGAGGTTTCCAAGAGGTTCCCAATAGGTTCCCAAGAGGGATGGCCCCAGAACGGCCGGAGAAACGCCCAAGACTGCCCGCGGGGCTCCCCAGGAGGGGGCCACCAACCAGCAACTCGAGCCTTCCGCCCCACGACGCCTCCAGAAGGCCCCAGTAGGCGCCCAGCAGGCCCGTCCGGCATGAACTGAAGACCGCGCCCAAGAGGAAGCCAAGAGGTTCGAATCCCTCCCTTCGCCTCGTTGCCCCCCCGCATCAGCCCGTCGTCCGCTTTGGCCTTCTCGTCCTCGTCCTCATCCTCGTCCTCGTCGTCGTCGTCCTCCTCGTCCTCCTCGTCCTCCTCCTCGTCGCCGTCCTCCTCCTTTTCCTCCTCATTTTTCGTCGGCTCCAGAAACACTGAGGCGGGGGTGTCTGCCACCTCGGGGGGGTTCAAATGAATAAGGCAACAGATGCTAGCTGTCATAAACGACTTTATACGTTCTAGCTTCGGCGGAGCTCCTATGCTGCCACGAAACGTGTGAGGGATGTGCCGAAATGAATGGCGGGGACGCATGCGGACTGTGCCACTGGGACCGTCGGCGTAGCTCCTATGGTGCCACGAAACGTGTGAGGGGTCTGCCGAAATGAGTGGCGGGGACGCGTGCGGACTGTGCCACTGGGACCTTCGGCGGAGCTCTTATATCGCCACGAAACGTGTGAGAGGTGGGCCGAAATGAATGGCGGGGACGCATGCGGACTGTGCCACTGGGACCGTCGGCTGAGCTCCTCTGGTGCCACGAAACGTGTGAGGGGTGCGCCGAAATGAGTGGCGGGGTCGCGTGCGGACTGTGCAACTGGGACCTTCGGCGGAGCCCTTATATCGCCACGAAACGTGTGAGGAATGGGCCGAAATGAGTGGCGGGGACGCATGCGGACTGTGCCACTGGGACCTTCGGCGGAGCTCCTATGGTGCCACGAAACGTGTGAGGGGTGTGCCGAAATGATTGGCGGGGACGCATGCGGACTGTGCCGCTGGGACCTTCGGCGGAGTCCCTATGGGGCCACGAAGCGTGTGAGAAGTGGACCGGAATGAGTGGCGGGGACGCAATGATGATGATGATGATGATGATGATGATGATGATGATGATGATGATGATGATGATGATGATGATGACGATGATGATGATGACGATGATGATGATGATGATAATGATGATGATGATGATGATGATGATGGTGATGATGATGATGATGATGATGCTGATGCTGATGCTGATGCTGATGCTGATGATGATGATGCTGATGATGATGATGATGATGATGATGATGATGATGAGAGGAGGGGAGGAGGGAGGAGGAAGGAGGAGGAACGGGGGGACCGTCTCTTCAAAACGAGGACCAAACACCACAGGATGGTTGGGAAAAACTGGGTGCGAGCCCTGGGAAGGGTACTTCAACCGAGAAAAACAATGTGCACCGGACGGGGGGGGATCAACAATAATTATTCTTCAGACATGAAAGTTCAACAATAACAATAACAACAACAACAACGACAACAACAAGAATCCGCATCGCGGAATTCCACTTCAGCCACGCACCCAAGGACAGTGAATGACCGTTCGGTTCAGCTCCCTCACTCTGATCTTCACCCACCCGACAAAAACTACATCCCGCATTTCCTCGCAAACCCGTCTGAAACTACCACCCAAATCTCTCACCTCCCTCGTGGGGCAATGTTGTATGCAGGGTTCGTCGTAACAGTTGTAGCACTGGCCATTGCAAACGATAGAGCGACATGAAATCAGCAAGGGCAACGGGAATACTATCACCAGTATTGGCAGCCAGAATGAGGTTGCGAGGACTAGCAACAGCAGGGAACGTGGAACGTGAAACGCACAATCACCTGTATGAGTCAGACACTGCGACCTCTAACCTCCAGGTGCAGCGACACTGTCAATCACAAGCGATGGCATCAGCAACCTGAAACGGGCCAATGACAGCGGCGTTGGCAGTAGCTCACATAACCGGTTGCAGCTGCCAGGTTTGACTGAAACCGCTGAAACGATTGGAGCCCTCTTTCTAGCAACGCTCACGAGAAAACACACCAGCTGAAGGCGATCTGTTTTAGTAGATTGCCCCCCGACCCACGTATTCCAATATTCCCGCACGTCTTTGCCTGCCTGTGGTTGGCGAATGATCAACTGGATGCAATGGAGATCTGATGGGGGAAATCCTACTCACCTCTCTGGACACGACCGTGCCTGCACTCTTGTCCGATGCTGAAGCGGCGGCGGCAAATGGTGACCCTCACAAGTACGGGCCGCGTAGATCCCAGGCCGGAGGTCCGCCATGGGCTCATGTACTGTTACAGCTTCTCGCCTCAGGATAACAGTGGGCAGTCCAAGCAAGCGAGCCCAGCGTCGCGAATTAGGCTGTGAGCGGCGGCGGGCGGGAACAATGGCACTGCAACCACCTTGCCCTTTCGTCACTCGTGCCCCGTGCGGTTTCAGAGTCTTGCGCTGCTTGAGTGCGCCTGGGGCAGGTGGCTTACCGCATCGGCTGGAGGGATGGGCCTGGTGGCGCAGCCGATTGATGCGGTAATCCGTCGGACGTCATGCCTGGAGCGGCTGCCCGAATTGCCTGCGAAAGCTGAACCAACGGGCCATGCATGGCGGCCGCCAACCCTATCTGCGTCCATCCTTTCTTGCGCACCTGCCTTTCGCCCTTTCAGAGGCTCCTTTGTCCGCAATTACCCGCGCACCCCGTTAAGGAACCCACCGCACGCGTGGGCGCCCAGCCGCGTGCATGAATATACGGCCCCCGGTCCGCGGGGCCAGCCTCGTGTCACGAACGCTCCCGCAGCGTATACCTACGAAACTCACGACGATCAGTTTGCACTTTCGCTATTGAAGGGGCCTCAGGACACACAAATAAATACACACAAATAAAAATATCCCCCATATTTTCCAATATGTTCTGGGTTTTTGTCTTTCCCCCCACTTCCCATATTTTCTCATATTTTCCTGGTAGTCGACGATAAATTGTGTCTGTGTTTTTTCCCCTCCTGAGCTTTTTCCGCTGCTAACCAGAAAGACCCGGTTCATGCCTCATGCGCCCAAACAGCCCCACAGCAAATGGGCACGCGACCGAAGTGCCTAGGAAAAAGGCATCTGCATCACAACCGCGCGGGAATGACCCTCGCCCCAAAAACGAGCATGTGACGGAAGAGGACGGAGCAATGTTTCTTCTTCAGGCTCCGGCTAATTCACTCGCGTGGAGGAGGGATGAGGTGGGGGCGTGGCAGGACCCAACAGGAAATCTAGACTTCGCGCGCCTTTCCAGCTCAGCGCTGTTTGAGACGGTAGGGGAAATGAGGAAAGGGGAGGCGAAATTAAATGTAAGTAAACTTACCTGAATCTAAGGCATCAGACCCTCGAAGCAAAACTCGGCGCACGAATCCCGACCCCGACCAAGGCAAAATCACGAAACCGTGAATTGCTCGACCCAAGCTCCCAGCGGAAAACCTGTCTTCCCAATTCCCTCAAAGCGACCCAAACGCCCGTTGCGTCGCCCGCATTTTCTATCAAAATGAAAAGGAATCCACACTTTCTCTTTCCACGCGAGGAGCAGATCGTCGTTTTCTCGCCGACTGAAAGTTCGGTGCAAGGGTGGCACGGGCTCGGCCGTCAGAGTTGACGCGCGGCTGCGCATTGCGCCCGCCGCGTGGCCACCGCGGCCAAAGCGGTCGTTCAAATGGCGCGCGACGTTGCTAGTCGGGCCTGCGTTCTCAATCCCCTCCACTTCCTCCCCCCCCTCTTCGCCCCCCTTGCCTGCCCTGCCTGCTCGCCCGCGCCGCCGCCCCCTTCCCTGGCCATCCTCAGCGACCCCCCCCCCCCCGGTCGACCGACAGCCGGGACTGTCCAGGTTCGGCGGGGGAGGTCTGGCGGGGCCCCCCGGGAGGGCCAGACGGTGGTGGTGGGACTCGCGGCCAGGGCGCGTCGCGAAGCCTGCTGCAGTGGGCATGCGAGAGTAAGAGAAGAAGGAGGAGGAAGGAGGAAGGAGGAAGGAAAGGAAGGAAAGGAAGGAAAGGAGGAAGGAGGACGGAGGAAGGAGGCAGGAGGCATGGCAAGATGCCCAGGGAAAACATGACCCCTCCTCCTCCCCCTCCTCCTCCTCCTCCTCCTCCTCCTCCTCCTCCTCAGGGGGCGGAAGGAGAAGGAGGGAGGAGGAAGGCGAACGATCAGGCGAGGATGCCGATGGAGGGGGACGAGTGGGGACAGAACGAACAAAGTCGAAAAAGAAGGAATACCGGTACTTAGGAGGAGGATGAGGGGGAGGAGGGGGCGTATGAGGAGGAGGAACAGGAGGAGAAGCAGGAGGAGGAGGAGGACAACTAGGGAATATGATGACGATGGAGGAGGGCGACAACAGAGTAATGCGACACACGAGACGCGGACAGAGGAGGAAAAGGAGGAGGAGGAGGAGCAGGAGGAGGGAGAAATTAAGGTTACGCGCGTCAGGGCAAGTTCAGGCGGCGACACCCATTCGGCGTGCCGTTCTAGATATTAGTGTCCCTGCGGACATTATGTCAAGCGGCTACCATACGGAGTGCTGAATAAGGAACGAAGCCCCTCTTTGATACCAAAGGCGCCTGGGTGCACGAGTAGGGCTAGAGAAACAACCACGGAATGACCCAATGAGCAGCGAGCCCCTTCCGAACCCAAAGCGGTCCTTAATGCAGCGTCTTGACTGTGCGGACGACCGGCCAGGCAGCTGGCCGCCTTGAATCGACGCTACATCGACGCTAATCGACGCTAGACAGACGCTCATCGACGCTAGCCCACGCTATATCGGCGCCATATCATCGAGTCCTAAACGCTAATCGACGCAAGTCGACGCTAAAAACGGAATAACGTAAGAGGATTAATATAGTATGCTACCATGATTTGCTTCCAAAGGCAGGAAGGCCCATAATCGACTCGACACGTCGGATCGGCGATCGAAATGAATCGGATCGGCGGAAATGGGCAGCCGAGTCGGGAAAAGTCGAATCGGCGGA
>CAUYUJ010019645.1:22500-55000 GCA_963575745.1 Prorocentrum cordatum
CTGTGAACAGAGTAGTGGCAGGGCAAGAGCTCGGATGGCAGATCAGCAACCCACCCCTCGGGCCCCGCTGAATTTGGAGCACCGTTACTCCAAGGCAATCGATGAGACAACTGGGCTCGGACACCCAAGGCCTTGAACTGAAAGCTTAACTTCGCACTGCTGTCGTTTACAACAAGAGAACCCAACGAGGACTCCCAAATGAAGGACGAGACAACGGCCCGGGTGGAACTGCTTCGGGGTGTAATATGTACATCCGCCTGGTCCAAAAAGTGTTGCTCTGTTACCATGGCTGTACTTCCTGCAGCCGAATAGAGAAGCGCCACCCAACTGTCGTTGTAGATGGAGCTGTGAGCAGGCTGAAACGAACCGACAAAAACACCGACCCCTTTGAGGTCACCAAGCGTATGATCTTGTGGAACCTTCCGCGCATCACCTCCATACTGGGCCAATGGCTGCATCTTTGGGGGGGAGAGAAGGAACGAGTCGCTACCCCTGGCCTGCCAGCTGGATACCCTCAACACTCCGAACGGCTCAAGGACAGGACAACCAGGACAACCAGGATAGCCCGAAGTTGACTCCAAGATGGCCGCGGGAGATCTCAAGACGCGCCAAGATAGAACCACGATGCCTCGAAGAGCTCTGCCTGTCTACGACACTACCTGAACACACGACCACTACTGACAAGCCGACTCTTTGCTCAACGACTTTTCACATATCGGCTCTCCTCAAGAACATGGCATTCATGCCCAGGGAAAAAAATCCAAGAGGTACTGAGACGTGACGACTCAATGTTGCAGCAATGTGCCCTGAGGGACACCACAGCTTCTACAGTCTGGCACCAGGCGGCCATACATGTCCAGAGACTGTTCCAAGACGTCGAACGCAGATTCAAGACCGCCCTCAGATGCCCCAAGCAGACTCTCACGAGGCCTCCCAATGCCATGAGCCGCGCAGACCGACGCAGAGGCGCTCGATAGCACCCGAATTCCCGAGATCCCGAAGAACCACACGTGCCACGAGAAGACACCAAGCTCCCAACAAGCCATTACAACACCGACGAGAGGGTCTTGAAAGGATACCCAAGAGACCTTCGAGACTCGCCAATCAAACAACATTGATAGCGGATGTGGCAATAGCCCCAACAATCACAGCAAATGACACCCCTTTCGTGTGATCCACTACTCGGGTGAACCAGCCATCGAAAAAAAACTGTGACGACAAGCGAGGCTTCCGGTGAGGGTCGAATGGGCTGGCCGTGGCCGAACACCAGACTAGCAGAACCAACGCTGTCCGCATCCTCGCTTTCTGCCCAATCAACACTTCAACTGAGGATGGACAAACTGGATAATGGGTGCACAACGGATGATGGTTTGGACCAAGACGACTACGTACGTATACTGGCACTGACCGGGTCCAAATCATGGCGATGACTCGACGACTCGGATCTCGACGAAGGAGACAGCGGTAGATTTGTACATCACCCAGCATGAGGGAGACGGCAATGAGGAACATGTCGAGGCGATGACGACGGTACGGTCATGTCGACTGCATGCTGGCGCTGGTTGGAAATATGGTGAGTACGTAAAGCAATGACGATGTGTACTCAATGCGCAAACTCAGATGGCTGGGGACAAAGGTCAGCAAAACCGACCAGAAGCAACCGAACCCTGCCCCTTACAGAAACTGGCCGCTTCGTCCTGCTCCGCCTCCCTCCTCGCCCCTCATACTTGACTGCCACGGCCCCAGGCATCGCCGACCGCTGCGAGCCCAAAATGTGCAACAGGTCCTCTGGGAACTCGGCTGGCGCGTCTCCCCCCCTCCATGTCCACCGACTCTTCTTGGTATTCCCTTCCTTCTGGGCACTAGGGGACGCAGTCGTCGGGGATGGACAGACCCCCCTTTAGTAAAACGTGGTTTAGTGAAAACGACCTGAGGCCCAAACCTGGCGGGCGCAGGCCTGGAAAATGACGGCCACGGCGCCCTCTCGAGAACCGAAAACGGACAATTCACAAATCGACGTGTCACTGTTGGGGGTTCTGTCCACCCCCGAAGTCGGCGCCCGACTGAGAGCGAGATGGGAAGGCCGAACATGGAGACGAGGGCAGCGCAGCAGCCGCTGCCGGCCCGTCCTCCGAGTCTCCTCCTCCATGTCCTCCTCCTCCCCCTCTTCCTCTTCCTCTTCCTCTTCCTCCTCCTCCTCCTCCTCCTCCTCCTTCCTCCTCCCCCTCTTCCTCTTCCACTGTCTCCTTCGACTCCTTTTATTCCTCCTCCTCCTCCTCCTCCTCCGCCTCCTCCGGATCGTGAGCGAGATCGCGCGTGCTCACGCGTCCAAGAAACGACGCTCTTCGTCCGAGTCTGCAGACGGGGTCGGGGGAGCGCGCCGCGTCGCCAGTGCGTCGCCGAGGCATCGGCGGCGCACTGGCGGCGCATCGGCGACACGGGCGACGCAGCGGCGCCGCCGCCGCGGAGAACATCGGGCTCCTCATCGAGCCGCGTCGCCGATGCATCGGCGATGCGGCGCGATCCTGCGACCCCATCTGCTCGGACCCCATTTGGGAGGCCCGGATGCTGCCTGCCCGAGAAACGTCGGCGGCGCGCTTAGGGGAAAAGTGAGCAGGAGCAGGCATGATCAGAAAGCGGCGGCCTCCTGAGAAGTTTTCTGCGTCTGCGGGGAAATCTTAGAAAACTTGTCAGAAGGCCAGAGGCCTTCCGCGAGGGACCTCGAGCCGCAAGAACGTGGGCCCAGAACGCGAGCCGCTTTGCCAGGACCCCAAGGCCCCAATGAAAACGCCCAAAGCGAGGAACGCTCCAAGGTGAAGAGCCCAGAGGCTAAGACCACAAGCGTGCCTCTTCAAGGCCAATATGTTTGGCGTCGCTTCATGATGGTGCCACGAGTGGGGAGAGACAAATGATTTCTGGCAGGCCCCCTTTTAGGTCCTCAAGGGCCCCTTTAGGGGCCCGGAAGAGCCCCTTTTCTGCAGCTCTCGCTGCCCCCCATGTATCGCCTACCATCACGCGAGGCCAACACATTTGTCTTAACCCTCGTGCCGGCTGAAGTCGATCGCTTCGAGCGATGGGGGGCGAGGCAGCCGGTCGGATCGCATCGCGGGCGATCGTTGGAAGGCGTCGGGTGGCAAAACGCTGCACGCTGCCTTCGGCGCCAGCGGCAGCAGCTCCAGTGGCGGCCCATCCTGTAGGCCACGGCTGCGTCGAAGGTTGCTAAGGGAAGATGCCCACGCCCCCTCGTCTTTCTCGTGCTCTCGCTCCTGATCGTCCTCCTCCTCCTCCTCCTCCTTCTTTTCCTCCTCTTCCTCCTCCTGTCAGCCGTGTCGAGCAATTGGGATTCCAACGAGGCCGCAAGGCTTACACACAGTTCTGCGGAATGCCCTGCGCACTGCTCGAAGCCTCTGCTGCGGGATCAAATTTGCGCAGTTGCCACGTGCAGTTTCTCACCCAATTCTATCCCATTTCAGACCCCTGGAAAGGATGATTCCGATCCCAGAGAAGTGAGCAAGACATAGAGGGGGAAGCGAAGGGAAAGAGCATGATATGCGAGTAGGAACGAGTGCAAGTGCGGTGCGGGTGCGAGAACGTGAATACAAGAGCGGCCGCGGACGCCAATGAGAACGGGCGAATGGGAGCAGTGAGAGTAACGGGCACAATGGGAGGTGCGTGCAGAGAAGAGTTGGACGGGGGGCAGGGCGAGAATTGGAGGGGAAGAGGGAGGGGGGGAGGGGGTACGATCAAGCTAAGCAAGCTAGGTGCGCTCTAGCCAGATCTGGCATCCTACTCCTCCCACCCATCCCTTCCAAGTGTATTGTTTTCTCCAAACCATCCTGTGGTGTTGGGTCCTTGATTTGCAGAGACAGCGCCCCGCGGTCCTAATCCTCATCCTCCTCCGCCTCCTTCTCCTCCTCCTCCTACTCCTCCTCCTACCCCTCTTCCCTCCACCTATCAACATTAGCATGCATCAGCATCATCAGCATCATCATCATCATCAGCATCACCATCATCACCATCAGCATCATCAGCAGCATCATCAGCATCAGCATCAGCATCAGCATCATCATCTGCACCACCATCAGCATCAGCATCAGCATCAGCATCAGCATCTTCATCATCCTCATCCTCATCCTCATCCTCATCCTCATCATCCTGATCCTCATCCTCATCCTCGTCCTCATCCTCAACCTCATCCTGATCCTGATCCTGATCCTGATCCTAATCCTCCTCCTCCTCCTCCTCCTCCCCCTCCTCCTCCTCCTCCTCCTCCTCATCATCATCATCAACATCAACATCATCAGCATCACCGCACAGCCGCCCCCCCCCCCAGTACAGCGCTTCGTAGCCCCATAGGGAGATCCAACAAAGGCCCCAGTGGCGATGTTCGCATGCGTCTCCGCCACCCAGGTCCCATTACAGAATTCTGGTGTCCTCAGAGGGGGCTCCACCGCAGGCCCCAGTGGCGGTGTGCGCATGCGTCTCCCCCACCCAGTACAGCGCCTCGTGGCCCTAGAAAGGAGCTCCACCGAAGTCCTCAATGGCGGTGTTCGCATTCGTCTCCCCCACTCAGTACGGCGTTGAGTGGCCCCTTTGGGAGCTCCAGCGAACGCCGCAGTGGCGGTGCTCGCATGCGCCCCCCCCCCCCCCCCGCCCAGTACAGCGTGTCGTGGCCCTCTGTGGAGCGCGAGCGCGACCGACCGCTCGTCGACCACTTCGGACCGATCGCAGGCAGTTGCGATTGGTCTGAACTGAGTTCGGCATGTTGGGGGGGGGCGCTTCCAAATGCTTTCGAGTAAAGGAGGGATCATAAGAGCGTCTGGGTGCGGTGAGCTCCCTGCTTCTCGATGGAAATGTGAAGAAGCGGTTGCGATCCGTCCGATCGTCGACAGTACGTCATCATCACCATCATCAACATCATCAGCAGCATCCGCATCCTGATCATCATCCTGATCATCATCATCATCATCATCATCATCATCATCATCATCATCATCATCATCATCATCAGCATCATCATCATCACCATCATCATCAGAATCAGCATCAGCAGCAGCAGCATCGGCATCATCATCACCACTAGGATCAGAATCACCATCAACATCAGCCTCATCCTCATGCTCGATCCTCCCTCTGATTCTCCTCCTCCTTATTGCCCCTCAAGTTCCAGTCAACCTCCCTTCCATCTCTTCCGCCTTAATCGTTATCCCCCTCTTCCCTTCATGCCCCATTTCGCCCTCCTGATCCCCATCGTCATCATCACCGTCCCTCGCACCATCATCATCATCATCATCATCATCATCATCATCATCATCATCATCAGCAGCATCATCAGCATCATCACCATCAGCATCATCAGCACCATTCGCATCAGCATCAGCATCAATACCAACATCATCATCATCATCATCAGCATCATCATCATCATCATCATCAGCATCATCATCATCACTATCGTCATCTTCATAATCACCATCGTCATCACCATCTTGCTCTTATCCTCTCCCATGTTCCTCCTCCTTCTCCAAAGTGTCCTCCTCCCCCTCCTCCTCCTCCTCCTGCACTTCCCTATCCTTCCATTCCCCACAGGCAGCGGCGCGTGCGCGAGAGATAGCACGACGACGATGAACTATTGACGACGGACGACTGACGATTGACAGCGCGACCACGACGGAGGACGCATGAGGAATCACGAACGCAAGAGCCCCTCAAGAATCCCCGGGGTCCCTCAGGAATCCCCAAAAAGTCTCGGCAAGAATCACTCAGGAATCCCTCCAGAGTCCCTCAGGAAACCGCAAGAGTCTCTCATGAATCCCTCCGGAACCACTCAGGAATCCCTCCATACTCCCTCAAAAAGCCCTCAGGAATCCGTAACACAAATCCATCGAACATCCGTTCGGGATCCATGAAGAATCCTCCGGGATCCTTCTAGAATCCTCGAAAAACCATGTGAATACCTCAGGGATCCTCGAACATCCCCTGGGGATCCGACTGAATCCTTCTGGAATTCACAAGAACCCTTCGGGCATTCTCAAGCCTTTTTCAAGAATCTTCAGAAATGCCCAAAGAATCTTCAGGGATCCGCAAGGGTCCCTCAATAATCCTTTTGGAAATCCTCCTGAGACGCGCCGCTGGCGTCGAGGAAGTCGGGCGCCACGTCGAGCCGCCATCGGCGATGCATCGGCAGTGGGGCGCGCGACCCTCCGACCTCATCTACTGGGACCCCATCTGGGAGGCCTCTGGTGACTTCAATGGGGGGGGAAGAAAGGGGCCCCAGAGGTGCCACTCGTGTTGAGTCGGGCCCGTCCCTCTACAGGAGGAATATTCGAAAATAGTAAAAAAACATAGTCTGGGGACTATCTTTTGAGCATTTGTTGGCCATGTTGGAGTACTTCTGAATATGTTTTATTTTTCGTCAAAAATCCCCCCTTCAGAGGGCAGAACAAATCCAGCCCCATAATCACTATCCCGACAAGCGAAGCCGTTGAGTAAGCGCACCCAGGGAAGGACTCGAACAGGGGCAGAGCTGTTTCGTAGACGCCCAGGGCGATCTGGCAAACGCCCATTGTCGGGCTGTTCCTCCCTTGACTTGGGTCGGGCATGCCCCCCCCCGACAGGCGGATCCTGGACGAAACATAGAGAAAGACCCAACACATACGATCAAAATGCTCAAATATGGTTTTGAAACATCGTCCCAGACTACATTTAATCCTTTTTGAAGATTCCCCCTGTGAGGGACAGGCCCGGCTTAACCCTCGACTCTTGACACCCCGCCCGAGATCGCGGCGCGGAGCCCCCGCCAGCGCGACGGTGCCACGCAGCCAGGTCGCGCAGCCAAGCGCGCGCCCAAAAAGCCGCGCCCGCCCGTGATGGGCAACTGTTCCACCACCACTAAAGTGTAGGACGCGGGAGGACGATGAGGTCCTGCTCCTCCTCCTCCTCCACCTCCTCCTCCTCCTCCTCCACCTCCTCCTCCTCCTCCTCGCTCTCCGCCCCCTGCTTCCCGTCGTCCTCCTCCGCCCCGCCCTCTGCCTTCCCGCACCCCCGCCTCTATACTCGATCCTCGTCTTCCTCATATTCCTCGTCCTCTTCACCCCATCCTCCTCCTCCTCCTCCTCCTCCTCCTCCTCCTCCTCCGCCTCCCCCTGCTTCCCCCTCCTCCTCCTCCTCCTCCTCCTCCTCCTCCTCCTCCTCTCCTCCTCCGCTTCCCCCTGCACCCCCTCGTCCCCCCCCCCTCCTCCTCCCTCTCCTCCTCCTCCTCCTCCTCCTCCTCCTCCTCCTCCTCCTCCTCCTCCTCCTCCTCCTCCATCGACTTCGACTTCAAACTCCCATTCAAGCATCCTTACAGACTGTCACTCTCTACTCTGGGCACGCCTACACCAGGCACCAAAACTTCACGATCGACATCGCCGAGGAGCCGCGAGCGCGGCTAGCTCGGACGGAACGCCTGCGGCCTGCAGGGGGGGATCACGCCTTCACACGGCAACGCACCGCCCCCAAGGGGCCCCCAGGAACCAGGAGCCCAGGACGCCAAAAAAGGTGCCCCCCCCCAGGCGGCACTCGGGTCCCAGACGGGTCCCTAGTGCCACCAGCGTCGCCGTCTTTGCTGTCGCCGTCGCCACCGCCGCTGTCGCCGTCGCCGTCGCCGTCGCGGTCGTCATCGTCGTCGTCGTCGTCCTTGAGGTCGTCGGCGTCGGCGTCGGCGTCGGCGTCGGCGTCGGCGTCGCCGTCGCCGTCGCAGTCGCCGTCGTCGTCGTCGTCGTCGTCGTCGTCGTCGTCGTCGTCGTCGTCGTCGTCGTCGTCCTTGAGGTCGTCGTCGCCGCCATCGCCGCCATCACCGTCCTCGTCGTCGTCGTCGTCGCCCTCGTCGTCGTCGTCATCGTCGTCGTCGTCGTCGTCGTCGTCGTGGTGGTCGCCGTCGTTGTCGCCGTCGTCGTCGGCGCCGCGGCCGCCGACGTCGTCGTCGTCGTCGTCGTCATCGTCGTCGTCGCCGTCGTTGTCGTCGAGGTGGTCGCCGTCGTTGTCGCCGTCGTCGGCGCCGCGGCCGCCCACCGTCGTCGTCGTCGTCGTCGTCGTCGTCTTCGTCGTCGTCGTCGTCGTCGACACCGCCGCCACCGCCGTCGTCCTCGTCGTCGCCGCCGTCGTCGCCTTCGCCGCCGCCGCCTTCGTCGTCGAATCTGCATTTCTAAAGAATGATTGATGTTGGTCTCTGGAAATGGTTCCGCGCGCTTTCGCCTCGACGCCGGCTACATTTTCTCTGAAACGAGGCTCCCGCTCGAGCGTTGGCTTGAGCCTCACTGTGGGCCCTTGGAGGCCCAGCTGCGACAACAACGGCTTTCGCTCGATACTCCCTCACAGTTTACCCCGAGACACCCTGGCCAGAGAGGCCCCCGAACCCAGGAACGGCGCTCTCGCTCGAGACTTCTTCGCAGTTCAATTAAGTTGGCGGCGGCCCAGCCACGACGACAAGGGCTCCTGCTCGATACTTCCTTAGGGTTTACTCCAAGAGCTCCTGGCCTAGAAGGCCCCCGAACTCAAGAACGGTGCTCTCTCCCGTAATTCAAGCAAGTTGGTGGAGGCCCGTACATGGCGACAGGGGCTCCCATTCGATATTTCTCCATAAGTATTCCGGGAGCCCCTGGCCAGAGAGGCCCCCGAACTCAGGAACGGCACTCTCGCTCGAGACTTCTTCGCGCTTCATTCAGTGGCCGAGAAGTAATATATTCCTCATTCGAAAACGAAGGGGGCGAGTATCGATGGTTGGGATGTACGGAAATCAACACACGCGTGCCAGCAAGAGCGAACAGTCTTAAAATGATCGTTGTCGTCGTCGCCGTCGTCGCCGCCGTCGTCGTCGTCGTCGCCGTGGTCGCCGTCGTCGTCGTCGTCGTCGACACCGCCGCCGCCGTCATCGTCGTCGTCGTCGACACCGCCGCCGCCGTCGTCGCCGTCGTCGTCGTCGTCGCCGCCGCCGCCACCGCCGCAGCCGTCGTCGTCGTCGAGGTCGTCGGCGCCGTCGTCGCGAAGCCGTCGGCGAAGGGCGTTTTTGTGGGCACGGGGGGGCGGGGCACCGCGCGCGCCCAGAGCGGGCGGGGCGCCGCGCGGCGCCGCGCGATGGGGGGGCGAGAGGGGGGTCCAGGAGGAGGAGGAGGAGGAGAAGGAGGAGGAGGAGGAGGAGGAGGAGGAGGAGGAGGAGGAGGAGGAGGGGGAGGGGGAGGGGGGAGGAGGAGGAGGAGGAGGAGGAGGAGGAGGAGGAGGAGGGAGGAGGAGGAGGAGGAGGAGGAGGCGGAGGAGCAGGGCAGGCGCAGGAGCAGCGGAGCTCGGAGGAGGGCGGAGGGACGGACCTTCTGCGGCAGCTCACGGGAGCCTCCCGTGTCATCTTGCAGGGCTCGAGCTAAACACAGGGCTTGTGCGTGTCTCGTTCCGTCTTCGCCTTGCCTCGCTCTGTCTTCGTTCCGCCTCTGCCGCAGGACGAGAATCCAATCGGAAACGGCCCACGAAGTCGCCAGAGCTCCGTTCAGCTCGAGCCCTGTCATCTTGCTGGCTTTTGCGAGATCGGCGCTGACCGACGCTGAATCGACGCTGAATCGACGCTGAAGCGGCACCGTCTCGTCGACCACACGAGGCTATCGCGCACACGAGTGCACTCGAACGGCTCTAACGACGGAGCTTTCCGAGGACATGCGAGGCGCTCACGATCTGCAACCGAGTCGGGCCCACACGTGCTCGGATCTGGTTTTTGCCCATGGTATTTTCGGGCAGCGATCGCCACCCGGGGTGGTGGGGTGGGAGGGCTGGGGCTCCGGGTAGCAGTGATGGGATGGGGCACGTCGGGACGGGGGGCGCTGCGATCGCCGCAGTGCGCGCGCGAGCGCCAGCTTGTGCGGCTGTGCCCAGGCCTCCCCCCCCCGCCAGGCCCGATCGTTACCGCTGCCCAGGGCGAACGGGTTTGGCCCAGGTAGGGACCGTTACGCGCCAGAGGGGCAGATGAAATCTCAGGGGCGGAACCACACGTGCACACGGCGTCGTGACAGTTTCACAGCGCGAGGATGCCAGGGCCCGTCCTTCGTGCCAGAAGAACCTCCATAGGTAATTCTTCGACGCGAGCAAGACTACGACTCGCGGTTTTGGACATGTTTGGCTTCCAGGGGCCAGGGTCGTCCCGAATGGCCGCCAGAGGCCCGAGGTATGACCCGAAAAGTGGCATTCCAGCGTCATTGGGAAATCCCGACGATGGAACATTTTTTCTGGCTGCACATGTTCGGCCCGAAGGTAACCCTTCCTGGACCCCGGGGCCGTCACAGAAATGGCTCGGGATGAAGAGCCGGCCCTGGGACATCCGTGGGCCCCGTGTTGGACAAAGCGAGAAACACATGTCTGGAGCTGAGGGTGGGACGGAGGAGGGCGGCGGAGGGTCGGGGGAAGGAGAGACGGAGGAGCGAGGAGTGAGGGGAGGGCGGAAATAATGGATGAGGACGACGACGACGACGCCAACGACGACAGCGGCACAGACGGCGACGTGACGAGGCTTCGGCGGTGTCCGTCGCCGCCCCTGGCAGCGCAACATCTGTGGTCAGCGGCGACGGAAAGGGCACGCAGCAACCGGGGCGAGGCAGGGGCGCGGCAGAGGTGATCGTGCACCGGGTGCAACGGAGGGCAAGCGTGAGAGCGGCCGCGGAGGAGGAGCGAAAACGTTCCCGGAGGAGTTCCATTGCTGTTACTCGAGCCGAAGACGCTGTACGGCGAGAGCGCGGAAAAGAGCAGCCGCAGGGGCACTCACGTAAACGCGAGGGGGAGCGCCAATCTCGCCCATCACGGCGTGAAATTTGATCCCGGGCCGATGGAGCCCCAGGCTTCCACACGACGGCGACACCGACAACGACGACGGCGACGACGACGACGACGACGACGACGGCGGCGACGACGACGACGGCGGCCACACAACACCACTCCGCACCCACAGAGGGAGGGGCGGGGCCACCGGCACCCCCGTCCACCACGCCACCCACGCCCACAGGGCCACGACTGCAGGGGGGGGGGGGGGGGCGATCCCATTCGCGAGGCCTTCGCGGTGCTCACGGGCGTGCCGATCCATCGGGGGATGGGGGCCGATCCCATCAGCGTTGGAGGGGAAAGGGCGAAACGCTGGATCATACAGCGATCGACCGAACAACATCGCCGAGCGGATGTTGACCCTGATGCCCGTTCGGACCCCCCAACCCCAACGCACTAAACCGTCACCACACAGAGGCGGAGGAGGAAGAGCAGGAGGAGGGGGAAGGAGAGGAGGAGGAGTAGGAGGAGGAGGAGGAAGAGCAGGAGGAGGAGGAGGAGGAAGAGCAGGAGGGGGAGGAGGAGGAGGAGAAGGAGGAGGAGGATACATTTCGAACACGGACTGCCAGCTCGACGGCTTTGATCCTCCTCGTTGGAAAGATGTGCGGCCACATGTATGTCCATATCCCTACAAGGCCAGCCGCGACATGCCCGATGTGGGCCGGGATGGGCGGCGCCGTGCCAAGCCGCATAGGAGGCGGTGAAGGCGAACGACGCGATGGTTTTCGGCAGATGAGGACGGCGACGGCGGCGACAACGACGACTATAACGCTGGTCGCGACGGCAACGACCACCACGACCACGAAGACAACGTCCACGAACAAAACGATGGCGACGACCACGACGACGACCAGGATAACGACCCCGACGACCACGACTACGACGACCACCGCCATGACCACGACGATGACCACGGCAACGAAGATGACGACGACGGAGGCGACAACGACCACGACGACCACGACAACGATTTTTCGGTCTCCCGCCCTAGGAAAAATCGCTTCCGCATGCGCAAGCACCAGTGCCACGGAACTTTGCGGTGGCGACGTCGGCGCTAGGGCGACGGTGGCATCGATGAGACCGGCGGGGGCTGCAGGTGAAGGAGGAGGAGGAGGAGGAACTGCCGCGTCGGCGGGCGCAGCGCATATTGCAGCATGAATGCGGGGGGCGCCCCGCCACCAGGGGCCCCCTGGAGAGCTCCGTCGGCTCGCTGCTGTTAGGATCGCACTGATGGTCCTATATTGAGGATTGCGCGCGCAGGCGGACGGGGCTGGGAAGGCAGGCGAAAACGAAATCGAGGAGAAAACTGCGAAACGATGAATTCTCGAGAAGGGCCACAAACAATTTCACGTCGGTATCTGGCTGGCCCGTCGTTTCTCGGGACATCCGCCGACCCCACTGGGATCTCCAAGTGTGTGTGTGTGATATTCCGCCCTGCCCCCCAAAAAACCAAGCCCCAAATTACGCGCTAAACAAATGGGGGTGCACGGTTTCCCCCGGGGCCGTAGGCGACCCGAGGAGGAGGAGCAGGAGGAGGAGGAGGAGAAGGAAGAGGAGGAGGACAAGGAGGAGGAGGAGGAGGAGGAGGAAGAGGAGGGGGAAGGAAATGAGGAGATGGAGAAGGAGAAGGAGGAGGAGGAGGAGGAGGAGTCTGTGCCCGCACCAGAGGTCACTCCGGCGAAAGGTCACTCTCACGTCTAGTCGAACAGTGTGGCCCCAAGACAGTTCCGAGAAAATCAGCTCGTGATGAATAAAACAGGCCCGGCGCGTGGTTCACAGATGCATTCCATGCTCGGGCGAATCGCGGGGGGGGGGGGGGGGGGGCGCACGCCAGACGGAAACGCAACGCGGCGGCGCTGGCGACTAGCGCCGACACCCGGCCGATAGCTGCGAGTATCGTTTAACCGATCCCCATCCTCAGCGGCGTCTGGCCGATTGACCCCCCTGGATGGAGATACGGGCCGTTCCCTCCGGGTTTCGAGGGGTGTATTCCCAAGTGGGGTGGCCATCTGGTGGGGGTCTCGAAGGGGCTGGGGATGGGGATTGGGATCGGTTGAGCGATACCGAGCTGCAGGAGCTGCAGCTGGCGGGGGAGCAGCAGCGCCTCCGCTGCAGCGGGGCGGGTGGGCCCGAGGCCCCCTGGTGCGCCTCCCTGGGCGTCCAGCGCCAGGCGGCGCCGCCGCGTGGTCACGCCGCCGCGCAGGTGGGGCGCGACCGTCTGGGTCCGGGGGCGTCGCGGCCCGCCGTGTGGCTGCCAGCCCTCAGGGAGCCCACCGCAGACGCACGCGCCCGGCCACGTGCGCGACCACGGCCCCCCCTCCACATCCGCGAGACCGCCCGCGCGGCACGGACGCTCGCGCCATGCGCACTCGCTCAAGCGACCGTGGATCCATGTACGCGCGCGTCCCTCTGCCGCCCCCGAGCCCTGGAGCCCGCCAGGCCCTGGGCCGCCCCCGCGCCGCCCGGCGCGCGCGGCCTGGGGACGCGGGCTGCAACGAAGACACCCGCCGCGTCTGGGCCACCTGCCGCCCGCTCGGCCGGAGCACGCGCGGGCGGCAGGCGGCTCGCCTCCGCCCGCGCGCCCCTCCTCCTCGGGGCGCGCTCTTTCCCGACAGCCTCGCTCGTGGCGCGGCCGGCGTCTGGTGACCCAGTTGGCCTGGAGGCCTCCCGGATGGGCGCGAGCGGAGGGGGTCGAGAGACCGCGCCGCATCGCCAATGCATCGCCGATGCATCGGCGACGCATCGGCGATGCATCGGCGACGCGTCGGCGATTTATCAGCGACGCCGACGTGTGGAACATGGGCTCCACATCGAGCCGTGTCGTCGATGCATCGGCGATGCGGCGCGATCCTCCGACCCCATCCACTCGGACCCCATCGTTTTTTGTCTACATGCCCATTGTGCACCAGGCGCGCCCTCTGCCCACACCCGCCTGGTTGGAGCAACGCTCGCGGACATGCCGCGGGGGCTCCCCGGCCACCACCGTGTCAATGTTGAACTGCACTGTCAATGCCCCGCTCTCCTGGGGCTCTGCTGCGCTCCTGCTTAACATCTGTCACGTGTGCGAAGCTACACTGTCAATGCCGCGCTTCCCTGTGGCTTTGCTGTGCTCCTGCTCGCAACGCACACCGCCAGAGGCGGCGGAGAGCTCGAGAGATCCACCTACCAAAAAAAAGTGGCCTGGCTGATCTCTTCCAGCGGCATTCTGGTGGGCTGCGCTCTCGTCCTCCGTTGCCCGGGTGGGTTTCCGACATCTGCTGCGTCGTCGCGAGCACGGCCGGGCGAACGACCGCTCGCCCAGGAAGAAGCCTCTCGGACGTCGAGGGGCCGAGCTGCCTGGGAGCCCAGCGCGCGCTCTTCGAATACAGGTCGCTCAAGTGAGTTGTACTGGATGCTGCGCTGCTTGGATTGGGAGCTCCGAGACTTCTTCCATCATGCGATGCCTAAACCTTGCCAGGTATCCGGTGACCGCTGCCTCCAGTGTCTCGGAGCTGCCGTTCTTTGGGCGTCCACGCTCGACCGCTGCGTCCCGAGTTGCCTCGACCCGCGCGCGCGCCCCCTTGCTCCGAGGATGCTGCTTTCGCCCTCTTCGATCAGCAGGCCGAGGCGTGCCGGGAAAGTCTCGAGCCAGGCTCGAGGCTGGAGCTGCTTGTCTGGAGCGTCCTCGGGTTTCGTGTGGATCGTCAGGCCGAAGAGAGTCATGGATTTCTGGCGGCGACGCCACTGGAGGGCTGTCGCATATCTGTCCCAGCGTTTCATCGCCTCCTTCCATTAAGGTTAGCGTGGCCAGCCAGGCCAGCTTAGAGGGTCGCTGCTGTCGCCCTTGGTGAGACTGCCCGAGCAAGGCCTGCAGGATGATTGTAGCCAGTCCGCCCTGGGTGACCAACCGAATGCTGTCAACCACCCCTGGTCGTCGCCGTCCCAAGACTGTTCGTCGGCGGCGTCCCAGCCGTCGTCGGCACCCAGGCTTCCAGGCCTGCCTGGCCTTCGGATGCAGGACGCCAGCGGCCCCGTGACTAGCCACGGGTGGGGCGGCCGCCGCGCAGGACGGCGGCTGGCTCTGGCCTGCCCCATCGGCCGCGGGCCCTCATGACACACGATCCTTGCCAGAACGCTGGCGTGCTTGCTGCCATTGCTCGCAGTCGGTCCACCGCTGGGTCGCACTGTTCAGTGGGTGGTTGCGTAAAGCTGCGGCTCCAGTGCCTGGGAGGTCGTTCGCGTCTCTGCTATGACCTCCCTGGTCACACTTTGCACGAGCTCCCTCGCCTGCTCAGGCTGCGGCCCTGCTCTGGCTCTTCCCACCATCGCGGCAGCTGCTGCAGCGCCGACGGTGCCGTCACTCCTAGTCGATCGATCCCTGAGCGACCGTCCTGCCCTAGCACACTTGAGCGCCGCAGCCAGCAGACGCCTGTATTGGACGCGCTGGCTGGCCCTCCCTGGGCTGACCACTGCTCAGCTACCAACTGTGGGAGCAGGGGCGACAGCATCTACTCGTGTGATTCGATACGCAACAGGCACGGATGTGGGTGCAGCAGCCCTGTCCTTCGGGGCCTCACCAGACAGATCTGGACCTCCTGATGTGAGACGGGAAGCCAACTGAGCAATCACACTGGGCATTTGGAGGGTTCAAGATGGACCCAAGACGGCCCAAGATGGACTCACTATTGCCCCAAGAAGGCCCAAGATGGCCCCAAGACGTGCCAAGAGGCCCCAGAGGCGCCCCAAGAGTGCCGCTGGAAGGACGCCCCAGAGGGTCCCCATGGGCAACATCATTCATTCTCTAGAATGTGGGGCTGATTTGAGCGTTTTGGCCTCGTCCGACCTTCAGCCAAGACGGCTCAAGAGGCCCCGAAGAGGCCGCCAAGCCGCCCTGAGTTTCATTGTTTTTGGTTCTCGTTTGTTCTGTTTGTTCCCCCCCCTCCGCAAACGCCTTATTCACTAGCTTGCCTGAAGCGCATCTCGAAAACTGTTTGCCCTTGCATAAAAGTGTCTGGCCCTCGTCTCGGACAGTTGGGACATGTGCAACAGCAGGCCGCCCTTGCACTAAAATGGTACTGATCCTGTCCGCCTCGAGGCCAAGGTCCAGCCTCAGAGCACGGATGGACTAGCCGCGCACGCACACTACTTCACGCACGGAGATTGTGCGTCGCGCAACGCTAATTGAACAGCGCTGCAACTTAAGCAGGCAATGTGGAGTGAGTCCTGAGGTTCTTCATCTCCTCCAGTTGCAAGAGGGCCGTTGGTCTTGGTAGCCTCTTCTCCCAAATAGCCTCAACCCCGTGAGGTCCCAAGGACGCCTCAAAAGAGGGCCAAAGAGGCCAAGAGGCCCAAAATAAATCTACAAGAGGCCGCCAAGAGGCCTCGAAGAGGCCCCGAAGAACTCACAACACGCCCATCGCATGCCCCATCCCAGAAGCCCCAAGGCGGCACAACGGAACGGCAGACCAGTACGGGTGCCAAGCACCGCGAACCAGCCAGCGCCGACGGTGCCGTCACTCCTAGTCGATCGATCCCTGAGCGACCGTCCTGCCCTAGCACACTTGAGCGCCGCAGCCAGCAGACGCCTGTATTGGACGCGCTGGCTGGCCCTCCCTGGGCTGACCACTGCTCAGCTACCAACTGTGGGAGCAGGGGCGACAGCATCTACTCGTGTGATTCGATACGCAACAGGCACGGATGTGGGTGCAGCAGCCCTGTCCTTCGGGGCCTCACCAGACAGATCTGGACCTCCTGATGTGAGACGGGAAGCCAACTGAGCAATCACACTGGGCATCTGGAGGGTTCAAGATGGACCCAAGACGGCCCAAGATGGACTCACTATTGCCCCAAGAAGGCCCAAGATGGCCCCAAGACGTGCCAAGAGGCCCCAGAGGCGCCCCAAGAGTGCCGCTGGAAGGACGCCCCAGAGAGTCCCCATGGGCAACATCATTCATTCTCTAGAATGTGGGACTGATTTGAGCGCTCTGGCCTCGTCCGACCTTCAGCCAAGACGGCTCAAGAGGCCCCGAAGAGGCCGCCAAGCCGCCCTGAGTGTCATTGTTTTTGGTTGTCTTTTGTTATGTTTGTCCCCCCCCCCCCTCCGCAAACGCCTTATTCACTAGCTCGCCTGAAGCGCATCTCGAAAACTGTATGCCCTTGCATAAAAGTGTCGGGCCCTCGTCTCGGACAGTTGGGACATGTGCAGCGGCAGGCCGCCCTTGCACTAAAGTGTCCGGGCCTCCTCCCCCACCCAGCCCACACTACGCCAGCATCCATCCCCCTGGCCACGGCTCTGGGAGATACAGCAGCATTCACACTTGAGGAGGGCGCAGGATGAAGGGAGAGGAGACAGGTATTGGTACTGATCCTGTCCGCCTCGAGGCCAAGGTCCAGCCTCAGAGCACGGATGGACCGGCCGCGCACGCACACTACTTCACGCATGGAGATGGTGCGTCGCGCAACGCTAATTTAATTCAACAGCGCTGCAACTTAAGCAGGCAAGGTGTAGTGAGTCCGCAGGTTCTTCATCTTTTCCTTTTGCCAGAAGGCCATAGGTCTTGGTAAAGCCCCCAAGACGGCAAAACTGAACGGCAGACCAGTACGGGTGCCTAGCGCCGCGCACCAGCCAGCGCCCAGACTTTACGCGCTTTGGACGTCCACCCCGCGAAACGAGAGACATCACGGCCAGAAGGAGGCAACACAATGAGGAGGATGAGATGGCGATACGATCGGCGTGCAATGCCTTGGGGATGGCTGCCCCCTGCACTCAGGAAGAGCATTGGTCTCGCGCTTCATGCGCTCTAATTTGAGACCGAAATTGGGCCGACACGTGCTGGCAGATCGCGACCCGTGGTCTCCAACTCTACGGGATTCGTGACTGTGACGCTGCAGGCGCGAAGCGGCAGGGCAGAACCACTGAAGGCACTCGAACCAGAATAGGCACGAACAAATGGTGCATCGGGGCCGCTGATTTAGCCGCTAAGGGGCATCAATGAGAGCACCCATCTGAATTGGTGCAAGGACCGATGCAAAGACAGAGCGTTGCGCCTGGACCTTCAACGAGCACCAGAACCCAGTGCGTCACTATGTGATACCGCACGTAGCAATGATGCCAGGGCGCCCCTGTCTCAGCCCACACCGAATTCAAGGATGATGAGGAGGAAGCTTCCCTGAACCACCGCGTGGTTTGCGTTGCCGTCCAGGGTGCGAAGACAGCGTTTACGAGTCTGCGACGCGACAAGCCCGACTAATTCAGCGCATCGCCTTCCCCCTGCCCCGCCCCACCTCCCAAGCCTCTCGCCTCCAGGCTTGCCTTGCCCTGGCATAGAGCACGAGGTGCCGCTTCCACTGGAGAGCTGGCGGGGATCTCGCGTAGCCTCAACGGCTAGGCGTCTACGGCAGCGCATGTCCCCCCCCCCCCCTGCCCCGCTCCACCCCCTCGGCCCCTCGCCTCCTGGCCTGCCATGCCCTCGTATGCAAAAAACAAAAGGTGCCGCTCCCACTCGGATGCTGGCTGGGATCTCTCGCAGCCTCAAAGGCTGGGTATCTGCGTGGACTCGGCAGCTCGACCGCTCGATCTCGGGGGGGGGCGGCGGCGGGGTCGGACTCGGGGACGGGCTCTGGACACCTCGGCATCGCAGCCTGTCGACATGCACAGGGCTGCAGCCGAGGAGCCAGACGGGGTCCACGGCTCTCGGCGGCCTGGCACACAGTCGTCGGCCTGACCCGAGGAACGATGAATCAGGAACGAGGCCCCTCGCTTCCAGGGAGGAACGCATAAGGAACGATGCACAACGCACACAAGTCGAAGGAACGACCGAGCCCCTTTCTGAAAAGTACGTGTTCCTTCTCCGAGCCACTCCCTGTGATGAGGAGGAGCTCCCCAGGGAGCCCGTGGAGGGCCCGAGACGGCTTCAAACCCAATCCAAGGCGGCCCAGGACTCCGCAACGTGCCCCCTCGCCATCGCTCGGACGTGCATTCCCTGTGTTTGTTTCGGCTTCGTGCGTGTTTTTGTTCGGCAAATCGTCAAGGATGCTCCTCGATGGTCCTCGCCGAAGAAAAAACGCACACGTCCGAGCGATGCCAGGGCCCCAGAACCCATGGTGCGCCAAGATTTTCACTGGCACAGCTGCGCGAGCTCGACGGCTGTCGGCGGCCCGGCATCATGAGGAGGAGCTCCAGGGAACCCGTGGAAGTCCCGAGTGGGCCCGAAGCCCTCTCCGAGACGGCCCAGGACCCCGCCACGTGCCCAAGAACCCCATGTGCGCCGAGACTTCCTTCAAAGCAGCGGGAGCAGGAAGAGGAAGGCATGGAAGAACCCGACGGAGTCGACGGCTGTCGGCGGCCCGGCATCATGAGGAGGAGCTCCAGGGAGCCCGTGGCGGGCCAAAGAGGGCCCGCCCGACGCCCACTCCCAAACGGCCCAGGACCCCGCAATCTGCCCCAGAACCCCAAGGTGCGCCGAAGCTCTCATGGGCGCAGCTGCGCGGGCTCGACGGCCGTCGGCGGCCTGGCACTAGGGGGAGCTCTGGAGAGCACGTGGGGGGCCCACGACGGCCCAACGACCTCGACCGTGTGCGCGCCGAGACGCTCCAAGACGGCCCGCGACCGTGTGCGCGCTGAGAGGGGACTGCTGTTCGTGCTGCTGCTGCTGCTGCTGCTCCATGCTGGTCGTGCTGCCTCGAAGCCCCCCCTCACCCCCAATATCGAGATATCAAGATATCGAGGCATCGAGTCCCCGCCCGGCCCCGCCCCCGATATCGAGATATCGAGATATCGAGGCATCGAATCTCTGCCCGGCCCCCGATATCGACATATCGCGATACCGCGATATCGAGATATCGAGTCTCCATCCGTCCGCCCCCGATATCGAGATGTCGAAATATCGAGATATCGAGATACCGAGATATCGAGTCCCCGCCCGGCTCCGCCCCCGATATCGAGATGTCGAGATATCGCGATGTCGAGTCCGCTCGACTCCCACGGGGACGCATTGCGACCACAATGTACAATACTACTCACACATCCATGCGCTTCCTGACATGCATGCCAGCCCCAAAACAGCTGAAATATCATACCTCCGCGCCTGCTCAGGCCACCGTGCAGCAGCCCTGAGCCGCGGACGTACCGTCCAGGCCCCCGCGGGGGATACCGTACCTCCTGCAAAGATCTCCACGACCAGACAGGGAGCGCAACGCGGCCTCCTGCTCTGGGGTCGTGATGGCTCCCGGGCGGGCGATTCGCGCCCAGCCGAGAAGACCACGGCCCGGCACGTCGTACCAGTAGATGACCTGGAGGCACGCCAGGAAGACGCTCCTGCCGAAGCCACCCTTGCAGTGGACGACTATGGCAGCGCCGTCCTGGAGACCCACGTGCCTGGTCAGACTGAGAAAGCGCCTGATGGCTCCACGGGGGGGGACACCCCCTCTCCCGGAGTCCTTGAAGTCCGTGACGGGGACGTCCGCGTGCTGGATCCCGAACTCGGCCAGGAACCCCGCGTCGTAGCTCCCTCCGATCTCCGCCAGTCCGGGCTCGTCCGGGCTGTTCAGGCGCAGCACCGTCCGGATGCCCTCCTCCAGCAGGAAGTCCACATAGGGCCTCGCGCCCGGCCAGAGGTCGCAGCCCCTGGCCCGCGCAGCCCCGTGGCCGTAGGCCTTGCACACGGTGTGCACCGACGCAAGAGACAGCAGGCCGTCATCGAACTCGCGGCAGTCCCGCTCCGCCGCGGCGGCGCTGGGGCACACCTGAGGCAAGCCATGGGCCTTCTCCCCGACGAGGGCCTCGCCTGGAGAGGAGGGAGGGCGCTGGGGTGACAGGGGGCTGTCCTGGGAGAGCATCCGGAGCTTGTCCAGGGAATCCGCCTCTGGGACACGGTCGGCGTCTTCCTCTCTACAGAAGGCGGCGCACGTTGCTGGGTTCGGGTCCTTGATGGTCGTCATCGGATCCGCCATGACAAAGATTGCGCCCGGCACCAGCCATGCCCCGTCGTACTCGCAGCTGGTCTTCCAGAACTTGCTGGCCGCGAGGGAGGCTATGACGCCATCCTTGACCATCTCGCTGCGCAGCCATCCCATGTCCAGGCCCATCTGCACGCCCTCCCAGCAGTCCTTGGCGGCGCGCAGGGGGCGCGGGAGGGGGGAAGGCCCCTTCGAGGGAGGCTGCTCCTGAGAAGGCGCGAGCCCTACGCCTGCAGGCAAGGCCCGCGCCTTCTAAGAGGTAGGGGCGCTTCAAAGAAGCCTCCCCCCCTCCCCCTCCGCTTAGGTCGGGCATGTCCTCCTACAGGCGGATCTTGGACGACAGATAGAACACAGCCCGAACATTCCCCCACATGATCAGACATAGTAGAACAATCGCCCCACAACTATTTGTTTGACTATCTTGGAATACTCCTCCTGTGGATGGACGTGCCCGACTCAACCATCCCCTCCCCCCTGCGCGTGGCCGAAGTTGAAGGGGTCCTGGGACGCACAGATAAATGGACACAAGTAACTGGACTCCCCATAGTTACCTTCCCGTAGTATCTGGATCTTTGCCCCCTCCCACCCCCCTTCCCACATTCTCCTATACTTCCTGGGGAGTCGACGGTCCATTGTGTCCGTGTGTTTTGGCTCTGCCCCCTCCCGGTCTTGATGTGAGGCCCCGCCGCCCCCCCTCTCGTGAATTCAAGCCGTGCGCGGCCCGCTCAGCCTCGACCGGAAGAGATGCGCTCTCGACCCGCAAATCAAAAAAAGTGTCCGTGTTTTTTGTTCCATCTCGTTAATTTAAGCCGTGCGCGGCCCGCTCACCTTCGACCGAAAGAGGTGCGCTCTCGACCCGCGGATCAAAAAAAAGTGTCCGTGTGTTTTTGTTGCTCCCTCCCGAGCAGTCCCAAGCGAGCGCAAGCGGGCGCGCATTTGGCGCGTCGTCGCTGTCTGTCTTGTCGCGCGTTTGGCGCCTCCCGTCCGCCAGCTGACGCGCTTGGAGCAGCTCGCACGCTCGCCGATTGTCTTGCCCACGCGCGCTCTGCGTATGGCTGCTTCGTTGGTTCCCGAGCAGTCCTGCACCGCGGCCCGCTTAGCTTCGACCAGAAGAGGCTCGCTCTCGACCCACGGATCAAAGAAGTGTTTTCTTGCTCCCTCTCGTTACTTCAAGCCGTGCGCGGCCCGCTCAGCTTCGACCGGGAAAGAGGCTTGCTCTCGACCCGCGGATCCAAAAAAGTGTCCGTGTGTTTTGTTGCTCCCCCTCCCGAGCAGTCCCAAGCGAGCGCAAGCGGGGGCGGCCCAAACAGGAGTGGGCGGCTGAATTACACAAACTTGTGAGACCCCACTTTGAGACCGTGGAATCTTTCGTGGCAGCAGTGGCAGACCCGATACGCTGGAGCTCGTTCGTGTTCAATTTCGCATGGCTGCTTCGCTCGTCCCCGAGCAGTCCTGCACCGTCATGCGCAAGCGGGGGCGGCCCAAACAGGAGTGGGCGGCTGAATCACATACAACTTGTGAGACCCCACTTTGAGACCGTGGACTCTTCGTTCGTTCGTCCCCGAGCAGGCCTGCACCGTCATGCGCGGCGCGCCGTGCTCCGGCGCCGGGCCCGCGGGGGCGGCCCAGGAGCACGGGAAGGCCAGGCGCGCGTCCTCGGGCAGGGCGCCCCGCACCTCGAATACTCATTCGGGGGACCTTCCCGGAGCCACGCGCTCCACACGTGCGTCGAAGCTGCAACGAGCCTGAGTCGAACCCGAGTCGAACCTGCGTCGAGCCTGCGTCGAGCCTGCGTCGAACCTGCGTCGAACCTGAGCCGAACCTGAGTCGAACAGATCCGTGAGGTGGGCCTCAGGAAGGTGCCCAGAACGATCCGTGAGGTGGGCCTCAGGACCTCAGTGAGTCGAACAGATCCGTGAGGTGGGCCTCAGGAAGGTCCCCAGAACGAGCATCGAACGCACCTCCTCCGCGCGCCAGCCCCGGGAGAGCACGAGGTAGGCGCCCACGAGCACGGCGAGGTGCCGGCGCTCCTCAGGCGGGTACTCGACCTCGGGAGCGGCCGAGAGAGGGGGGCTCCTCCTCCTCCTCCTCCTCCTCCTCCTCCTCCTCCTCCTCCTCCTCCTCCTCCTCCTCCTCCTCCCTCCTCCTCGTCCTCGTCCTCGTCCGAGAGGTTAGAAGGGGCCCCAGGACACACACAAAAACAAATGCACACGAATATAAACAGATTCCCCATATGTTCCCATCTATTGTTGGTGATTTTCGTCTTCCCCCCCACTTGGCATATTTTCCCATATGTTCTGGGGCAGGCGAGGCCAGAATCGAATCGACGAGTCGGATCGGCGATCGAGGTGAGCCGACTCCGCGGAAATCGGCGGCCGAGTCGGGAAAAGCCGAGTCGGCCGACATCGACGGGCCGGTGCGCTTCCAATAGGACATCGGAACCCAAATCGGAATCCCAAGCCGAATCGAATCGGAATCGGAAGCCATCGAAATCGAATCGAATCGAATCGGAGCAATCGAAACGAGCCCTGGAGGGGGGCGTCCGAGAGTTTAGAAGGGGCCCCAGAACACACAAACAAATACACACAAATAAAACTATTCCCCATATGTTCCCATATTTGAAGGGGCCCCGGGACACACAAATAAATACACACACACATAAAAAGATTCCCCATATTTTCCACTATTTTCAGGGTTTCTGTCTTCCCTCCCACTTCCCATATTTTCCCATATTATCTGGGGAATCGACGATTAATTGTGTCTGTGTGTTTCTTTCCCTCTTGAATATTTTTGTAATTTTCGTCTTCCCCCCCCCACTTTGGATAGTTTCCCATCTGTTCTGGGGCATCGACGATTCATTGTGTCTGTGTGTGTGTGTGTTTCTTCCCTCCTGAAGTTTGGACGCCCGAAATGGGCACGGAGAACATGGGCACACTGCCCAACAAGAAACGCTGTCCCAGACCAGCGGCGCCCGCTGCTGGATAGGCGGCCTTCCGTCTCAAGTGGGCACAGGCCGCGGAGGCGCGGACAGCGAGTCCCGTTCAAAATGAACAGGAACTGCTATTGGGTTGTACACATCCTTTCCGTACCCATTTCGTTCGTGCCGAAAGAGGGGCGTGTGCAAAGCATGGCCCGAGGCATGTGCGCGGCCCAGCGGTGGGCCAGGGAACGTAATGCACTCCGCCGACCCCTTGTCTCTGGGCGTGTGAGATCATTCCCCCCCCTAATCCCCCCCCAGGGACCCCAAACCGGCAATTTGACCCCTCCCCCCCGGGCCTAGCGCGACCCCGGACCGAACGCGCCACGGGGGAGCGGAGGGCTCCAACACTGGCCAAGAAGGCACCAAAACGCTCCCCGGATGGTCACGCACGATTCGCCGAAATGTTGCCCCTGGACGCCCAAGATGGCCTCCAGGCGGCCTCCGAAGCTGCCAAGACGCCCAAAAAAGGCCCCCAAGATGCGCCCCAAGAGGGTCCCAAGAAACAAAAGTCGTCCCATTCCCATCGAAAAACAAGCATTTTTTGCATGCCCGCCTATTCGGTTTTCACGTCGTCCCAGACGGGCAAAGAAACCTTCAGTATCGCCACCACACGGCCAAAGGGGCCCCCAAGAAGGGTCGAAGAGGGTCCAACGAAAGCCCACGAGGCCCCCAAGACAGCCCAAGAGGGCCCCCAGACGGCTCCAAGACGGAGTCCAGAGGGCATCTTTTCGAGCCTTCGGCCCCAAGACGCCCTCAGCCTGCCCCAAGAACAGCCCAAGAGGCCCTGAGGGACCCCCAAGAGAACCTCAAAGGCCTCCAAGAAGCCCCCAGGAAGCCCCCAGGAAGCCCCCAAGAGGCCCCAAAACTTGGCACAAGATGCATCGAGGCGGCCGGATATGGCCTGCAGACCGGCCAAGATGCCACCAAAAGGCAACAAAAGAGCACCAAGAGGTACGATAACAGCAACGAAGCAACAGGAACGATGCCGAGCGCCGTGCCAGGACTCGGACAAGCCTCGTGACATGCAGTCCTGACAGCGCAATGGTTTCTATAGGGGTCGGCGGCTGTGGCGCAAGCCTATAGAATAAGAAGAGACGCCATGACATCAGGGGAAATATCGTGGCCCACGCCATGAGATCCACCCTCCCCTACAGTCGGGGCGTTGACCTAAGGAACCCCAAATAAGGAACGAAGCCCCTTTTTCCCATAAGTTCAATCTCGATTTCCCGTGGAAAACTTCAGGAAAGCCCGAGGCAAGCTTTGAAACCTTCAAGGAACACCGAGCCCCTCCACAACCAAAAGGGTTCCTTCTTCAGCGCCCCGACTGTAGTCATCACCCCCCTCTGGGACGTCCCCGATCGACCACGACGTGCGCCCTTCCTTCCTGGAGCCGGGTGTGGAGCTCGTGGCCGAACCACAGGGTCTGGTCAATGGCCAGCGGGCCCACGCAGCCGCCGAGGCTTCCGTTGTGGTAGTGGCAAACCTCGTAGCGCCCCTTCCTGAACTCGGGCGCGGTGATGTCGTCCAGCGCCAGGCGAGCCTGGTCCTCGGCGGCAGACCCCGCGGGGCCGTAGCTCAGCCGATGTGGGATCAGAGTCACCATCGCGACTGGACTGGGCAGACTTGCCGGTGTCCTGGAAGCTAATGTTCGGTAAAGCCATGCTTGAAGCAAAATCAATGCGAAACGACGGATGCATGCGATGAGCTGGTAAATCAAACGGCGTAACAACTCGGAGCCAGGCCGAATTGCATTCGGTCTACAGGGCGCATGCTCCACACCAGCTCGGCGCTGCTTTCCACCGATCCCAACAGCCCTCTGGGCGTAGGTGGTCCAATGATGTGTTTATTTCTTCTTCCAGCACCCAGCCCTCTTCCCTTAGGGCAGGGGTACCTTCCCCCAGGCCTCACCGAGGTTTCTTGTGGAGGGGGGGCGAAGGATTAGAGCGTCCAAGATGGCTCAATGTGGCCTCAACAGGGCCTCCGATGCCCAAAGATGGCTCAAGATAGTCGAAGATGGCTCGACGTGTGTTCCGACATGCCTCCTAGAGGCCCACAGCGGGCCAACAGACGGCTCCAAGTGCTCTCGGACCCCCCCCAGGACCCCCCCCCAGAGAGGTCAAAACCACCCAAACACCTGGGGGATATCACCTGTGCCCGTGATCGAGAACCTCCGAGAGGCCCCCAAGAGGGCCACGTGGGAAGTTCCAGGAGGGCCCCCAAACTACCCCAAGTTCACCCCAAAGCGCCCCAAGGGCGTCCCACGAGGGCCCCAAGAGGCGGCTTGCCTCCTCCTCCCCCTCCAAAACGGCCCTGGAGCAACCCCCCCAAGAGGGTTCCAAGTCGGCCCAGAGAGGCCCCCAAGACGGCTTCCGACGGCGTCAGACGGGCCAAGAATACCTTGAGACGGCCGAAGAGGCCAAAGAGGCACCGGAGAAGACCCCAAAGGCCCCCAAGAGGCCCAAGGAGGCCCCCAAGATGCATCCAAGAGGCTCCTAGGAAGCTCCCAGGAGGCCCCAAGAGTGTCCCCAAAGGCTCCCAAGATGCCCCCTCCTTCTCCTCCTCCTCCTCCTCCTCCTCTTCCTCCTTCTCCTCCTCCTCTTCTCCCTCTCCTCCTCTTCTTCCTCCTCCTCCTCCTCCTCCTAATCTTCCCCGCCATCCTCCCCCAAATGTTCCCTGATGGGGTTTCCACAACGGTTGGGCGAACACATGGTCCGATAGCCTGGCAGAGCTCTTGCCACAACTCTCGCCCACATGGGCAATTCCAAAAGGCACGGGGCGGCGGTCATTCGCCGTAGGCCTTTTCGATACTCGGAATCCTCTCGAACTCTGGATATCATTGCTTACATGCGCGTCCAACTCAAGTGCACCCCCGTGCAAATCAAATAGTTAGCAATTCTGGCTTGCATTGCTCTGTGATCAAAGATCCCCTCGACATGTGGAGATCCCTCCCCAGCCCAATAATCAGGCAATGCTAGTTTGAATTGCGTTGTGATTCCGTATCCTTTCGAACTCTGGGTTCTACTCGGGTAAATCCTCTCGAACACTGAATTTCAATACGCGTTTCCCCTTCGTACTAAATGGTCTGGCAATTCTGGTTTGACTTGCCTTGTGATTCCACATCTTGCCTGATCCTTGTGTCTAATGAACGGCATCGTGTCTAACACTGGATTTCCATACGTGAATCCCCCCTCGAACTCAATGATCTGACTTTTCTGCTTCGACTGGCTTTGTGAATCGGAGTCCTTTCTAACCTTGGTTTCAAATCTGTAAAGGTCCTCTCCAACTCTGGATTTCAATACGTGAGTCCCACTCTGTGGATTCCACTCTCCACTCTTCACTCTGGATTTCAATCCGATTGAACTGCTATGTGGTTCGGGGTCCTTTTTGACACTGGACACTAATACGTACAATCCTCGCGAATCCTGGGTTTCGAAACGTGAATGCCTCTCCGTCTCAATTCTCTGACAATTCTGAATTGACTTGCTCTGTGGTTCGGCGTCTTCTCCAATCCTGCAACTTGAAAGATGAAGCTCCCTAGAATTCTGGATTCTTATGCGTGGAATCAGTTTGGATCCGATTATCCTGCAATTCTCGTTTGGGTGCCCCTGTGATTCAGAATCCGTGCGAAATCTGGATTCTCATCAATTAAAGCATGTGTAACTCTGGACTTCGATGCGCAATTCCTCTGTAACTCAATTGTGTGGCAATTCTGGTTTGAAATGCACTGTATTTCGGACTCCTTTCGAACCCTTTACTTTCAACGGTAGAACCCTCTCTTACTCTGACTTTCAATCCGCAGCTTCCTCTAATAGCCAATTCTCTGGCAAGCCTGGTGCGAACTGCCTTGCGATTCATAAATCCTCTCACACTGGACCCCGATAAATAAAATCCTCTCCAACGCTGGATTTCAATACGTGGGTCCGGTCCAGGCCCCCAAACGCCAAAAGAAGCCACAGACGGTCCGTCGCGATGTTCCGCGACTTGAGGGGACAGCATGCTACGCATGTTACGAAACCAGTGATGCAGCGATGAGAATGGGATCCGTGCGTGGATCAGTCTAGAATGGCAATGTTGAGGCGAACATGCCTCCTTTGAATCTTGAGCTGGCCATGACGCCCGCTCGTGCCCACCCCGTCCCGCGCCCGAGCGCTGGCCCGCCTCCCCAGCGCAGCGGCGGCCGACGGCCCGTGGGAGGGCAGGAATAAGAGAGCTCCAAGCAATGCACCGCCACCAGCCCTGGCAAGGCCCATCCTGGCTTGGTGCCCATCCGACGTGCCGGGGAGACGTAAGACTCGGGTTCGGGGGACTTGGGTCGGCCAACGAGGGGCCATCATGAAAAGGACGAGACCCAGCCTGCAATTTGGCGCAAACTTCCGCTGCACGCAACCCAGGCCAACTGCACCGTCAAAATCCAGGACGCGCTCGTCAAAAAGCGTCGGCGGAACCGAGTTCCGGCGCATTCGAGTCTTACGTTTCCCCGGTCATACGACACGCAAAGGACACCCCGAACACGAAAAGCAAGCATCGGGAAACCGATGCAGGCCGAAGTCTGGTCGTCTTGCACATGACGCTACTTCGGCAGGAGTGCCGATGGCCCGACTCCAGCTTCGATGTTGGTGTCATGCCTCAGATTCGACCAGCTTGGAGCCAGGTTGGGCCCCCAGAGCGATGTGAGCGGTAGCCTCTTGCATCGTTCACTTCGGGCTTACGATCGGGAACTTTTGCTTAGCGTTTTGCGGCGGCGGCCCTGGCGCCACGCTATGCCATGTGAGCGGATCGCCCGTCGCTCCGCTCCGCGGGGCGGGAGGATCGGAAAGGCTCGGGACGCTGCCGCTTGGGGATTGGGGAGTGCTTGGCGTGTCGCCAGAAGCGGCGGAGCGACACGCTAAGCCAAAACAACAGACCGTAGTAATCTCCCATGCCAGAGAAACTCTTCAACAAACGAACCTGGTGTCCGCAAGAAGACCCCATGAGGCCCCCACAAGTGAACCCAGAGCGACCCCAAGTAGGGGTACGCTTCCGACTGCATGGGCGTAGCGCTTGGCGTTGCTGGGCACTGCTGGGCATTGCTTGGCACTGCCTGGGAACCTGAGGAACCCGAAGAACCCGAAGGACCCGAGGAACCCGAGAAACCGCCGAGCAACGGACAACAAAAACAGGAGGCCCCAACCTTTGGCCAAGTAGGACCCCCCCCCTGCGAGGACCGCGAGGAACCCGCGAAAACAGGGGGCATCTCGGAGCAACGGGCAGCGTAGCACCCCCGAGGCACCGAGGGAGCGGAACCCGAGGAACCCGGGGAATCTTGGGGAACCGGGCTTTGGGGCGCCCTTCCCGGGCCTCGGGAGCGTCAGGCAACGACTCGGGAGGGAAAACTGGTCCCGGGAGAAAAAACACACACACACAGCCACACACACACACACAAACACACACACACACAAAACCACCCACACACACACAGTGGGGAAAAAAACACACACCAAAAACACACACACACACACTGTGGGAACACAACACAAACAAAACACAGTGTGCGTATTTGTTGTGTGTGTGAGTGTGTGTGTGTGTGTGTGTGTTTTTGTGTGTGTTTTCCCACGGGTCGACGTCCAGACCTCTGGAGGTCGACGTCACGAGAGCGTCATGACGTCGGGGGTCTGGGACTCTAGCGCGCCGCGCCGTGGGGCGGAGGGGCGGCACGGCGCTGCGCAACGAGGCGCGCGCGGTTTGGCCCGGGCCTGGCGAAGAGCTCACCGAGGCACCGTTCTTCTGAGCAAAATACAATGAAAACGTATAGTAAGGACGCGTGGTAAGGACGCAAGACCCTTGGAGGCCGAAGTTAAAGCATTCTGGCCCGCGGGAATTGCTAGGGACGGGCCGCAGAGGCTGAGGCAGGCAAGGACCCAAGGGTACCCTTGGAAAAGTCGTTTGTCCTTACTATGCGCGTTGACTGTAAGAACCCTTTTGGCAAGCCGACTTGGGGAAAGCCCAGAATACTTCAGCGAACTTTGAGCGGCCGCTCCCTGGGCCAACGAGAGGCCACCAAGAAACCCAGTCACAGAGGAGGAATCAGCAAACATTACGCGCAAGCAATACGACGGGAGCGGTGGAGCGGTCAAGCAACACGCACGAGATCGGAAACCGCCGTCTCTTTTTCGGAGGGTCGCCGGAACAGCGTGAGCCTCTTGAACAAGCCCACTACACGGGAAGCCCTTCAGTAGATGCACCTGTAGGGAAGGAGTCGACCAGGGCGGGGCTGTTTAGCCAGTGCGCCCAAGACTGTTCCGCACACGCCACTTATGGGGGTCGAGATGGTATTTCCTCCCTCAGCTCTGCCAGGCCAGCCTCGTCCTCCTGCTCGACGTTGTCGTCGTCGTCCTCCTCCGCCTGCTCAGGACATTCTCGCGCCGCGAAACGAAACCACAACAGAGGATCTTCTGGCCATCTTTGCGGCCTCCAACCTCACAAGGCCTGCGGCCACAAAAGGGCCTGGCACCACCCTCGGAAAAGGGTTCAGACATCTGGGGGTCGACGCTGTGAACAAGAACGGGTCTTTTGAGCTCTGGGCCGTCAGGAGAAGAAGACGGACTTGCAGGAAAATGGCTTTGGGGCGCCCCAGCACCGTTTGTGGGCCCAGTTCCCTGGTGTCGCCACCCTGGAAGGCCTGGCGGCCCGGTGGAACAGCGTGGTCACGCAGCACAGCGGCCTGACGCGAGCAGTACCTAGCCACGGGCTGGGTCGGTGGACCCCGTGGGAAGCACACCTTGTGCAAAAGTACGGACTGGCGGCTCCCGGCCGGGCATCCCACATGCGAGGGGGGGGGGGCGGGTAAGGGTTTTAAACAAGTCCCCTCGTAACAGGAGCTTTCAAGGATTACAATAGGGCTCCTTTTGGGGAGGATTACCATCGGATTCCTTTTGTGGCGGATTACAATGGGATCCCATCTGAAAGAGGACCACAATAGGATTCCTTTTGCGGAGGATTGCAATAGGATTCCTTTTGAAGAGGATTTTCCTTTTTGGGGGGGGGGGGGGGGGCAGGGCGGGGGCGCCCTGGGAGGGGAGCCCCTCCGGTACCCCCCCCCCGCGGAGAGAGGCGGGCGCAGGGACGAGGAGGCGGAGGGCGGAGGCGGCGCGGGGCGGCCTCGCGCTCCCACGGCGCCGGGCCGGGGGCAGAGTATAGCGCCCCGCCAGGACAGGAGGCCCTCCGCTGGCCAAAGCGAAGAACATTCGAGGGCCCGGCCCCCCGAGATGCACGAGAACAGCCAAGGGACACGAAGAGCACTCGGGCACCCTCCCCGAAGCTGCCTCAATCTCATACCTCGGCCCGACCCTACAGTCGGGGCGTTGACCCAAGGAACCCTACATAAGGAACGAGGCCCCTCAGATCCACAAGTCGGACTTCGATGTCCCATCGAAAGCCAAAGCAAAACCCAAGGCAAACTGTGCAGCAATCAAGGAACACGGAGCCCCTCCCCAACGAAAAGGGTTCCTTCTTCAGGGCCCCGACTTTAGATGCACGAGAACATCCAAGAAGCACGAAGAGCATTCGGGCACCCTCCCCGAGGCTGCCTCAATCTCATGCCTCGGCCCAGCCCTGCCTCTGGACCGCTCCTCCGTCGGAAGGAGGAAGGGCAAGGCGGCGAGGACTTGTTGGCGCCGCGGCCGCGCGCGCGGCGGCTCGGCGTAGAACAAGTCGAGCAAGCGCGCCTAGTGGCCCAGCTCACACACCGGGAAGAAGCTGGATCCACCCATGGGGGGCCGACAACGACACTCAGTAGGACGGCGCAGCCTTGAAGGGACAGACAGGAGCTTGTGGGATAGCAGGGCGCCTGGAGGGGGTGGGAAGGCCTGTCGAAGAACTCCGGACGCTCCTGGAGAGAGCTTCCGCAGGACCTTCTGGGGAGATTCCGGGCAGAAGGCCTGCCGGGACACGCTGCAGCTTCAAGCAGCTCGCGCCGAGGCCTCCTGTCGGAGTCCGGATAGAGCTCCGGGGCTACCCTGCGCCTCCGGCGTCTGAATCTGAAACCTCTCAGCTCTCTACGAGCTATCCGGAAAAAAAAAATGGCCGAGAGAAAGGATCTCGAATAACGAGAGATATCCACCAGAGAAAGCCACCCGGAGGAAACCGAGGGCCGCCGCGGGCCGCCGCAGGCCTCCGACGGCCGCGGAGCCGAAGGCCCCTGACGACGACGACGACGACGACGACGACGACGACGACGACGACGACGACGGCGACGGCGACGGCGACGGCGACGGCGACGGCGACGGCGACGGCGGCCTCCCTCGGCAACCACAGCCACCGCGCTGGCGGTGCCGGACAGCAGGCGCAGGAGGCGCCGCAGCTCCGCAAAGCCAGCCAGCCTTGGCGGAGCGGGTGGCTTCGCGGCGGCGCCGAGCCGTGCCCAGGAGGAGGGTCGAGGATCGAGCGGGGAGGAAGGCTCCTCGATTCTGGACCCTCCCTCCTCCCCGAGCCTCGACTTCCAGGAGGTGGCGACCCCCCAGCGGTGAGCCCCCCCAGGCACTGCCCGACCAGCTGCCATGGGCCCCCAGGCGTCCGACGCCTCGATTTCTCCGAGGCGCGGGCCCCCCGACCTCTCGACCACTTCCCCGGGAGCGGTCTTTCATCCCGCGTCGTTTCTGGACGCCCCCGATGACGAACGAACAACACACACCCATGCCCATAGGGGGGTCGTTGGGGGGAGGACAGGCTATGGGTGTGGGTGCGGGTTGTCGGACCCTGGGGAACGCTCCAGTT
>CAUYUJ010019645.1:60000-142500 GCA_963575745.1 Prorocentrum cordatum
ATCATGACCGGCGGCATGTGCGCAGCCCAGCGGGGGGGCCAGGGACGTAATGAAACAAGAAGAGGTGCCATGAAATCTGGGGAAATATCATGGCCCCCGCCATGATATCCACCCCCCCCTAGTCCTCACCCCCCTCTTTTCCGCCCCCGAAACAGGAGCACAGGCTAACCGGGGCCGGGAACGCGAGGAGAAAAAGAAAAGGAGGAGGAGGGCCCAGCCCTGGAAGGAAGGCGGGAGAGGCCCAGACCCCCAGGCGTGACCCCTGGGACCGGCTGCTCCGCCCGAGCCGTGCTCGGTCGGCCCCGAAGCCCGGCACGACGCGAGTGGGTCTGGGGGAGGGGGGGCAGGGGCAGGGGGGAGGGCGAAGGGAAGGAGGACCAGCAGCAACACTCCTCCTCCTCCTCCTCCTCCTCCTCCTCCTCCTCAGGCTGCTTGCCGAATTACTCAGCGCCCTCGCGGGCCTTTCAGCCGTCTCCCGCACTTGCTGGCAGCCTTTGTGGTTGGCCTTCGCCACACATACTGCTGGCCCTACATCGCCTAAATTTGTTGTGTCAGTTTTGCTGTAAGCCGGTGGCCATCATCAACCGCGACACTCCTCGACGAGCAGCGTCAGCGCAATGCGCAATAGGCATCGGGGGCGTCCAAGAGGGGAGCGTCCAATGAAATCCGGGCTCTTTACAACCAGAATGGCACTTTACAGCCGAGATGGGGCACTTCACAACCAGCCCAGGATCAGATCACATGGTTTTCCGTCGAGAACGACTTCTCTACAACCGGAAGAAACCGCTCTACAACCAGAACAGCCCACTTTACAACCCAGAGGGGGTTTTCACAACCAGAAGAGCTACTTCACAACCAGCGCTCAGAAGCGTTCGAATGTTCTGTAGAGGCGTCTGAGGTTTCTGCTCGCCTGTGCGCTCTGTCAAGGGTTCTGATGTTTCTGAGCGCCTGAGCGCTCTGCGGAAGCTTCTAACATTTCTGAAACTTGAACGCTTTGCAAAAGCTTCTGAGGCTTCTGATCGCCGCTTCTGACGCTTCTGAACGACTCAGCGCTCAGCGGAAATTCGGAAGAATCTGAATTTTTTAGCGCTCTGCGGAGGCTTCTGAGGCTTCTGAGCGCATGGGCGCTCTTCGGAGGCTTCTGAAGCTTCTGAGCGCTCTGCGTAGGCTTCTGAGGCTTCTGGGGCTCAACGGCTTCTGAAACTTCTGTATGAGCGCCTGAGCGCTCTGCGGCAGCTTCTGAAGCTTCTGAGCGCCTGAGCGATCTGCGCAAGCTTCTGAGGCTTGTGAGCGCCTGAGCTGAGCGCCTGAGCACCCTTCAACGGCTTGTGAAACTTTTGTCTGAGCGCCTGAGCGTTATGCGGAGGCTCCTGAGGTTTCTGAGAGCCTGAGGGTTCTGCAAAGGCTTCGGAGGCTTCTGAGTGCTTGGGCGCCCCGCAGCGGTTTCTGAACGCTTGAGCGCTCTGCAGAGGCTTCTGGACTTTCTGAAAGGCTGAGCCCCCTGCGGAAACCTCTGAGGCTTCTGGGCGCCCCAGGGACTTGTGGGAACGCTCCAAGGCAATGGCGCGAAGACGTGTCAAACAGTTCACGCACACATAGGGATGGTGTCCTGCTAATACTCCCACACGAAACTGCAGAAGGAATGACTCCTAGTGAATTCTAATACGATGTTCTTCCTATTCGACAATCTGGTTCCCATGGGCTCCCAGTAGCACCCCCCTCATCGGGTTTCAATATAAGATGCCAGTACATTTTCCGTAGCCTTCCACGAGGAAGGCCCCCCACTTGCAGTCGGCTACACTTCGGATTCCATTAGTAAGGACGCCATGGGGGTTTCACTAGGAAACGCCCCTACTGGATTCCAATCGGACACCGATAGGTCCCAGAGCAAAGAAGCCGATTGAATTCCAATCAGTTCCTCTAGTGCTGACAGGATCACGATCGGACGTGTACCAATAGAATTCCAATCGGATTCCTAATGGATTTCATTTGAAAACCGCTGCTTTACATATTCTTGCTTCATACGAGGCACTTTACAATTGACAGCTTCACATAGCGAGATGTCTCCCTTACGTGGGCCCACGGAGACTACGGAACTTGCAAAGCGGCTGTCGCTAAGATGGCACTTAAAACCCAGTCGTGTGGCAACAGCGCCACCGAGGGGCCCAATTCGAAACTAAGTCCAGGTCTACTTACCACCCAGACCTTTGGCTAGGGCACCCCGCGGAGCTCTACCTAGTTTTTTGGCGGCACCCCAGGCGCGGAAAATATGGGCCAGGACCGCCATCAAATCTACAAGCTTGTTGGACTCATTCACAGGGATCTCAAGAGGGTTTCGCTGCAAGACATTTTTCCCACTCCACGTCCGACGGTGCCCCTCCCCGCGCCTCTCCCTGCTGCTTGTTTAGCTCCTTTGCGCCCTCCACGTTCTTTGCCACCAGGATGCGACCTCGGAGCTCGAAGGTGCACCTCAGGGTTTTCGAGCCGAACGTGGGGGAAAACCCGCACTCGTGGATCCACAACGAGGCCTCCTCTGGGGCCCCCTTGGAGAGCATGTCTTTGATCCTCTGGCCGATTCCCAGATACTTGCGAACTTCCAGTGGGCAGTCGCCCTGATTCAAGAAGTTGTCTATATCTGTCAGAATGCTGCCAAATACTTGCACCTCTGGTGGGCCGTGGCTGTGGCCCTTGCCCGCAGCCTCGACCTTGTCGAGGTGCGCCTTGTACGCTTTCTGTCCCTTTTCCACGAGCACATGCTCCTTCGGAAGAACATCTGAATCGACTTCTGATACTCTAGACTGCGCACGCGACTCTCCAGCTGGCACACCAGCTTCCTCACGGCTGCCTCCTTGGTCTCCCCCTTCTTCTGCTGCTCGGGCTTGGTTCCTCCTCCTCCCCCAGACTCGTCCGTGAGATCGAGCAGCCAGCCCCCTTCTGGCAGCTTCGTCTAAGCGCCCCGTCGACAGATCAAAGGGCGCGAAAAAGTCGAGCTCGTGCTCTGCGAGGTGCGGTGCCAGATGCGTGTTCAAAATGCGCAGCCTCAACGCCGCAGGGTCGTCCGAGCCAAAAGCACATAGACGGCACTCCGTGAACTTCACACAAATAACATCCCCCGATCTGCCCACGTCTTTACATATCCCCTTTTCCATGGAGTTCGCCATGTGTTTCTGTGCTTGTGCGCATGAAGAATAACATGTCCCACAGATGATACATCGGTTGCTCACGCAGGCAACTCTACCCAAGATATGTGCACCATGCTCGCCACCACGCGCGTGGACAAAGTGCGACGTGAGCGCAACCTTACTGTGAAAAAAAGCGCCACAGATCGATCCCACCTCATTCCTTGCCCAGCATCTGTACCTCCCATCCCCTCCCATCTTCTGTCGACGCCGTCTAGCATACTGATCTCTGTGTGTCCAATAATGTGACTTAAGACCATGTACATCCACCCTAATAAAGTCCTCCCAACCCTCCAGGATAACTCTAATAGCACTCATACCATAATTCTGTAATAGCACTAGACCATCATCGAGTACTTCAAGGGCTTCGATATCCCTGAGCCACTGCTGCGCCCAGGGATTGACTGCGGTAGCCTGTTGTTCGCACACCGGCGGCTGAGATACGGTGACACCCGCCAGCGTTGCACTGAAGTCGCCAAAGACGACGGCCATCACTTGTGCTCCCTCAGTCGGGTGCCGAAGGAGACCCTGAAGCCATGCGAGCCTACGAATTCTGCATTCGATGAACAGCGACGCAATGCGGAACCTGGCAAGCACCTCTAAGTTGTCCAGGCTGCGTGTCTGGCCTGCCTCGCTCTTTGTCGCTGTGCCGTGCAAGATCACACGTCCACGCCGTGCGAGGAAACTCTCCAGCGGTGCAACATCACTGTCCAGCAGCGGGCCATTACACCTGGCCAAACTTTCCACCCCCGAGAGAATCGCATTCATGACGTACCGCTTATACATAATCGCCCTCCACTTAAAAGCAACCTTACTCGTCCAGAAGCTCCCCATCCTCGCCCGCGCTGCCATTCCCGAGATAAGACGGAACTTAATCTCCATTCCCACCCCCAAATCTAGCAGACAAGCGTACGCCTAAATAACGTGCACACGCAAGCGTACGCCCAGGGAGCTTATTCGGGCGCAACAGCAACTGCTCATTCTGGCATGCCCCTCTCCCGCAGCACACAGGGAGGGACTCTTGCTTCGAGACATTCTGAACTAGCCCCATGGAGCCCAACATGGACGAGATCTCGGAGTTCTGCTTTTCACTTAATATCAGGCCTTCTTGCGTGCCGGGGAACGGTACGGCGTCAGCCAGGTCATCCACAAACAAAGACGCTGCGGCCTGCGCAGCCTCACCCGAGATCGGGCATGTCGCAATAACCCACGGGTGTGCTTTTGCACGGAAAAAAACTCATGCAGCTGAAATACGTACGCCATAACGAACAGATACACCATAACAGGATCCCCAGGCATACACCCTTCCCCTATTGTGAAAACCACCTCGTCCTCCTCCTCACCCTTGGTATTGAATATCAACTAAAGTGACTATTCTTGATTCTATCTAACATGGTCACCACGTCCTCAGGATGCAGCACCTCGACGGCTGCTTGGTTAAGATACTTCGTCGAGATCGGAAAGAACGCATTCGTCGCATCATGAAAGCGACGCAGATGTGCACCGCCTAGGCGCTTCAGTCGCCAGGCCGAACACGTTTGCACTACTACTGCCCCCTCTCTTCGTCTAAGCCTTAACGCCCCACATGCCCGCGACGGCGTCGGCACTTTAGGCGCTCTGTGGAGCACTCCTCTGAAACAAAGTCTTGCCAAGCGAGCGCGCCATCATCGCCGCCCGTTCTCCAGCTGCCCCCATCCTTGTCATTCCCCTTCCCAATGCGCGCAGCAACAGCACGCAGCCACGCCAGCGGCAGGCGTTGAAAGACACGCACACGTAGCAGGATCGGCTGCACCAACTTGTAAAACTTCGGTGAGATGATATTCTCGATGTCCGACACATGCCCAAGGCCATGCCGTACTTCTTTCATCCGAGGGTTTGCCCAGCACGGGAAAAAAAAACATACACGCGACAACTCGATCGGGCAACTCCATGCTGGGGTGGACTTCCAGAGCTTAGCTTTCCATATCGCACGTTTAAGTCTTTGAAGATCTCCCCCCACCTCCTCCTCACGCACAGTTTGTGGCACAGCGCGAGCACTCGCTCTGGCCACGGCGAGCTCTCCAAGCGTAGTTTGCTTCGCAGAACAGCCACCTTCAGGCCCCGATAGCTTCATCTTGTCCTCCCACTCCTGCCTCGTGCCCTCCGCCCTGAGTTTGCCAACTTCCCTCTTCCTTCCCCCGTGTAGTCTGGGCCAGTAGCTTCGCAATACGATGTATGGCATGCGCATCCCTGCGTTCAACGGCTTCTTGAAACGCTTCGCACCTATCAGTCTTGATCTGCTCCCAATACTCCTGCTTCCTCCTCCTCAGCCATCTGCTTATCCTCCTGATCTGCAATGTCAACCGAAGCTCCTTGCTCTCCAAGTCCTCCCCCTCCACCTCCTCGTACTCGAAATCAAACTGCTGCCTGACGGTGCGGCGTTGCTCGAGCAACGCCTTCACTTCTCTGGCGTGACGCGTGTGATCTTCTGTGTAGAGCGGGGACTTGCAGCAAAAAGTAGCACCGGCTTCATTCACTGCCGCCATCAAGACACGGTCGGCCTCGTCGGCGATCTCACGTTGTGGCAGCGCAATCACCCGTTCATATTCCCTTGACAAGTGTCGTTCAACATGCTGGACAAAGGGTTTGCGCTGCCATCCACGCTGTAACATCATAGACATTGCTTCACCAGAGAAACGAGGGGAATCAGCAGTCTGGTACGGTTCTGCAATAACTGTGAGCGGGATTGCCAAGCCAATAGGTACATGATCCCACAACTTGCTTTGACTGTGAGCTTGCAACCTCCAGGCCGATCTACGTAGTGTTCGGCACCATGTGACTTCGTGTGCCCACGTTTGGGGTATAAAAATGAAGTCGATCACTTTGGATGTCTCGGTGCCGTAGTACGTGTCGCCTGCAGGCCACTTGGTATTGATAGCGCATAATGAATGCGACGCGAGCAGCGCCATCAGCCCTTCGGACGTGTCGTTCATTGGACCATTCCCGCGTATCCCAACAATCTCATCATGCGCCTGAAACTGACCGTTGATATCTCCCATGATGATCGGCGACCACCGCGCAGATACTGACCCTAGCAAGTGCGATAACCACCCTAGCATAGCCGAGGCTGTCGCACGCCACTGCACCACTTGAGGTCGCCCTCTGGGTTGAGGTGGAAAGTACAACAGAATCACTACGATACGCAGCGGTCCTCTCTCGAACTTGATGGCACCACAACGACCCCATAAGTTTTTCGGCGTGTGCAGAAAACCTTTGATATGAGATCTGGTCAAGAACTTTCTCCTCACCCACAGTGTAAGTCCGCAGCTCTTGTTGCAGTGTGCACCTCTGTTCCAGCCAAAGTCAATACTCCAGTGGTTCTCAGCTCGCTGTGATACTTCTGTGTGATCACCCGACGAACGACGCTGTGTGCCAATGAGGCCCACGAGGTCGAGATTGCTCAATTCGTGAATTATGTCCAGGCTCCTCTCGCGATTCGCACTCTGCGGGTTGTACTGTGCAATCAGAATGCCGCGACGGGCTGCCGATGCCGAGGGAGCTGCAGGTGCCACTGCATGAAGCCAAGCCGCTGCCCCGCTTGCCGAAGGCGCCCGAAGCGGGGGCCCCACCGAGGGCCCCCCATCCCCGAACCAGAGTGGCGCCTTCCTCCTCCTCCTCCTCCTCCTCCTCCTCCACCTCCTGCTCCTGCTCCTGCTCCTCCTCCTCCTCCTCCTCCTCCGCCGACTCCTCTCAGCTGTCATCATCCATTCCTCTTCCGAAGCAGTGGTTTCCGCACCGCGCGCTCATCACCCTCGCCCTCTCAGCCCCCCTGTACCCTTCCTGCCCCCCCCCTTCCTTCCTTTCTCATCATCCTCCTCTTATTCTTATTCAAGTTATTAGTATTATTCCTATGTTTCTTTTTCTTCGTAGTATTGTTATTAGTATTCTTCGTCTTTTTCCTCCTCCTCCTCCTCCTCCTCTTCCTCCTCCTCCTCCATCTCCCTCCTCCTCCTGCCCTCCTCCTCCTCCTCCTCCTCCTCCTCCTCCTCCTCCCCCTCCCCCCTCCTCCCCCTTCTCCTCCTCCTCCTCCTCCTCCTCCTCCTCCTCCTCTTCCTCCTCCTCCCCCATCCACCGCCACTTCTCTTCATTCTGGGCTGAGCGGGTCGAACAGGATTCAACGGTGAGAGATGGAAAGGGACGGGGTACGATGTTAGATATCGTGCAAGCGCACGCAACTTGCCATTATCCCGCTCCTCCCTCCTCTCGTCCCCGTCCATCCTAACCAACATGTGAACGTTCTCATACTCGTCGTGTCGACATCTGGCGGCAGGGGGGCGTCTGGCTCTGGACCAATGCGTCATGCGACTGTTAACAACAGTGCGTCCTATGGGAGAGGCTCCACCTGTTCGAAACAGGCGCCAAATACAGCCAAGAGCTGTTCCATGGGGGGAATAGGTGCGAGGGCCCGCGCCAAACGACAAAACAATGAATGAGAAACCGATCGCCATCCTCATATCCACTCGTCATCGTCCTGCTGACCCGACCGCGCTGGCCACGGCGTCGAGCCGAAGACATACGTACACAGAGACGAAGTGATCGCGAGTCGCAATCTGGGAAAACCAGCAATGATCTCTCCAACTGGCTTGAACATCTACCCCGTGATTGTTCATGCGCGCCTCCCCCCTCCACCTCCCCACCCCCACTCCTCATTATCATGTCTCCGCCTCCTGCTCCTCCTCCTGTTGTCCTCCTCCTCCTCTTCCTCCGCTTCCCCTTCACCTGTGCATCGTGCACCCTCCCCTCAAGCCCAGGGGGAGCTAGGAGCCAGGGCCGCCTGGTGGCCCACCTGTGCTCCGACGTTGACGCAATAACTGTGGGGCGATGGGAAGGCATAACTGATAAGGAAACGATGGTGCTACTGAAAAGGTCAGGTAAGAGGAGGACAAGGGGGCACGGGAAGACGAGAAACGGGAGCGAGGCAGGAACCATAGGGAATCGGGGTTGGGCATTAACTGACGGATGATCAAGCGAGGGAAAGGAGGAAGACGTAGTATGACCATGGGAGGAGGCAAATGAAGGACGAGGCTCTAGGAAAAGGACGATGAAGGAACATACTCGAGGGAGGAAGGAGACGGGCGGAGGAAGAGGAGGCTAGAGGGAGGGAGGGAGGGAGTATAAAGATAAGGACAAGGATTAAGGACAATGATAAGGATGATGGTGGTGATGCTGATGACATTGATGATGATGATGATGATGAGGAGGAGGAGGAGGAGGAGGAGAAGGAGGGTGAGGAGGATGATGCTGATGATGCTGATGCTGATGCTAATGATGACGATGACGAGGAGGAGGAGGAGGAGGAGGAGGATGTGGACGAGGAGGCGCGGGGCAAGACAGACAAGGGCACGGAGGGCCGAGGGAGGAGCACCAGGAGGAAAGAAGGGAGCGGAGGAAGATGGTAAGGGAAGAGGAACGAAACAATGTACAGTGGGGGCTCGGCCACAGGGAACCTCCGCAAGAAGCCCAATCCTGAAGCCCGCGGTCTGTTCCGTGCAGGTCCAAACTCGTCGATCGAAGATCGTCCAGATCTCACTGGGGGCCCATCGAGGTCCAAGGAACCCAGGGCACCCTGGCAGAATCCAAGTGGTTTCTTGGCACGCGCCCCCACTGTAACCAGCGAGCGATACATTGATCAAGAGGAAGACGGGCAGACCAGGAGGATCGATGCCGCAAGTGAGCCGCGGCGCCGAGGGGAAGATGGGGTTACCGATGGCGCTCGGTTCTGACTTACAGAGAGACTTCCTTTGGATGACAGCATGGGGGAGGAGAGAGGCGGGGGAAAGGGGGGAACACTAGTAATCATCATACTAACCACGATCAAAAACAATAATGATAGTAATAATGAACATAACAATACCAATCATGATAATCACACGAATGAGAAAACACGAAGAAGAGCGAAGAGAGGGGGGGACGGTGCCGGGAACGGAGTACGAACCTGTGCCGGGAAGACATGAATGGTGAGAGCGAGAGAGGGAGGGGGTGGGAGGGAGAAGCAGCCGAGAAGGAGTGGAGGAGGGACGGCGAGGGAAGGATCGGAGGGGGCTGGGCCCCAGAACGGGCCCCGAGCTGACCCCAGTTGAGAGGCGGCCTGTCCCCGCTGGGGTCCTGCTGCTGCTGCTGCTGCTGCTGAGCTCCCCCTTCCCGCGAGGATCCACTGTCGGGAGGAGGGCAGCGGGGGCCACGACGAGAGCGAGGGAGATGCAGATAAGGATGAAAGGAATGCCTCCTCCTCCTCCTCTTCCTCCTCCTCTTCCTCCTCCTCCTCCTCCTCCTCCGTCTCCGTCTCCTCCTCCGTCTCTGTCTCTGTCTCTGTCTCTGTCTCCTCCTCCTCCTCCTCCTCCTCCTCCTCCTCCTCCTCCTCCTCCTCCTCCTCCCCCTTACTCTCTTCCTCTTGCTCCTCCTCTACCTCCTCCTCTACCTCCTCCCGCTCCTCCTCACCCTCGTTTTCATCTTCGTCGTCTTCAGGGTCGGCGGCACCCGCCGTAAGGCCTTCGCAATGAGGATGGAAGAAATGAAGAGGAAGGAGGACGATGAGGGAGGATGGGGAAGGAAGATTTGAGCAGAGACCGACCGTCCTGGCATTCCTATAGGCCTACCACTACATGCTCTTAGAACACAACCATATTCTAATAACGAAATCAGATCATGAGCGCGATGGGCTAAACAAGACAGTGTCAACCAAATATACTCTGAGAGCATGTCGTGCAAACCGCAAAACGTTCTCAGAACATTTCTTGGTGAGCCTCTAGGCCAGCCAAGACGCTTCGCCACGGCTCCATAGAGGAGGATAGGGATCCGACACCCCCAGGGGGCGCTCGCGAGGGCGTCGGGGGGGAGACGGGCAGACGCCTGCACTTGGCCCCGACGTGCTTCACAGAGGCTTGTGCCCTCACTCCGCCGAGCACCCCCTTCTGGACGCGACTGCGCCGAGTGAAGCAGCCTTCCGCCGCGAATTGAACATAGAAGACGGGCCCTCAGGCCCTGGAGCGCATTCCGACGCCGACGCAGTGCTCGGTCGCTTCCATGGACCTGAGAGCGGCAGGCATGACACTGGAGGAGGGGGTGATGCATCCACCCCTGCGATACGCACAGATCTTGCGACCTTCAGTCGCTTCCCTGGATCGGATGACGGCAGGCTGAGGGATGCCCGCGGCGTTCGACCCAGGGAACGTTGTGACGTGGAAGAGAGGGCCAGGGATCTAGCTCCCACAGGGGGTGGTCGCGAGGACGTCGACAGTATGCACACTGACGTTGCGACCTTCAGTCGCTTCCCTGGATGTGATGACGGCAGGCACGAGGCCCTCCCGCCTAGCTTATCCCCCTCTCTCACCCCTGCCGCTCCCATGCCCACTGCTGGGCGCCCAATCTCCTTCTCTCCAGGCGATGCTGGGCAGATTGGGATTGTCCTTGGCGACACCAGGTGCACGAGGGGTGAAGACCCCACTCCTGTTCAAGCGACCCCCCCCCCACGGACCCAGGTCCTCGTAGGCAGACTGACGAGGGGCAGAGGGATGCCCTCGGCGTTCGACCCAGGGGCCACTGCGACTTGGAGGGGGAGCCCAGGGAACTGGCACCCCCAGGGGGCGCTCGCGAGGGCGTCGGCAGGAGAGACGGGCAGGCGCCTGCCCTTAGTCCCGACTCGCTTCACAGAGGCTCGCGCCCACACTCCGCCGAGCCCCCCCTCCTGCACGCGCCCGCGCCGAGTGAGGCAGCCGTCGGCTGCGAGCTGAACATAGAAGATGCGCCTTCACCCCTTGGAGCGCATTCCGACGCCGACGCAGCGCGCGGTCGCTTCCATGGACCTGAGAGCGGCAGGCACGACACTGGAGGAGGGGGTGATGCATTCATCCCTGCGATGCACACAGATCTTGCGACCTTCAGTCGCTTCCCTGGATCGGATGACGGCGGGCAGAGGGAGGCCCACGGCGTTCGACCCAGGGACCGTTGGGACGTAGAAGAGAGGGCCAGGGATCTGGCTCCCACAGGGGTTGGTCGGGAGGGCGTCGACAGTATGCACACCGACGTTGCGACCTTCAGTCGCTTCCCTGGAGGTGAGAACGGCAGGCACGCCACTGGAGGAGGGGGCGATGCGTTCATCCCTGCGATTCGCACAGATATTGCGACCTTCAGTCGCTTCCCTGGATCTGACGGCGAGGCCAGCCTTCAGCCAGAAGGAAGAGAGCGAGAGTCGGGTGATCCTGATGTTAGTGGTCGCAGGGAGGTGCCCTCCTCCACGGAGAGGATCGATCGCAACCGACCTTCCTTGGGGGCTGCGGCTGGATGGCCCATGGGACTTCCCCCCTCGCCCAACGCCACCAGGATCGCTTCTGATCCCGCGGTCGGGGCCGCTCCCCTGGTTGATCGGATCGATCACGCCAGATTTCCGATCGCTGCCGCTGGATCGCCCCGTGCCTTCCCTCCCTCGCCCACCAGCTCTTCTCCCGACCTCTCCCCTCCTGACCCGCCTCCCGGGCTCGAGTGTCCTGATGGTCCGTTCGGCGGATGCCGCCGCGGCCTTGAGTACTCGTCACAAGGCAGAGAACGGGGGCCCCTCCTTTGGACGGACAACGGCTCGCCTTTCGAGGTGAGCCATGCTGCGCACGGGGGCCCTGTCCTTGTTGACCCCCCTCCTTCCCATCCCCAGACCTTGCCCTGGAGGAGGAGGTGCGGATGGAGAATCCGCCCACCCCCTCAGATGCTGAGGACCCCAGTCAAGCGCTGAGGAACAGAAGGCAAGGCGCCGCTGACCTCCACGCCCGGTGGTTGGACGCCACAGGGCACACGAATGCTGATTGGGCGGCCAGCCGGGAGGCGGACGGACCCATGCGTGGCCCGCGCGTGGCGGACGCCAGGATCACCGGCAGGTGGGGCACCATGAGTGCCCTCCGTCGGCACCTGGTGCGCATTGACGGTCCTTGGCGCGAGGTCCCCGACCGTGGAACGCCGAGAACCCCGCGCGAGACCAGCAACCTGGAGCTTCTCATGCACCATGCGTGGAGGGGGCACCGCCCAGGCCACCGCAACCGCGCCTGGGCGACACATTTCAACCCGCCCGCGGGCGCGCAACTGCAACCGCACCGTTCACCTGCCGTCCTCCTCCAGGGGAATCAGAGGCGGAGGAATGGTGGGAGGGAGGTGGGAGGGAGGGGGGAGGGAGGAGGGAGGCGGGAGGGAGGAGGAAGTAGGGGGGGAGAGGAGACGGAGGGAGGGTAGAGAGCTCACAATGATTGGGGGCGGACAACTTCTGCCCCCCCCCTTCCACGCAAGTGGACCTCCACAAGGCTCCAGACCCTGGATTCCTCATCCAAGGCCTCCACGGTCTGCTGGCGGGATGGGTGGGTTAACCGCCCCTGAGGGGGAAGACGAGGCTTTGACAGAAACGGTCCGTTGCAAAACCGAGCCAACTTTTGCTGTGCCCCACGGTTGGCCAACAATGGACCAGGGTTGTCCCGCGGTGTCCCGCGGTGTCCCTCCCGGTTGGCCGGCGGTGGCCTGCGGCCGTCCCGCGGTGTCCCGCGGTGTCCTGTCGTGTCTGGTGCTATGCAATGCTGTGCTGTGCTGTGCTGTGCTATGCCATGTTGTGCAATGCTACACTATGCTATCAATTCGATGCTAAGCTATGCGGTGTGATGCGATGCGATGCGATGCTATGCTACGCCATACTGTGCCATGCGATGGTGTGCTATCATATGCGATGCGATGCGATGCTATGGCATGCTAGGCGATGCTATGCTATGCTATGCTACGCGATGCTCGCCTATGCTGTGATGTGCGATGCTATGCTCTGCTGTGCGATGCAATGCTATGCTGTAGCTCCAGTTGATCCCCCTTCCTCCCCCCACCATCACACACACAACCTCCTTTATCACCCGAAGGGTGGTCGTACATGTAGAGATGCACTGGCAGGATCTCGCGGCCAGAGACGCAACCGCCTCGCGCACACTTGCCTGGAGCGGGGAGGGATGGGGAGGAATGGGAACGATCAGGGAGGAGCAGGGCGGGGTGCGGAGTGAGGTGTCTTGTGGGCCTCTTGGACTGTCTGAGAGCGCTCTGGGATCCACAGGCGCCTACGGAGGTCGTCTTGGAGGGCTCTGTAGGACGTCTTGGGGCGATCCTGGGAGCTTCTTGGGCCGTCTCGGAGGCCTTGTTGGGATGTCTTGCGGCGCTCTCTGGATTCTCTGAGGCCGTTGTGGACGCTAATATTTATTACGCATCTGCCAGGCATAGACGCTTCCATTGGGAATTAGGGCGATCTGTGTTCCTTGCGGCCCTCATAAATGTACCTCTTGGGTGCCTCTTGGGGGGGCGTCTGAGGGTCCTGAAGCCGTCATTGGCCGTCTTGGCTGCGTGGAGGCCGACTTGAGGCCACCTGCGGCCAGATTGAGGCAATCCGGAAGCCTCCCGCGAGCCTCCTGGAAGCAGTTTTGACGCATCGAGGGCACTCTTGGGGTATTTTAAAACCTCTTGGACGTCTCCTAGGGGCCTTTTGGGCCCTCGGGAAGCTTTTCGGGTCCTCTTGCGGCCTCCTGTGGGCCTTTTGGGGGAACGCTCTGCTGTTGGGTCGCGTTCCCCTTCTTGGGCCTCTCTTGGGGCTCTTCGGGCCCTCTCGGGCCGTCTTGGGCGCCTCAAGCACCGTCTTGGGGCCCTCTCGGGCCGTCTTGGGGCCCTCTTGGAGGCCTCTTCCTCTATATTGGAGCGGTATTGGAAGCCTCTTGGGACGTCTTGGAGCATCGGGATGCCAAAAGGCAGAAAAAAATAAAACCCGTCAAAGCCCAATCGTAAAACAACGAGTTGTGCCTATTTGGGCCACCTTGGGAGATCTCTTGGGACCTCGTTGGCCCTCTTGGGAGCTTCTTGGGGGCCTCTTGGATCCGATTGGGGGCCTCTTGGGACTTCCCGAGAACCTCTCGGGGTAGAAAGCTCGGATTCTCAGTTCGTGTTTCCCTTCTTGGGCTTCTCTTGGGGCCGTCTTGGGGCCCTCTCGGGCCGTCTTGGGCGCCTCAGGCACCGCCTTGGGGCCTCGTGGGCCGCCCAGGCCCTCTTGGAAGCCTCTTCGGCTATCTTGAGGCTGTCTTGGAGGCCTCTTCCTCCTCCTCGTCCCCCTCCTCCTCCTCCTCCTCCTCCTCCTCCTCCTCCTCCTCCTCCTCCTCCTCCTCCTCCTCCTCCCACTCCAGCTCTCTCTCCTCCTGATCTTCCTCCTCCTCCTGCAGCGTGTTCTGGAAGGCTCCCGCCGGAACATGCTGTGCACAAGTGCTGTCACTGCTCCCGCCACAGTGCCCTGGGTGGTGGGTCAGAGGCCTCATCGTCGACTCGGAGTCGACGATGAGTTCTGTCTGTGTGTGCTTTCCCCTCCTGACCTTGGGCCCTCACAGGCGGCCCGGCAGCGCCTACCCCAGGTCTGCGGGGGCTCTCGGCGTGGGCCACATGGGCGCTTTGCGGGGGGCTCTCTTGGGCCGCCTGCGAGCGTCTGCGGGCGCTTTTGGGGGCCTCCGGGCGCCTCATCGCAGCCTCCTGGGGGACAGCGGAGGCGCTTCGGTGATCTTCTGTGGAGCCTTTGGGGGCTGTCTCGGGCCGTCTTGAGACCCTCGGGGAAGGATTTGAAGATGATTTCTGTTTTTTCTGATATTGATCCTGTCCGCCTCGAGGCCAAGGTCCAGCCTCAAAGCACGGATGAGCCGCGCACGCACACTACTTCGCACGGAGATGGTGCGTCGCGGTCGCGCAACGTTCATGCAGTAAGATCGAGTGATTGAACAGTGCTGCAACTGCAGCAGGCAACGGTTTCGGAAAGATACAGCAGCGTTCACACTCGAGGAGGGGGCAGGTGTTTCCCTTCTTGGGCCTCTCTTGGGGCCGTCTTGGGGCCCTCTCGGGCCTTCTTGGGCGCCTCAGGCACCGCCTTGGGGCCCTCGTGGGCCGCCCAGGGCCCTCTTGGAAGCCTCTTCGGCTATCTTGGAGCTGTCTTGGAGGCCTCTTCCTCCTCCTCGTCCCCCTCCTCCTCCTCCTCCTCCCACTCCAGCTCTCTCTCCTCCTGATCTTCCTCTTCCTGCAGCGTGTTCCGGAAGGCTCCCGCCGGAACATACTGTGCACAAGTGTTGTCACTGCTCCCGCCACAGTGCCCTGGGTGGTGGGTCAGAGGCCTCATGGGTGTTGGTTTGGATCTCGCGGTTGGCTTGTCGGGGACGTCGTGAAGGCAATTTCGCAGCTTCTGGGTAGCCGTGTTGGGACCGTTGTGGGGTCTCCTCGGGGCTGTTTTGTGGCCTCTTGTGGCCTCGTTTGGGCCTCCTGGGTGCCTCTTGTGGGCCTCCTGGGGCCTCTTGGGGGCTCCTTGGGGCCTCCTGGGGCACTCTTCAAGCGGGAGGGTCGAACTTTGGAGTCGTGGTCCCCCTCTTGGGCGCATCTTGGGGCCGTCTTTGGGCTCTGTTGGGCTGTCTTGGGCGACTCTGTGGCCGTCTTGGGGCCCTCTCGGGCCGTCTTGGGGTGCTCTTGAGGGCCTATTGAGCCGTCTTGGAACGTCGGACAACCGAACAGGCTGGAAGGCCAAAATCGTTCGAAAACCTGTGTAAGATTGACGATTTCGACGAAATTGCGGCATCTTGAAGCGCTCTGGAGAGGCGTCTGGAAGCGTCGTGGAGTGCCTTGGGGGGCCTCTCGGGCCGTCTTGGGCCTATCTTGGGCGTCCTGGAGCGGTCTTTCGGCGACTCGGGGCCCGCTTGGGCCGTCTTGGGAGCCTCTGGCGGCCCTCCTGGACTGTTTTGGACCCTTCTGGCCGCCCCGTCCTCCCACGGGGGGTCGGAGGCGGCGGCCTCCAAGGCCCAGGACGCGGAAACCCTGTAAAAACACGAGGAAAATGAACCCCAGTACTCCCATGCCCTGTCGGGGCAGCGCCCCCGGGCGCCCGGGCGTCGTGCACGGGGATGTATATATACTATTATTTATATATATATTAGATATATATATTTATATATATATATTACTATATATATATATATATATGCATCTATAATATATATTATATTATATACAGTATATATTACATACATTATTATATATGTATATGTATGTATAACAAATTTATATATACACTATTAAGTGTTCCTGGCCCCAACGGCCAAAGAGCCAGGATTACAATAATTGGAAATGAAATTAACTTGCCCCCGCCAAATTCCGAATCAATCAAATCAAAACATCAAAGCAATTGGCCCCGCCCCAAGATAAAATGTCCGAGCGATGCCAAAATAAGACGCACGTGCATAGGACGTACGTGCACTCCGCAGTCCTCGGATTTTCCTTGGATCTGAGCTGCAGCCCGCTCCAGGGCGGCGCCAGAGCGCCGCCAGGGGGGGCGCCCAGAGGCGCCGCCCGTTTTTTTTAGCGGGTCCAGCGCAGATGGAAGAAATCCCCGCCGGAACCTGTGAACCACTGATGTGTACGTTCGTTCATTTCTAATCGCGCCGCGTTTAGAATTGTTCTGGCCCCCAAAAGGCCAGGAGAGGCCCAGGATAAAACATCCCTTCGCCAGCTTCTTATACAGAGATGCAAGGGTCGCGGCCCCCCCTGGAAGCCAACGAACTTTCGAAGAATTAGACATGAACAAGGCGCACGTTCTGTCTTCTGGCGAGGCGAGGGGCCGCTGTCGAAGACCTGATGGATGGGCGGGCGAAGGGGCCGAGGGCTCGGGAGGAGGCGGGGAGGGAGCGGGCCGCACGAGGGCCGGAGGCAGGAGGGGCTTTTGGGCCAGAGCGGCTGTGCAGGCGGAGAAGGTGGAGGCGGCGCACCGCTGGGGCCCGCCCCCTGATTCTGGCGCGGGCAGCGGAAGCTGGGCGGAGCCCTGGGGGACGAGGGGGCGCCGGCGGCCAGCGCCACCCTCGCCCAAGCAAGGAGGGCTGCCGTGGGCGAGAGCCCACCTCGGCCCTTCCGGAAGATCCTCGGCCGGGGGCCCAGGCCGCTGCCGCAGCGCAGACATGCGCAGACCGCACCGCGGCAACAGCGGGGGCCCTGTGGTCGAAGGTCCCGCCCCGCGAGGACGAGGAGGATGAGGAGGACAGAAAGGGCGCACGTCGGTGGGGAGAAGTAAATAAAAACACTAAGTAGGAAGGCCGATGGAGTTGATTGGGGCCAGGGCCCCCCAAGGAAGAACACAACACAGCAAGAGCGCCTCCACTCTTGAAGTAAGACGGCGCTTGGCAAGGCGACAAGAACATCGGCGGGAGGCGAGCCGAGAAGTCGAAGGGGCGAGCGCGGTCCCGAGGGGGCGAAGGGCGCGGACGCGTCGACGACGACGAGCCGACGACGACGGCGACACCGCCGACGACGGAGAATTCTCTCTGGGATCCGAGGGCCTCTGCGCTGGCCCGGGGCGGGAGGTGCCACCGCAGGAGGGCCACGGCGCGCGTGGCGTCCAGGAGGCCGTTTTCTTGGACCGGCGGCGGCGGCTGTCCGAAGTGCGGCTCGTCCGCGCCGTCCGTTGTGAGGTTCCTCGGGGCTGTTTGGGAGCCTCTTGAAGCCTCCTTTGGGCCTCCTGGGCTTATCTTGGGGGTCTCCTGGGGCCTCTTGGGGCACCTCTGGGGCCTCCCGAGGCCCTGTGGAGGCGGGAGGCTCGAATTTGCGGTTCGCGGTTCCCCTCTTGGGGGCTTCTTGTTGCCGTCTTGGGCCTCTCTTCGCCCGTCTTGGGCGCGTCTGGGGCCGTCTTGGGGCCCTCCAGAGCCGTCTTGAGGCCCTCTTGGAGGCCTCTTGGGCTGTCTTGGGGCGTCCGCGGGGGGCCTGCGAGCCGTCATGGAGAGTCGGAAAACTGAAGGCGGGAAAGGCAAAATGTATCCAAAACCTTTAAAAAATATACGATTTTGGCCTCTTGGGGCCCTCTGGGGGGGCCTCTGAGGCCTTTGGAGCGTCTTGGAGGCCTCTTTGGCCGCCCGTCTGGCCTATTCTTGGGCATCTTGGGGCCCTTTGGCGCCCTCTTGGGCCTCTTGGAGGCCTGCTTGGGCCTGTCGTGGAGGGCTTCAGGGGCACTTCTTTAGGGCCGACCTTGGCATTAATTATTGATTTCATGGACGTACTTTTATATATATAAATATATGATATTATATTCTACACACATACAGGATACAGATACCAAGACCTGTACATGTACAATGGCGTCAACGACGTTTTTGGCCTTGCGCTGGCGCAGGAAAGACATTGTCGGTGGCGCCGGCGCCTAAACTGCAGGCGCGGACCTGGGGGCGCGCACCGCCACGCCTGTAAGGATCTGCTAGTGAGAGCGAGCTGCAAGTCGAGCTCACCGCGACTTTAGGCCTGCCGGCCCGAGGCGGTGCTTCGCTTGCAAAATGATAACCCCTAACCCTCGGCCGGATGCTCGGAAATACCGCTCGGCTTTTCGCCCAGAGCTCTCCAGAGCTTTCCCCCAGAGCATTCCACCAGAGCGTTCCCCCAGAACATTCCCCCAGAGCCCCCCCCCAGAGCTCTCCCCCAGAGCTCTCCCCCAGAGCTCCCCCAGAGCTCTCCCCCAGAGCTCCCCCCCAGAGCTCTCCCCCAGAGCTCTCCCCCAGAGCTCTCCCCCAGAGCTCCTCCAGAGCTCTCCCCCAGAGCTCTCCCCCAGAGCTCTCCCCCAGAGCTCTCCCCCAGAGCTCTCCCCAAGGGCTCCTCCCAGAGCTCTCCCCAGAGCTCTCCCCCAGAGCTCTCCCCCAGAGCTCTCCCCCGCTCTCCCCCAGAGCTCTCCCCCAGAGCTCTCAGAGCTCCTCCCCAGAGCTCTCCCCCAGAGATCCCCCCCAGAGCTCTCCTCAGAGCCTCTTCCCCAGAGCTCCCCCCAGAGCTCTCCCCCAGAGCTCTCCCCCCGAGCTCTCCCCCAGAGCTCTCCCCCAGAGCTCCCTCCCAGAGCTCTCCCCCAGAGCTCTCCCCAGCCAGAGCTTCTCCCCCCAGAGCTCTCCTCCAGAGCTCTCCCCCGGAGCTCTCCCCCAGAGCTCTCCCCCCCCGAGCTCTCCCCCAGAGCTCCCCCCCAGAGCGCTCCCCCAGAGCGCTCCCCCAGAGCTCTCCCCCAGAGCTCCCCCCCAGAGCTCTCCCCAGAGCATCCTCGGGAGCCTCGTGCGCGGCCCGAAGCACTCCCCGGAGAAGTCTCTGGCGCCTCGTGCGCGGCCCGAAGCACTAGCCAGAGGGTTCTCTCGGCGCTCGCGCGCTCAGAGCTCCCAGAGCATCGTTCCCACGGTGGTGAACCCACCATATCCCCAAGACTCCTTTCCAGGCCGTGCGTGAGAGGTTTTCACGCGTTCGCAGACGCGTTCCCAGAGCGTAAATTAGAGATTCCAAACTCGATCGCGGGACTCGGGAACCCGGAAGCCCGGAAGCGCGTGAGCCCCTGAGCCCGTCGGACTCCACGCGCGGCGCGGCGCCCACTGCCGCGCGGAAACCCAGGGGGCCACGTCCAGCCTCCACGCGGCGGCCCCTGGGGAAGGCTACGCGGGCGACTCTGCACCCGCAAGGGTCGGGGTCGCGCGCGTAACTTTCGCGAAGGACGACTCTCGAATCGCGCTAATGCTGACATATCTGTTTCTGGGACGCACATCACTCACTCAGGCTGACGCCAGCACTCCTTCCCCCTTGATAGGGGGGAGCGTGGGGGGTAGATCCCTAAACCCTAAAAGCAATGACTCTGGGTGGATGGGGTGGGACAGAACGCATCCATCCATCCCCCCCTACCTCCTGAGGAGGGGGGGATAGGATGGTTCTGCGCAGAAACCCTAAACCCTAAACCCTAAACCCTAAACCCTCCCGTGCTTCACCACGGCCAAGCTTGAGATGAGAGCACCAACGCGAGGACGACCAGGAGAACAGTTGAGCGCCGCGACTGCGCACGCGATGCATTGCACAGGCCACACGTTGCTGGGCAGGCCCCGCGCAGATCGATACTCCATACTCCACACTCCAGATCGACGCCATTGAACTGCACGTCAGCACAGCCACTGAGGATCAGGCCCAGGCCGTTTGCAATGTTGATCGCCTCGGCGTCATCATCCACGCACGTGTGGCACTGACTTGTGGCTAAAGTGCAAAATTCGTTTGTGAAACATGTCCTCGATCCGCAAGCACACGGGTACGCGGAACTCAGATCCGTGCCATCGGTCACCAGGCAGCCTGCCACCTGGCAGACGCCACACGTGAAAGGGCACACCTGGCGTGCAATACTGCCAAGCTTCGGATCGTCGCAATAGACACGCACGTCTGCACAGCCATTGATCTTCATGGCAAAGCCATTTGCAACCTCGATCGCACCAGCATCATCATCCGCGCATGGCGTAGGCTCTGGTGTATGTGGCTTGGACTCGGAAAACTCAGCAATCTTGGAGATGGCAGAGAAATTCCAGCTGCGTGCCACGGGCAAAATGCCCAACAATGCCACCACGGGGAATCGTCCGACGACCATACTTGAAAAGAAAGCGGACGGAGGTTACGGAAAAAGAAAACGGCTTCAGCAAAATGGCGACGAACCGTCTTGGGGCGGTTTGGGGGGCCGTTTGGGCCGTCGAGGACGCTGTGGAAGCCCGATAGTCGTACATGCTGAAATGCACGTTTTCCTCTGGGAATGCAGCGATTTGGGGGAATAGCAGGAAGGACAGGGAGGAGGGAGGAGGAAAGGGGGAGGGAGAGTGAGAACAGGAGGAGGGAGAGCAGGAAATGAAGGCGAGCAGGAGAGTGAGAGTGGAGGAAGGCGGGAGGGAGAAGGAAGGACGGAGCAGGGGAGAGGAGGGAGGGGTGGGTGAGGGAGAGGGGGAGGAGGCACGAGAAGGAGTACGAGGATGAGGCGGAGTGAGGGGGAGAGTGTTGCATATCTTCTGTAGAGGAGGTGTCTCCGATTTGTGGCGTGCAACAAGTATCACGCAGTCCCTACAGGGGCCGCTCGCGGCATTCGTGGGGGCCGCTTGAGCGTCTCTTGGGGGTCTCTCGGGGGGCTTCTTGGAAGCTTCTTGGGGGACTCTGGGGGCCCCTTGGGGACCGCTGGCGTGCTCCAGGGGCCACCCTGGCGCCGACCCAGACCCTCGTGTTGTGAAAAACCTAGAACCATCGCGCGCGCTTCGCGCGCGCTCAAGTTCTAGCCCAGGCTGGGGGCGCGCTAGAAGATCTTGGACAGCGCTATCAAGCACAGGCGCGTGACATAGTCGTCCCTCCTGAGGGCCTCTTGGGAACCTCTTGGGTCTTCGCGGGGGCATCTGAAGGGCTTCTGGCGGGTTCTCCGTGCTTCCTCAATTGGCTGTTGGAGGCACTTCTTGGGTGCTTCTCGGGGGGGCATCTTGGGGCTTCTTGGGGTCCCTTGGGGGCATCGTCAGGGTTCTCCGGGCAGTCGGAAAGTGATGTTCTGCAGTCTGAAGCAATCAATTGGCTGTCTTGGCTGCGTGGAGGCCCGGCTTGAGGCCACATTGGGGCAATCCGGAAGCCTCCTGGGGCCTCCTTGAAGCAATTCTGATGCATCGAGAGCACTGCTCGGCTATCTTGGGGCCCCGTGTGTACGTCTCCTGTGAGCCTTTTAGGGCCTGGTGGGGGGCATGGGGCCTCGTCGGACCAGTTGGGGACTCTTGGGGCCTCCTGTAGGCCTCTGAGGGCGGAAAGCTCTGCTGTTGGGTTTGCGTTCCCCTTCTTAGGGCTCTCTTGGGGCCCTCTTGGGGCCCTCTCGGGCCGTCTTGGGCGCCTCGGGAACCGTCTTGGGGCCCTCGTGGGCCGTCTTGGGGCCCTCTTGGAGGCCTCTTCGGCTATCTTGGAGCGGCCGTGGGGGCCACTTGGGCCGTCTCTGAGCGTCGGGATGCCAAAAGGCTGGGAACTCTAAAATCAATCAAAAGCCGATGGGAAAACAATGCTTCTTGGAACCTCTTCGGCCTTCTGGGGAGCTTCTTGAGGGCCTCTTGGGTCCCGTTTGGGGGCCTCTGGGGCTTCCTGAGAGCCTCTCGGGGTGGAAGGCTCGGATTTTCGCTTCGTCTTACCCCTCTTGGGCCCCCCTTGGGGCCGTATTGGTGCCCTCTCGGGCTGTCTTGGGCCCTGTTGGTGGCCTCTTGGGCTATCTTGGATTGGCCTTGGAGGCCTTTTGGGCCGTCTTAGAGCGTCAGAACGCCAAAAGGCTGAAAACTCGAGCATCAATCAAAAACCTATGGCATGACATGGATTTTTGCCTCTTGGGGCCTTCGTGGGAGGCCTCTTGGATACTCTTCGGCCCCCTGGGGGGCTTCTTGGGGCCTCTTGCAGCTTGTTAGGGGCTTCTCGGGGCCTCCTGAGAGCCTCTCGGGGTGGAAGACTCGGATTTTTGGTTCGTGTCCACCCTCTTGGCTCCATCTTTGGGCCGTCCTGGGGCCCTCTCGGGCCGCCTTGGGCGCCTCTGGCGCCGTCTTGGGACCCCCGTGGGCTGTCGTGTGACCGTCTTCGAGGCCTCTGGGGATGCCTTGGAGCGGAAATGAAAGCCTCTTGGGCCGTCGTGGAGCGTCAGGAAACTCAGAAGGCGAGAACTCGAACATCGATCAAAAACCAAAGGAAAACAAATTAGTTGTGCCTCCCGGGGCTCCTTGGGAGCCATCTTGGAGACCTCTTGGGGCGTCTCGGAGGCCTCTCGGACAGTCAGGGACCAATTCTGGGGTGATCTCGGGCGGTCATTGGTCGTTTCGTTGTCTGGATACGCCAGGGCCGTCTTCGGGCGACTTTACAAGGACCCCAGCGCCACGGCAGGGCCCCCGGGCCCCCTGGTGCGAGGGCCCCGTCCCGGGCCCCCGCGGCAGGGCGTCCCTGGGCCGTCTCGGCGCCCTGGTGGGGGCCTGTTGGGGCGACAGTGGGTGTCTGAAACCCATCAAAAACCTAAGGACAAGCAATGATTTTGGCGTCCCTTTGGGCCGTGTTGGAAGCCTTGTGGGCAGTCCGGAGGCCATCTTGGGCGTGTTCGAACGATATGTCCTCGTTTCGGGGCCTCTTGGGGGCCTCTTGCGGCCCTTTTCGTCTGTGTTGGGGCTTTCTTGGGCCGTCTGGGACGGCCCTGGGCTGTCTCGGCGCCCTCTTGGAAGCCTGTTTGGAAGAGTTCTGGGTGTCCTGGACCGTCATCCTTCAACGTCGGCGGCACTGGCCGTAAGACTTCCTGGGAACATGATTTGTTGGGGTGTAATGTTGGGCGCCTCCAGAGGCTTCGGGGCCTGACGCGTTTCCGAGCGTGGCGGCAGGTAGCGCTGCCTGGGACTCTCGTTTTTACCTAACATCGAAGACTGATAGGTTTCTAATGGGGTAAAAAGAGAGCAGCACATTACTCAACAGGGGGGTCTGGGCAGCCGTTGGGGGGCCGTTGGGGTTTGCCGGGGAGGATCGTTTTTCGCATACAGTCACACACTTCGTGCTCTTCGATTTCCCAGAACTCCATTCCCGGGCCACATTTTGGATGCCCGGAGCCAACTGTAGGACTTCGTGCTCTTCGATTCCCAGAACTCCATTCCCGGGCCACATTTTGATGCCCGGAGCCAACTGTAGGCCACTTCGTGCTCTTCGATTTCCCAGAACTCCATTCCCGGGCCACATTTTGGATGCCCGGAGCCAACTGTAGGCCACTTCGTGCTCTTCAAGTTCCCAGAACTCCATTCCTGGGCATGATTTTGATGCCCGGAGCCAACTGTAGGCCACTTCGTGTTCTTCTAGTTCCCAGAACTCCATTCCTGGGCCACATTTTGAATGCTGAGGCAGGCTGATGCTGCGGCCGAGGCAGGCTGAGGCTGAGGCAGGCTGAGGCTGAGGCCGAGGCTGAAGGCAGACTGAGGCTGAGGCTGAAGCAGACTGAGGCTGAGGCTGAGGCAGGCTGAGGCTGAGGCTGAGGCAGGCTGATGCTGAGGCAGGCTGAGGCTGAGGCTGAGGCTGATGCAGGCTGAGGCTGAGGCAGGCTGAGGCTGAGGCCGAGGCTGAAGGCAGACTGAGGCTGAGGCTGAAGCAGGCTGAGGCTGAGGCTGAGGCAGGCTGAGGCTGAGGCAGGCTGAGGCTGAGGCTGAGGCAGGCTGAGGCTGAGGCTGTGACTGCGACTGCCGTTGCCGCTGCGACTGTCATCGCGAATGCGACTACGACTGCGAGAACAGCAGAATTCTACAACTGGATTTTCATTTGAATCTTGAGGGGAATGCTTTCAGATATGCTTCTACACATCGATGTTAGGTTGCTTTGCCGGGATAATTTGATTCTGGCAGGCGTTTATAAACATGGTTTGGGGAGAGGGCGGCAACCCGAGAATCATGTTCCCGGGAAGCTTTCCGGGAGCATAATTTCTTCGGCTCTCTTAAGAGGGGGGGCTCTGGGGGCTTACCGAGGGGCCCTTTTTGGCCTTGTTGGCAAGCCTATTGGAAACATGGTTGGGGCGGTGGGCGGAAATCCAAGGAATCATGTTCCCGGAAAGCTCTGAGAAATACGATTTACCGAGGTCTATTGGGGGCCCACAGGAGGCTTCCCTGGGGGGCCCATGGGTGGATAGGGTCACAGGCATGTCGGGGATCAGATTAAGAATGATGAAGATGGTTTTCTCATGGTTCTAGGCCGCTTGCGGGCCGCGCGGTGCTGAAGTTGAAAATGCTTCATGGTGGTTTCGAAAATGGCCGCGCGCGCGTTTAAAATAGTTTCGGCGTCAAACTAGCAGCTTGGCGCGCCCGCCATTGGAAGGCATGATTACGCGCAACGCGGCCTTCGCTCAGGGGTGCCAGGGCAAGTGGCGTTTGATCCTCCTTCCCACTCTGCCCTGCAGTAGGCGGTGCGAGCCAAGGGCGTTTGAGCCTTCTCCGTGCCTCTTCACATGCAGCCCGAGCTCGGCCTTTAAGCGCGCGGGTGTCTTTTGTTGGGCTAGTTGGAACTAGAGGTTGCGTCTCGAACCGAAAGAGCCAACTTGTTTTGCCCCACCAATTACCGTTGCTACTGCGCGCTGCTGGGGCCGCCGCCCACGAAGGCATCCCCAGGTTCGCGCCGAGCCCGTCACATGTGAAACGCGCTGCGTTTGCAGGCTGGCCCGCGCCGAGTCCGCGGCATGCGAAGGGTTTGACAACTCGGCGCCGCGCCGAGCAAGCTATCGCGCCCCCCCTACCCTCCTTATCGGCAGAAGCAGGGGCGCGTGCAACAGGGCACTTTTTTTTTTTTTTTTTTTTTTTTTCAAGTTTGCGCCTAGCAGCTCCGCGAAACTACTGCAGCGCGCGCCTGCGCAGTCCATCGTTGTGTGCGTTGGGTAATTCGTTATTTTCCCTCCCCGCTCTGAGGTCGCCGCCCTGGGCGGCCGAATGACGAGAAACTTTGCTCAAACTTGCGCCGCGGGATGTGGAGTGAGAAGATATGGTACGATGCGGGATCGATTACACATGTCTGCGGTAACTGCATATGCAACAAGGGGACGATTTGGGGAGACTCGTGGCCCGTCAAAGGAGGAGGACCATGAGCAGGAGCAACTGCAACAGGCGTGCGTCTAGGCGCGCGTGGCCCTGGCACCGCGTCAAAAAAAACCGTGGTGACTATAATGATTATGGACGACCGGGGGGGGCAGCTGCTTTGGCATTGGCGGTGCGCGCCGCAGGCATCTGGATATCTGGACAAACCGCGGGTGCAGCTGCAGGAAGTTCTTCCTGCCCTCGCACTCCCGCTCGCTCGCCAGCGAGACCTCCGTGCTTGTTTTGCGCGCTCGGTCGCGCCCGTGTTTCATGTTGCCCACAGCCACCTGGCACTCCATCTGAGAAATGGCCCCGGCCATGTGTCTCTGGAAAACTGTGCATGGGTCCTTGTTGGTGAACAGCCCCGGGATCGAGGCGTGCACCAACTCCAAACCTCGCTTTTCGCACTCCGCGATCGCCTCTTCCTGCGCCATCAAGCGGCGGGCCAACCGCTTCTCGTCGGGCACCACGATCCGCTTGATGCCGCGCTTCTCGCACCTGTCCACGAAGGCGGCCACGCCCGGCCTGGACAGGAACGGCGTTGAACCTGGGGAAGCAAAAAAAAACTCCACGACAAATTCGGCGTGCGATTTTGCAGTTATTCGCCGCGGGGGCGGTGGAAACATGAAGGCGGGGGGGGGCGCTTGCTGTAGCAATTGCGTAGTGTAGCGTCTGGCGCGCTAACAAATCCAGGGTTTCGTGCCGATGGGCGATGTTACCTTCGGAAGAGGACGCGACGCGCCACATTCCTCATCCAATGCCCCTGCGGTGTGTGGGGGCGTTGTGGCCCCGCCGTCCTGGGACGTTCTTCAAGACGAGCGTTTCCTGGGCGGTGGGGGGGTGCCGCGCCCATGATAGCGTGTCCAGAAAAAGCTGCCCCCGCGCTGCTTGAGCCCCGAAAAAGCAACGAATGGCTACAGTTGGGTGGTCCACGCTTACTTCCTCCGGTTGCCGCGGGCCTCCCAGGGATCCCCGCCGGCCCCCGCTGTCAGTCCGCCGCAGTCTATTTGTGACTTCTGTCGGGCGACACGAACCTCCCCTGGGCCGTCGCCCGTAGGCTGCACGTACTTCCGCGGCCTCCTGCGGGCCGTCGGCCGCAGGCTGCACGTACTTCCGCCGGCTGCCGCCGACCTCCCGCCAACGTCTGTTGGCAAGAGCGTCCGCCTCTCCGCCAGCTCTGGCGGGCCCTCAGCCGGTGGGCCCCGCCTACTCCCGCCGACTGCCGCCGACCTGCCGCTTGCTCCTGCCAGCGCAAGAGCCCCCCTTCGAACGGCCCCCACGGACCGTCGGCCAACTTCTGGCGCCGGGCGCCGGGCTGTGCCAGAAGTCGGTCCAGGACTGACTTCTGGCGCGGGCCCGAGTCGGAAGTCGGTCCTGGACCCACTTCCGACGCGGGCCCGCGTCGGAAGTCGGTCCTGGACCCACTTCCGACGCGGGCCCGCGTCGGAAGTCGGTCCAGGACCGACTTCCGGCGCGCCCTTCTGTCTCCGCCCCAACCCTCGTCGGCGCCGTCGCCGGCGTTGCCCCTGCCGCCCTCTAGCGTTTTCAAGCCTCGGCGGGGGCCGCGCCCCCCCTCGCGCGTCCTCCTTCCTCCTCACTGCCCCCTCCCCCAGTTTTCCTCCTCGCCCCCCTCCTCGCCCCATTCCCCGCTTCCCCCGCATCCCCATCCACCGCCTGATTGTATTCCTCCTGCTCCTGCTCCTACTCCTGCTCCTCCTTCCCTCTCCTATCTGCCGCGCCTGCGGCGTTCGGGCACCGCGCAACATATGTTTGTTTCGTTTTCTGGCGCCCGCGCCATGCCTGCCAAGATGAAGGCGGCTGCCACGACACGCGCGTCGACGATGACGAACGTGGATGGCGCCAGCGTGCCGCGGCAGAAGGCACAGATAACGAAGGCGGCCAGGGGCACCCCCCCACCGCCCAGGAAACGCTCGTCTTGAAGAACGTCCCAGGACGGCGGGGCCACAACGCCCCCACACACCGCAAGGGCATTGGATGAGGAATGCGGCGCGTCGCGTCCTCTTCCGAAGGTAACATCGCCCATCGGCACGAAACCCTGGATTTGTTAGCGTGCCAGACGCTACGCAACGCAATTGCTACAGCAAGCGCCCCCCCCCCGCCTTCATGTTTCCACCGCCCCCGCGGCGAAGTACTGCAAAATCGTACGCCGAATTTGTCGTCGATTTTTTTTTGCTTCCCCAGGTTCAACGCCGTTCCTGTCCAGGCCGGGCGTGGCCGCCTTCCTGGACAGGTGCGAGAAGCGCGGCATCAAGCGGATCGTGGTGCCCGACGAGAAGCGGTTGGCCCGCCGCTTGATGGTGCAGGAAGAGGCGATCGCGGAGTGCGAAAAGCGAGGTTTGGAGTTGGTGCACGCCTCGATCCCGGGGCTGTTCACCAACAAGGACCCATACACAGTTTTCCAGAGACACATGGCCGGGGCCATTTCTCAGATGGAGTGCCAGGTGGCTGTGGGCAACATGAAACACGGGCGCGACCGAGCACGCAAAACAAGCAGGGAGGTCTCGCTGGCGAACGAGCGGAAGTGCGAGGGCAGGAAGAACTTCCTGCAGCTGCAACCGCGGTTTGTCCAGATATCCAGATGCCTGCGGCGCGCACCGCCAATGCCAAAGCAGCTGCCCCCCCCCGGTCGTCCATAATCATTATAGTCACCACGGTTTTTCTTTGACGCAGTGCCAGGGCCACGCGCGCCTAGACGCACGCCTGTTGCAGTTGCTCCTGCTCATGGTCCTCCTCCTTTGACGGGCCACGAGTCTCCCCAAATCGTCCCCTTGTTGCATATGCAGTTGCCGCAGACATGTGTAATCGATCCCGCATCGTACCATATCTTCTCACTCCACATCCTGCGGCGCAAGTTTGAGCAAAGTTTCTCGTCATTCGGCCGCCCAGGGCGGCGACCGCAGAGCGGGGAGGGAAAATATCGAATTACCCAACACACACAACAACGATGGACTGCACAGGCGCGTGCTGCAGTACTTTCGCGGAGCTGCTAGGCACAAACTTGAAAAACTACAACAACTTAAACAAGTGCCCTTTTGCACGCGCCCCTGCTTCTGCCGATGAGGAGGGTAGGGGGGCGCGATAGCTTGCTCGGCGCGGCGCCGAGTTGTCAGACCCTTCACATGCCGCGGACTCGGCGCGGGCCAGCCTGCAAACGCAGCACGTTTCACATGTGACGGACTCGGCGCGAACCTGGGGATGCCTTCGTGGGCGGCGGCCCCAGCAGCGTGCAGTAGCAACGGTGATTGGTGGGACAAAACATGTTGGCTCTTTCGGTTCGAGACGCAACCTCTAGTTCCAACTAGCCCAACAAAAGACACCCGCGCGCTTAAGGGCCGAGCTCGGGTTGCATGTGAAGAGGCACGGAGAAGGCTCAAACGCCCTTGGCTCGTACCGCCTACTGCAGGGCAGAGTGGGAAGGAGGATAAAACGCCACTTGCCCTGGCACCCCTGAGCGAAGGCAGCGTTGCGCGTAATCATACCTTCCAATGGCGGGCGCGCCAAGCTGCTAGTTTGACGCCGACGCTATTTGAAACCCGCGCGCGGCCATTTTCAAAACCACCATGAACCATTTTCAACTTCAGCACCGCACGGCCCGCAAGCGGCCTAGAACCATGAGAAAACCATTTTCATCATTCTTAATGTGATCCCCGACATGCCCGTGACCCTATCCACCCATGGGGGCTTATTGGGGCTTCCGGGGGGCCTCTTGGTAGCCTCACGGGGCTTCTTGGGAGCCTCCTGATGGCCTCTCGGGGCGTCCTAGGAGCCTCTCAGGCTGGAGACCTTGAAATGTCGCACTCTTCGGGCCCCCTTGGGTCGCTCTTGGGGCTCTGTTGGGGCGCTCTCGAGGCCCTCTTGAATTATCTGGGGATCCTCCTGGGCCGTCTCTGGTCTTTCCTTGGGAGCCTCTTCGGCCGTCTTGGAGCGATCTGAAGGGCCTCTGACGTCGTCCGGGACCGTGGGGAGGCGGAACATGCGAGACCGCAAAAATGCTGGTCCTTTTGGAGGGGCCTCTGGAGGCGCTCTTGGAACGTTTTGGCGGCGTCGTTGGCCGTCCTGAGGCCATATTCGGCGTGTCCGGGGCCGCTTGGGGCTGTCTTGGCAATCTTTAGGGCCCTCTTGGCGTGTCGTGGCGTGTTTGGGAGCGAGCCCGGGCAGTCCCGGGAGCTCTGGGGGCTGTTGAATGCTAGGTGTTGCCTTGGAGGCGGAGGCTGTTGAGTGCAGGGTGGCGCGTGCTACGCGGAAGGCGGGCGAGCGGCCGGGCGGGCGGCGGGCGGGAGGGTGGCGGGCGGGCGGGCGGGCGGGTCGGGATTTGAATGAATTCCTTAAGGGTGCTCTCTTGCAGCGGGAGCTTGTTGAGAACAGGGTGTTGCCTTGAAGACGGGCGCTGTTGACTACAGGGTGTTGTCTTGGAGACTGAAGCTGTTGAGTACAGATTGGTGCGTGCTACGCGGACGGCGGGCGGGCGGCGGGTGCCTTAGGTGGTGGGTCAGAGGCCTCATGGGTGTAAGTTTGGATCTCGTGGTTGGCCTGTCGGGGACGTCGTGAAAGCAGTTTCGCAGCTTCTCGGTAGCCATGTTGAGACCGTTGTGGGATCTCCTCGGGGCTGTTTTGTGGCCTCTTGAAGCCTTGTTTGGGTCTCCTGGGTGCCTCTCGGGGGCCTCCTGGGGGGCTCCTTGGGGCCTCCTGGGGCACTCTTCAAGCGGGAGGGTCGAATTTTGGAGTCGTGGTCCCCCTCTTGGGCGCATCTTGGGGCCGTTTTGGGGCTCTCTGGGGCGCCTCTGGGGCCGTCTGGGGGCCCTCTTGGGCCGTCTTGGGGCGCTCTTGGGGGCCTATGGAGCCGGCCTGGACCGCCGGGCAGCCGAAAAGGCTGGAAGGCCGAAATCTCTCCAAAACCCTGGTTAAATTTACAATTCTGGTGTCTTCAAGCGCTCGGGAGAGGCGTCTTGAAGCGTCGTGGAGTGCCTTGGGGGGGTTTCTCGGGCCGTCTTGGGCCTATTTTGAGCGTCCAGGAACGGTCTTTCGGCGACTCGGGGCCGGCTTGGGCCGTCTGGGGAGCCTCTGGAGGCCCTCCTGGATTATTTTGGGCCTCCCCGGCCGCCCCGTCCCCCCATAAGGGGTCGGGGCAACTGTTCGTGTGCACGCTTTGACCGTCTTCGACGCCTCTCGGGCCGTGTTCGCAAGCTCTTGGGCGGTCTTAGGCGCCTATTGGGTTGTTCTTAGGCCCTCTTGGGCCGTCTTGGGGCGCTCTTGGGGGCCTCTTGGGCGATCTTGGGACGGTCTTGAGAACTTCGTGGTCTGTCTTGGAGGGTCGGGACGATGAAAAAACAAGAAAACCAAACACCTGCAAAAAACCAGCGGAATTCAATGATTTCGGCCTCTTGCAGCCCTCTTGGGAATGCTCTTGGGGCTCTCTTGGGATGTCTTGGAGGCCTCTGGGGCCATCTGGGAGCCATTTTGGGCGTCTTGGAGCGGTCTTAGGCGCGTCGAGGCACGCTTTGACCGTCTTCGACGCCTCTTGGGCCGTGTTTGCAAGCTCTTGGGCGGTCTTAGGCGCCTATTGGGTTGTTTTTGGGCCCTCTTGGGCCGTCTTGGGGCGCTCTTGGGGGCCTCTTGGGCGATCGTGGGACGGTCTTGAGAACTTCGTAGGCTGTCTTGGAGGGTCGGGACGATGAAAAAACAAGAAAACCAACAACCTACAAAAAACCAGCGGAACTCAATGATTTCGGCCTCTTGCAGCCCTCTTGGGAATGCTCTTGGGGCTCTCTTGGGACGTCTTGGAGGCCTCTTGGGCCATCGGGGAGCCATCTTGGGCGTCTTGGAGCGGTCTTAGGCGCGTCGTGGCGCGCTTTGACTGTCTTCGACGCCTCTTGGGCCGTGTTTGCAAGCTCTTGGGCGGTCTTAGGCGCCTATCGGGTTATTTTTACGCCCTCTTGGACCGTCTTGGGGCGCTCTTGGGGGCCTCTTGGGCGATCTTGGGACGGTCTTGGGGGCTTCGTGGGCTGTCTTGGAGGGTCGGGACGACGAAAAAACAAGAAAACCAAAAACCTGCAAAAAACCAACGGAATTCAATGATTTCGGCCTGTTGCAGACCTCTTGGGAATGCTCTCGGGGCTCTCTTGGGACATCTTGGAGGCCTCTTGGGCCGTCTGGGAGCCATCTTGGGCGTCTTGGATCGATTGTAAGCGTCTCGAGGTACGCTTGAACCGTCTTCGGCGCCTCTTGGGCAGGACAAGGGCGCTCCCGGAGGCCCGATCCCGCCATGGGGGGTTGCGGTCCAGGCCAGGGAGCCCCTGGCCCTGTAGCCCGGTATATATATATATATATATATACACATACTAGAACCACGCGCGCTCTTCGCGCGCGCTTGGGTTCTAGCCGCGCCCAAAGTACGCGCACCGCAAATGGCCAATGTGGCAATGAGGAATGCAAGGGCGATTCGAGTGCAAGCGCATTGCTTGATCCCTTCAGTATACACACAGTACATCTCGCGATTGCATGCATCCTTTACGAGTCAACTTCCTACCGCCAACTTTAGGGTTCTCCCCTTACCCCTTGTCATGAGGCCTCGGCTGTTTCATACATCGGTGTCCGTTTCAGCTTCGAATTTCCTTACCCCTATTTGCGATCGTTCCGCGGGCATTGAAATCCTTGATAGGTTTTTGGACAATCATCCGTGCCGGGATGAAGAATGTACGTCTCCCCTGATTTCGGTTTCCTCCTCCTCTTCATCCTCCTCGTCCTCCTTCTTGTCCTGATTGCGCTCCCCACTCCCGCCCGTTCCCCCCCCCTCCCTGCTCCCTCCTCCTCCTCCTCCTCCTCCTCCTCCCGGCCGCATTCTACATTACTCCCAGCGATTCTATCACTCGCATCTGCCTACCCGCATCCCGCTCCACCTGACCCCAGGCTCTCCGCTCGCTCCCGTTCGTCTTTTGGCCATTCCCATTCGCTCCCCCTTCCCACCCTAGTTGCTACGCCAGCAGATCCCACCCATTCCTTGCCCTGTTATTGGACGGCTTCCCAAACTCAGCGAACTGAACTACAATACATATTTGTGTATATATCCAAGACACCCATCCAGCCAGCCAGCCCAGCAGCGCTGCACAAGCTCGCTGTGGACACCTCCCCCGTGGGTTGGAAGTCCTACTGCGTGCCCCCGATATCCATCCCAGTGCAACCATTTTGTGGGATGCCAGGCCATCTTCGGAATGAGGAGGGTGCGGAGTATGAGACTCTTCGCCCTACAACCGCTCTATGTATGATAGGTTTTGTAGGCCACGGACAGGGAAATCAAATGTTTGCCCCTGTGAGGGGCCTTTCCCGCGCTCTGAGTATGTTTCCATTCTGGTCCCTCCACATTCCATCCCATGGCGGGCCGTTGCCAGCATCCTCCGATGTCCCCCCCCGTCCCCTCCCTCCCCGTCTGAACGTTCCCCTTCCCAATCTCTCCCACGTCCCTCTGGTGTGGGCCTCCTCTCTTCTTCCCTTCCCCACCCACCATCCATCCCCCTGCCCTCTTACGCGTCCTCTTAAAATGTTCCTGCTACCTGCCTCACCCCGCTTGAATCCTCAGCCTCATTACCGGCCATTGGCAGAAACATGATAATATCAAAGATGCCCCCCCCCAGGGCCCTCGGGAAATGTCCTGCATTCCCGTTGGCAAGCCCACGCAACGAGCTACAACTTGTTGCGGCTAGGTTTGGGTTTCGACCGGGGGGGTGTTAACAAATTATCCTCGCCTCCCGCCAAGCGGGGGGTAAGCTCAGGAAAGAGCCACATTTTGTTGCGGCTGTCTGGGCTAATTGCTGCCAGTGTGTTGCATCGCGCTGCAAGGGCGGCGTCACGCAACGAAAATGTCAAGTATCACGGAATATGCCACAGTGGCTGTCACCGCATGCCCTGGCGTGTGTGGCGGTATCCGGGTTCGTAGTTCAGGTTGGGGTTTCAACATCTTGCGGGGGGGCATCAGGGACCAATACTGAATAGTGCGATGTGCTGCCAGTGTGTTGCATCGCGCTGCAAAGGCGACGTCACGCAACGTGGGACCCCATGTGGGACGCCTGGTGCAGCACCCACCGTTTGGTTTTGGTGGTAACAGATATGTGCCGCACGTGCTCCGGATTTCCATGCCATTCAAATAAGGTGGCACGGTCTGTTATAACCACGAGCTCTCAAAATACGGAACGTTTCCAGGTAATCACCACAGAGTGGCACTGGTTGTCGATCGCAGTTGCTGCAAAATGCTTTATTTTTTCTGGCGGGTCGGCTTTTCCAAACGATCACGACGATAAATTTTCAATGCGCTCCAAGAGTCGCCAACCGAAGAAATCGCAAGCACAGCAATGCACAGCACGGGTGAAACCAGACAGCAGATGCCGTTCAGGCTGGCGGTGACGCCGCCGAAAAGCAGACGCGCTTCGAATGAAGGGAGCATAAAATATCTAGCAGGCGTGGAAACTACGATCAAAATGCGACCCGCGTCAGCATGTACGTGGCTGGCGCATGGAACGGTTGAAGATGTGTGCAATGCTGGAAAGCACTATAAAAAGTATGTTCCGATGCGGCTGGTGGTGCAGCGCTACATTGGGCACCGATTCTGCGAAGCCTTCGGGTGTCTTCTTACACAAACGCGAGGCTCACTCTCCCCAGGCGGAGCGGGCTCGGGATTCTGCTGCCACGCCTAGCACGCCTAGGACATTAACAGATCGCCCTAGTTTTCGACGCGGAGTCCGATCAGAAAGCAGTGCCACGGACAAAACTCCGCCGAACTCTTCGAGGTTCCTGGGTGCGTGAAGTTTGCGTGAAGTTCTTTGCCACGAAGAACATAACGCCCCACGAGAGCAGCCCATCCCCTCCCCGTTGCACAGGCGCCCACAGAGGCCGAAGATGGCTTGCAAATGTTCTACAGTTGCTGCATGAGCGCACAATAGGGCTTGCGATGGCACTGACATGATTGTCGAACAATCCAATGTGCTCCCGACTCCGGCCCTGGAGCTCGACGAAGACCACCAACAATTTTGCCGGAAACGAATTGATCCTGAATTCGCGGATGTTGTTTTGCGAAGGTTTTCCTTTGCAGGGGTTCGAAATGTCACGGGAATCCCAAAAGGACCGAAGATTCTTTCAAAACGGGCCACTCCAGGACGGGATGTCGAGCGGGCGTGGTTGAGGGACCATGCCGGGGGCCTCGCAGGGACATTGCAAACCTCCTGAAGAACCGAATGTGGCACCCATCTGGGCCTCCGGGCAATCCCAGACTGAGCGACATATGACTCTGAAGGCCCCAGGCACGTTAACACAGGTTACGGCAGATGTGGCGCAAGCCTACAGAATCTGCGATTGATGCTCTTTGGGCGTGCTCGAACGCACAGAGAGTGACAAGGTCCTCAACCTGCATGAATGTCAAGAGGTGCGGGGCGGAGTACAGAGAATCGCACAGCATCGCGGGGGCCTCCTCCGATGAACTTCCAGGAATCATGGAGCCGTTGAGCATGCACAACCAATGCCCGCCGCCACATGGAGTACGAATAACATAAGCAACTGTCCGAAACATTCCTTCGTCAGTCGCGTGATCGGAAAATACGTCGCCTAGCCGGGCTTGGATATCGGCTGGATCCATGGGGATCGCAGCAGCACCGGCTCTCGTAAAATTAGCCATCAAAACAGCTACGTTGTAGTTCCCGCTGGCGGGTTCAATGAGATTCTGCGGCGCATCTCCGAAATTGTGGGCCATGGCGATGCCTTCAAAGTCTTCGCGGTTGGTGATGGTAGGCAGCAGGTGTTGAGCAAAATGGAATGGTACCATGGCGTGATTGAACGCGTGGAGGCCGCAAGTGGCATCCGTTTGGATACCGCGTGCATTCGTGGCCCGCGTGGCTGGTGAATTGAACCATGCGAAAGACGTTGACACAGGCAGGAGGTCAGAAGGACAAGGCATGACAGGGTGGGAGGCTCCGTTCCAGCGTGCATGGGTCCTGCTTGGAACGGCAAGCCTCGAGAGCGCTGTGGTTGAGGCGACGTCTGAGGCATGTGGCGGATGTCCGGAAATGCCATTGCGGAGGGCTGGAGGATGAGAATCTTGGCTTTGGTCTGCGACAAGGCTGTATGCATCAGTGGGGGAGGATACGTAGGCATGAAACGATGTTGCATCGAGAGCGCCTTGTGGCGTGACAGGGTCTGCGGATGACGCAGCGGAGAGCTGGCAGTGTGCAGGTTTGTGGTCGATGCCAGGAAGCATGCTGGGGAAAGCACGCTGGCAGGCATTCGAATAACATTGCGATCTTCGGAGGAACCGACGTGGTCTACGTCGTTGGTTTCTGTCAGTGCCACTTGGAGCTGCAGGCGGGGTGGCGGCGGACATGTCGGACAATGGCAATGGCCTGGATGTTACAACGGGGGCCATGTCCACGCCAGGAACAGGAAGGCCTATCATTCGTGGCACTTTCGGTGGGTGCTCGGCGACGTCGTCGCGATTACTTGCGTCAAGACACTTGGGTGAGCGCGTGATGTCTCCACAACTTGTCGCGGGCATGCTGGCGCCCTCACATGGGCAAAGTTTGGGACAACGTGGCGATTGTAGAAAGAACCGGCATTTCTTACATGAACGTCGCCGGTGAATGCCATGCGCAGTTGGTGGAGGGGGCGTCGGGTGGTTAGAGGCGATGCTGGCATCTGCGGCATGTGGTGGACGGCCCGGAATGCCATTGCCGAAGGCTGGAGGATGACGAGGTTCATTCTGGTGCGCGGCAAGGTTGGAAATATGTGTGGGAAGAGGGCTTTGGATAGTTACGGGCACATGAAAAACCGAACTGCGAATCGACCGTGCGTCGTGAGCGGGTCTGATTATATCACTGGCGGCATGCGAGCTCACAGAGCCAAGCCACTCGTCGAAATGATGTGAGCGATCAAACAAACTCATTCGCAGCGCATGCTCTTGCTGGTGAAAATCTGTGGCGTCTGGCGGTGGGTCCTCGATCACGTATGCGTCGTTGTCACAGTCCATGAGGCAGGTCTCGCTGGCATCAAGAGCTGCCGGATCTGTCCATGGCGGCCGCGATGGAGGGGGCATCGAGTGCAGTGGGGGTTCATGTGGTGTTGCAGGAACCGTTTCTTGTGTACTATGTTGGGGCATGGAATGGGCCAGCAGTCTTTTGTCGACAATGTTGAGCGTGTATTGTTGCGGCAGTTTCTTGTGGTCGCTCAGTTGTCGTTGCTTGTCATCTCCATTGTCTTCAACCAACACCCTGACATTCTGCGATGCGACCCCGCGCGAGAAGGCAACGTACAGTTGGCCGTGTGAAAAGACAGGAATGGGAAGGTATATGCCCAGCCTGCCAGGCAAAGACTGACCTTGGCTTTTATAGATTGTTATGGCCCAAGCGAGTCGCACAGGAAATTGGAGACGCCGGAGCACGAATGGCAGATCGGTGTCGCCACTGCTGTCGCAACAAATGCGCGGTATCAGTTCTAATTCCCCACGGAGCGGGCCAGTGACAATGCGGACAAGCATGCAATATTGCATTAGCTTTTCTACGACGAGCCGGGTGCCATTACATAAGCCTTTGTGCGGTGCGTAGTTCCGCAATCCGCCACCGTGCCTCCTGGCACGTTGAGGCGTGCTAGAATGCCAGGTGCTGTCTGGTAGGGTTTCTGTAATCTTCTAAGGGACCCCCCCCCCTCCTCGTCGCATCCACCCGCATGAATCTGCCCCTCTTCCTGGGACTCTGTCGGCTCCCACACACGCCCCTGGCGCTCTCCAATTTGCCCCAGATGCCCAAGATGGCTGCCAAGACGGACCTGGGAGGCCACCAAAGCCGCCAAGATGGGCCAAGATGCCTCCAAGAAGGCCCAAAAGGCCCCAAAGAAGCCCCAAGAGCGCTCCAAGAGGACCCCCAAGAGGGCTTAAAAATGCAAACATCATTGGTTTTCATTGTGTTTTTCAATATTTTTCACGTTGTCGCCTTTTCGAGCTTCCGACGCTCCAAGACGGCCCCCGGGGCCCCAAAAACCGCCCCAAGACGGCCCAAGAGGCCCCCCAGAGGGTCCCAAGACGGCCCAAAAGGGCCTCAAAACGGCCCAAGAGGCGCCCAAGACAGCCCAAGAGAGCCCCAAGACGGCCCCAGAAGGGGCCCAAGAGGGGGAATACGAACAAAATTCGAGCCTTCCGCCCGAAGAGGCCCCCAGGAGGCCCCAAGAGGCCTCCAAGGACCCCCAACAGGCCCCCAAGAGGCCCCCAAGAGGCCCCCAGACGGCCCCCGAGAGGCCTCAAAACTGAGTCAAACAGGCTCCCGAGAGGCCTCTCACGATATCATCGTCATCATCATCATCATCATCATCATCATCATCATCATCATCATCATCATCATCATCATCATCATCATCATTACCACCATCATCACCACCACCACCATCATCATCATCACCATCATCATCATCATCATCATCGTCATCATCATCATAATCACCATCATCATCACCATCATCATAATCATCGTCAACACCATCATCATCCTCATCATCATCATCATTATCCTCATCATCATCCTCATCCTCATCAACAACATCATCATCATCGTCGTCGTCGTCATCATCATCATCATCATCGTTATCATGTTGTTCATCCCTCGCGAGTGCGGCCTCCCGTGCCCCCTCGAACGAGAGCCACCCAACATGTTGGGCTGGCACGGTGGCGGGACTTGCCGCAGGCAGCTGGATAGAATGACTAAGGACCCATTGCGGACGCGCAGGTCGCGGGGGGGCATGCCTCCAGGTTGCAACGCGTGGAGAAACGCGGATCAGCTGCCTCGTTGGTTGGTGTCACGACAGCTCGGTCAGAGTAGAAACTTGCCCACTGCGCAGGCTGTACCGTCTCAAACCCGTCGTAAACCCACTTCAAGAGATCTGCGCTGGTGGCGTCCGGGCCCAAGGACAGGTGCGACGGGACCTCCACAACAGCTGGTTGCATCTCTGATCCGTTAATGGCGCAACCAGGTCGGGGCAACTGTCCGTCGCCGACGCTTAGGCAGAAGGAAGCGTAGTCAGCATCTAGACGTGCTCGCATGTTCTGAGTGAGTTTGTGTCGGGCGACAGACCCGTCTTGCCACCAAGATAATGCAGCGATTGTGTGAGCGGCCACTTGCTCGCGATCGATGTATCGCAACACAGGTGGAATTTGTCTGAAATCGCCTCCGAGCAGGACTGGCTTGCCCCCGAAAGGGCGGTCGCAACACATCAATTGACGACAGCATTGATCGACGGCCTCGAACATACTACGCGATGCAGTGGGCGCCTCGTCCCACACAATGACGGCAACATCGCGGATGAGGCGGGCAGCGACAGATTGACCTTTGACATTGCTTTTACAACCATCGAGCGGCACAGGAACAGGCAGTTTGAACCGTGAATGCGCAGTACGCCCTCCAAGCAACAGCAGGGAAGCGATTCTGGACATGGCCACGGCAAGAGCAATCCGCCCGCTCATGCGTACGCAATGCAGAACTTTTCGGTGCAGATGTGTTTTGCCCGTCTACGTAGTGAACGGTGGGCTCCGTGGTCGGGGCAACGCCGTCGACCACGCGAAGAACAGCATCGAACACAGCCTGCTGATCAGCATTGAGCTCTAACTTGTCATGGGCGGCTTTTTCCCAGTTCATTTGTTCTGGATTCCGCAGTTCGGCATTGTACTCGTTATCGTTTCGCTCCTGTGGTGTGAGGTCGGCTGTTGGGCTGGGAGGCGGCACGCCAAGGTCGACCATTGATGCGCCGTATCTAGCCAGGGCTTCCTGTGGGTATCGGTAAAGCTCGCACGCCAAATGTGGTGTCACATGGTGGTGCTCAGATAGTAACTGGAGGAATTGTTGCCAGATACGGGGTGGATCATGCACGCCGAGCCACACAAGAGACTCTGCAATAATATCTGTCAAGCGTTTCGTGCTTCGGAGGACTGTGGCAGCCTCGCGCAACATGTTGAGCGTTCCAGCATCATCATGCAGCAACCCGAGTTCACGCGCTCGGTTCTGAAATGTGGGCTCGGCGTCTGAATGGGTAGGTGATCGCAGACAGTCCCAGCTGACAGCGTCTTTTCCGGTGACGTGCAGGAGCAGGAGGCGTAGGTAGTACAGCTCGCCGGACCCAGGCTTCACATGAGAGATCCGGCCAATGACAGTGCCGTTGCGAGGCCGATGCTTGCGCGGCAGCCAACGATGATGTTTGGAATCCCAGGTGAAACGGTTCGGGACCTCGGGGTATCGTAAGTTGCGGATGAGATTGGCGACGTCGGGTTTCAGTGAAGGCGCCGATGCATTCAAGGACAACCAGGCTTGAAGTTTCGTTTGTGCCACGATGGCGCGGTTTACGGAGGCTTGCTCTTGACCAGCTGTGAACTGAACCGATTGGTGCAGCGGCAGGTGCACAGGGAGGCGCTCAACTGCGTGGGACTGTCCATGCAGTTCAAAACCCATCAAGCGCTACGCCGCTTCCGGCGCCCCGACATACTGTGAGTCCAAATAGTCGGACACTTCATCATGGACCTTCTGTAAGCATGCGCGGTCTGGTCCCTTGTATGTGTATTTGTAAAGGTGTTTCACTGCCTTGACGGATGTGCAAACCTCCACGCTTATGTGGCATTGCATGACCTCCAGGAGGTAGGCACTGTAAGGGACCACGTGTCGTGAATCGAGGAGGCCATTTTTAGCAGTTCGGACAGGATCAGTCTGTCTACGCCGGTATTGCGGATACCCGTTCATATTTCCGAGGGTCTCGTCGTTCCAGGCTTTCGGGAAATGCTTGGAGCAGACTCTATCGACCATGCAGGGGCATGACGGATTCAGCAGCCCGCACGGGCCATGGATCATATGCTGGTCCACGAGTGCGTACAATTCTGGCTGCGACACGGGATCAGGCAGTTCGGCCGAGACGAGGCGGTCGATGTGGCTCTGTGAACGGGGTTTGTCGGCGTCTTCGAGTATGAGCAAAATATGCGCATGCGGGAGGCCTCGCTTTTGGAACTCGACAACGTAAGTGTAGGCTTTGACTTTGCCGAGGACGTGTTCTTTGGTCAGCAGCTTCAGAAGGACTTTCAACTTAGCTCAGAAAACGCGGGCCACTAACTCTGAACGGTTATGCGCGGCCTCCCCCGGACGAAGATTGTGTTGAACCTCTGGCCATCGAGGATTGGCAGTGCAAGTTATGAACAGGTCTGGGCGGCCAAACTTCGCCACCAGCGCCATTGCGTCAAGATATAATTGGTGAAGCGCGCGGGGACTTCCACCAAACGTTGCGGGCAAGATGATAGGCGTGCCAGGCGCAGGAGGCGGGATGGTGGTGTCGGTAACTGGCGACTGGAATTTGCTCTCAAGATGTGGATCTGGTGACAAAGGGTGCCCAACTGTTGCGCGTGCGTCAATGACAACTCTGGTTGCTTTTTTGGGACGCCCATGGGCCTATCGTCTTGGTGTGTGAGGTAGTCCATCAGACCACGCAAAGTGTCGATGCGAAGCTGATCTTGATTGCGTCGTACCCAATCGAGACGCATTGACTCTACTTTGGCCCAAGCATCTACCAAATACTGCTGGAAGAGACGACCGGCTCCGTGCGGCAGTTCGACCACATCGGCATCGTGCGGGTGTCGTTGCATCAATCGATGGGCGTAGAAATCAGCCATTGAGATTTTACGAGGTTGCAGTGTGGTCGACTCGGGGCGCCCAAAAAGAGCGCATGAATAACCGAGGACTCCGTCGACGTGAATCAAAGGATATGTCAAGGGATCAACATGTTCACTCAAGTATGACAGCTTGTGCGTGGAGGGGGCGTCGGCAGAGGAACGTCGATCATAAACTGTGATGAAATGATCAGGAAGCGGGCCCTCTCCCACAATGACGCAAGAGACCTCAGCAGAAGATGGACGATTGTATGTCCGAGGGCCCTTGTCCACGCCCCCCGCGAACCTGAGAGCATGCTGTGATGCATGACCACGTTCGGCAGTTGTCGACCAATGGACTTGGATTTGTTCGTGCATGCTACGCAGATGCTGGGGGTGCGGGCTTCTGGGCATCATCGCAGTGCGCGTGTCGGTGGCGTCCAGTGTAGGATCTTGCCTGTGCGCGGGTATTTGTACGAGTTCCGTGAGCATGTGAAGCAGTCGTGTCAGAATGTGCGGGTTGAGTTGTGGGAAAGCGGCTGCTCGGAGGTCGGTGCTTTCGTTGGCGTCGTAAACATAAAGCTGCGCGTACCTTGGACGTCCGCTTTCTGGATAAAAGGTTGCCAGCGATGTGATAGGCACGCCCGTGGAGGATGTAAACTGGAGGGCCTCTGCTGCCTGCCCCCGGTCGGGGCGATCCCGAAGCGGGCCCTCGCATGTCTGAGAACGATGCGAACGCCATGGCTCCATTGTATGAGCGAATGTTGGCTTGGAAATCAGCAGCGTCAGGGTGACCAGTGACAGGACCAACAAGTGCGGCTAGCACCGGTGGCGCGGGTTCCAGAACGGGCAGGTCCGCCAGTGCACCATGGCGGCAGCAGAGCGAGAAGGCTTTCGCGTCAGAGGATGTGCGAACGCGTTCAGCTGTGAAATGAAGCGCGCCGCAATGCGGGCACTGGTGCTCGAAGTGCCCGGATGAAGACAATGAGTGATCAGGAACTTGCCCGAACGTGTATACATCGAGGACCTGGGCTGCAGCCAAATGGCCGATACGGAAACCGTCTTTGGAATTGTGTTTACGTGGGCGGAACCAGGGAACATGAGTCGAGCACACACGTGCGCATTTGCCTGAAAGGCCACGGAGCAGGTTTCCCTGGCGCGGACAACAGTCTACGGCGCATGGAGGAACGTCAATTTGAGGGATTGTGGACTGGGTGTGTCGTCGGGTCAAGGCGGCCACTCCTTGACGCAGGGCGGCTGATATCATCTGGCCCCTTTGGGGTCCTCAGGCGTGTGGAATGGTATCCGTCTCCTGATCCTCCCCCGCCCGAGTCCGACGCGTTGTTTTTAGACGGGGTTTCCCGCGGTCACCCCAGCAAGAGAGAGGGGCCGAAAACGGCCCCAAAGACATCCAAGGCGGCCCCAGGGGGGCTCGAAACGTTGGTAAAGATGAGGTAATCGAAACGACCTCACAGGCCCTTCCCTAAAATGAAACCAATTTCACACGATTCGGATGTGCACTCCGCGAAGCGAGGGGCATCTTACGATCGGCGCAGCGTTTGCAGACACGCCCACGATGACGTCGTCCTCGGCGCACTGTACCTGTCTTTCTGGATGGGTTCGCGCACCCTTTGCCGCGAGGCCCAAGGCACGGGACTCGTCCGTGAGAGCAGGCCGAGCAAAGTCGGATGGTTGGTCTAAGCGTACGCGGTTGAGGCAGCCATGTGGAGCACTGGCACAGGGCGCGCCACGCAAACAGCAGGTTTCACAAAGGTCCGAGGCAGCAGATTTGAGGTTTGAACAACCACGTGTGGAAAATGCACACTTTTCCACGAGTGGCGGCGGCTTCCCAGGCGGTGCAGCTGTCGCCCCTGGCGAAGAAGTAGGCGATGAGAGACAACCCCAGCATAGACCCCTTTTGTCCAGGAGCCGTGCGCCCGTGACATCGCAGACCGTTGGTGCATGGTGGCCAGCTTGTGATGCAGAGTGAGCAGTGCGTGTCACAGGCAGTGTGGACAATGTTGTTGCAAGCGTCCGTGGAGCACAGTGGCAATACAACCGGTGGCTTGCAAAGGTAGCACAGGCTGTCGTTCCCCATGGGAGCTCTCATCGGACACAAAGGCGTAGAACATGGGGCGAGGCCGCGGGCGCAAGGAAAGCACATGTTGTTGACGGCATTGCTGTTGCGACACAGTGGAGTCCGACAGGCGTCAGTGTCCGATGCAATGGCAGACTCTCGACTTGTTTTGGTATGAGCTGGTAGCGGTTGGTTGGAATAGCACGTTTGGCAATAGCCCGCTGTGCCAGGAATGGATCGTCGTGAACACTTGTTGTGGCAAGGGAACGTCCCCGCTGCGCACAATTGACAGTGGCGATCAGCGCTCCATGACGGTTTTTCTGTGCACCACGGGGTGCTGCACTGGACGTTGGAATCAGGACTGAAGGGACAAATGCCGCGAACAGACCTGCATGCCAATCACTTCCCAGGACCAGACGGGACGTGCTGCGGGCAACCGAGCAACGCAAATTTGCAAGGAACATGGCCATCAGAACATCGATAACATTTACTGCCGCTGTGGCGCAGGGCTAAGAGGCGGCAGCCAGCCTCAGTGTTCCGACAAAAGGCCCACTCGCGCGAAGCATTCTGGCTTGGATCGGCATAGTGGACGGCGCACACGGTTGGCGCGGCCGGTTTGCCGAAACGCGGGGCGGCTCGCAATGCACGTCCAGGGAACGAGCATGTGGGTGATCTCAGGCATGTCTTGCAGGTGAGATGGGCAGCTTCCACCAGGACAGGATCATGTTTGGACGATTCCATCGCAAGTTTAGGGACAGACTGCGGACCCAAAGAGCGGCAATATCGTCTCGAACTCATCGGGTGATTGATGCAGTTGTGTTTTGGATGGGTTGCTGCAGGACGTGGTGGAATTGCACATGGAAGGGCTGACGTGGGCTCGTCGTGGGTTCCAGGACAAGACGAATCAGGTTTCGTGGGCGAGGGCTGTGTACACTGAAAATCAGGACCAGGCTGCAGGCGCGGGCGTTTGGAAGGTGGCTCGGACGCACGAGGCGGTGCAGATGTATCGTCGCGCAACGTGTGTGCAGGACGCTTTGGTGTGAAACATGAAGCGCAGTAGCCATCGCATCGACGCTGTTTGTATTTTTGGCAAGCTGGCAAATTCTTGCAGCGGTGGCAGGCGCCGGAACGGGTCTTGGATGTTCCGTTGTTGTGATGATGACAATCGGGGCACACACCACCGTAGGTCGTTCGTGCTTGAGCGCGCGGCCGACCAGATGCGGCCGCAATGTCACACATGGGCCCATGGCACTTTGAGGGCATCCTCGCGTCTGGCCAGTAGTTTGTGTGCGCGGGCGCCGGGCGCTTTGAGCCGAAATTCTAAGTGGCAGGACGCGGGCGCGCGAGAAAGAGAGAGACAGAGAAATGACGAAAGAGATTACGACTGGTGAAATGTGAATTGATATTTGTGCATGAGGACATTTCGTGCGATAAGGAAAAACAGAGCCAGGGTGAGAGGGACAGGAAGAAAGAGAGAGAGAGAGAGACGGACAGAGAGAGACGGAGAGAGAAATATAGGTAGAAAGAGAGAGAGAGAGAGAGAGAAACATATTAGATGAAACGGGGGAGCCAAACAGGGTGATACAACAAACTGAATTATGCTGGGCGTGTAGCCCATGCGGGTGGGCATGCACAGAAACGCGGGCCGCAGGCAACAACTCATACTGTGTCTGAGGCGTGCAAGTGCAATGGCGTTCGTATGACAATGCGCAGGGGAACGAACGTGATGTTGCAATGGCCGAACAAATGGTGCGGGCGTGTGACGATGGGATTCCTGCGACGACTTGTGGCAGCAACGCTTTCGACATCGTCGGCGATGGCATACAAGCACGAGCGAGATGATGGAGCGAGTCATGTATGAGGTGGCAGGTGTCAGTGCAGTTCTTTTAGCTCGGACTGCGCGGCAGTCAAAACTGCGGGTGCGTCCCAGGGCCCTAGGACTAGGGCCAAAACAGCGGCGGGCAGCGTGCATGCCACAAAACAAGACAAGCGTGTACATCATACACACACGGTGGCACGGGCGGCAGAGGGGCAGGGGAATGCACTCTTCACACTGGGTGAGTACAATGCTGCCCCGATGCCGCTCCCTTCGAAAGGGAAACGCTGCACGCAATTATAATGTATATCAGCCCACAGGCCGAAACACCTCAAGCAAATGCAGCCTGGAGCTCAAGATATAAATAAAATATGAATGTCTAGATTCACTAATCCAGACTGTCAACTCAAAAGATATGCATAAACACCTCAAGCAAAGTGCGGCCTGAGGCTCAAACTATAAATATAAGAATATGAATGTCTGGATCCACTATTCCAGACTATCAACTCAAAGGATATGCATACATCACCGTGGCCCTCACTAGGTCCATCAGCAACTGCCATCAGGACCTCACGGGCTCGCAGGCCCTGGAACGGCGACCCGACGCTGGGCCTTCCGCTCCTTGGCTCTCTCACGCTGTCCGCGGCGCAGCCGCAGACGGTGTGCCTCCTCATCCTCTTGCTCAGCAGTAGGCACCATGCTGAACAGTCCGCGGCGGAGGAACTGCGATAGCACCTCGTTAGGCTGCACGGCCTTTGTCAGCACGTCCGCTAGCATGTGGCAATTAGGCAGCCACTTGAACTTGATGGCCTCCTGCTCTATCAAATCCTTGGCCACCAACAAGTCAATGAGGGTCTGCCGAGACACCGGCATCGAACCGATCTTGGACGTGCGATCGTAGAGCGACTTCGCATCCGTCACGAGCGCCCCTGGAACCTTCAGCGCCAGCCTCCAGTCCCCTTGCAAGGGCGGCTCCCCGTGCAAGATTGCCTCAATCAGCAGCCTGAAGTAAAGCTGCCGATCCAAAGCCACGGACATAGCCGCAGACTCTGCGGCCATCGTAGATCCAACAACTCGTGTAATAGTACTGCTCTGAAACTCCACTAGACAGCATACAGTTAGCTCCTTCAACACTCGGGTGTCCGTAATCATACTCATGAACCCCATCTGGCTCTTACAGCCGGGTTCCTTCGCAAACGAAGCGTCCATAAGCGTGAGCACCTGCAAGCGCTCGATGTCCACACAACGGATCCGGAGAGTCGCAAGACCTCTCTTGTCGTAGTCCTGAAGCCGGTCGATGATGTCATTGAGCACTCGCAGGTGCAGTAACCTCCGACCTTTCGGATCCTTCTGTGCGAGCGCCGAGACACTATACGCGAGCTGTGGCACCACGCGTGCGACAGGCCACCGCACCTTCTGGAGCAGGCTCCGGAAGTCGTGGTGCTCCTCGGGAGTCATCTCCCGCTCCTCGTCGTCACCCCTTGCAAGGGGGTGCTTCGTCAGCTTGCCGATGTATTCGTGCATGCTGATCTCGATGTGATCGGGGTGGCGCCACCACTCCTCGCCGAGATAGGCGACTGCCTCCTTGTCGTTGCCCTTCTTCCAGTGCTTGATGTTGAAACGACTGTTGATGTTCGCCTTCACCTCCTGGTACTGGGGGTCGTGTGGGTCTCCAAACAGCATGCCGTCGTTGACGTGCAAGGTCAACATAGCAATCAACTTATCGTTCATCCGATAAACGAAGACTGCTCGAGCACAGCGCAGCTCCACGAAGCCGACCTCGTCCGTCAACACCTGGCGGGCTCGGAGATACCACAACCGAGGCGCCTCCGTCAAACCGTACGCACCTTTCAGTAAGCGAAGCAACGCATAAGGTCGCACGGCTGGCCATCCAGCACCGTCGACGGCTGGAAGCCCGTCCTTAGGAGCCCTCACATACAGCTCCCGTTCCAGCTTCAGCCCGGACAGGAACGCAGTCGCTACGTCGAAGCACTCGAATGTCCAATCCATCGCCATTGTGATAGACGCACACACCAGCACAGCCAAAGGGGAAGTAGTAGGCGAATCCGTCCTGAATAGACCAAGCTGCGGGTCGAGATGGCCAGGGATGATCAAGCGCGACTTCGCCTCCAGCTCCAGCCCTCGCCCCCGGTTCGTGCGAACCGAACGCATGGGCACCGAGATGATCTTGTCCTTTGGGATGCTTTTCTCCTCCTCCTCGGTGACCAGCTCGACCGTGTTGTTGGCGATCCATTGCCGCCACTCGGCGGCATCGGCCTCGTCGAACTTAGCCTTCTCGTGCTGGCTGAAGTGACGTGGGTCTAACTCCTTCGCGTTCTGCTTCATCGCGAGTGCGAACGCGTCGTGCTCGTACCGGGCCTCCTGCAACCATGCGTCATACACAGATGACACGTTGATCCATTCCTCGTAAGTCATCGGCTGCCGTACAAGACCCTCCGGAGTGTCCAAATAGTATACCCCTTATACCTGAGCGTCCGGCTTGTCGTGATAGAAAAGCGTGAGACCAACCCAGCTGTCCTCCGTGCGCTCGTTGGTGCGGCTCGCGCCGTCGTCCTTGTAGGCACACTGGCCCGTGGCGCAGAGCATCGCCGACACGCGATTGCACTCCCGGTGGCGGTCGCGATCATAGAGTCTCCGCCGTGGCTCTCGATGTACGCGTACTCCTCGTACGACTTTCTGAACGAGCGTGGAGACACCATCCAAGGCATTCTGGTCGAACCACTCCTGGGGTCCCGAGTGCGCAACAGCGTTCATGGCCACCTCGCGGAGGGCCGGCAAACCACTCGTAGGAGCAGCCTGCAGACGCGTCTTCTTGATGCAACTCGGCACGTCATCTACCAGGAACTTCCGCTTTCGCTCAAGCTCGAAATCGTATCTGGGAATCGGCGGCACCGAAGGGCCGCCAGAACCCGATGCTCCCGGAGAAGCCTTCGGGTACGTCTCAGAGAATATCCGCCCTGGAGGGGAACGAGAACGCGCCCTCCTCGGAGGGGGGAGCTGCGGCAGCTGCTGCTGCTCAGGCGGCTCCTCCTCCTTAGCCTGTGCCTCAATGGCGTCCAGGGCCCTCAGGTCCACACGAGGCTGCCTGGACCCCTCGAGCTCCCTATGTCGGTCACGCTCCTTCTTCAAGAATGTCTTCTTCACCTTCTGAACCTTCACCTTGGGCATGACGTCCACGATGTCGTGGTAGGCGCGATCATCTCGCTGCTGTGTCAGCCGCGCATCCGTCTGGATGGACTCCGCAGCTGCGGCCTCCTGGGAGGAGGCGTGCCGGAGCTGCTCACGAGCAACAAGTAGCACGTGACCACGCCATGATACGTAATACCGGCTATTGGATTCCTTCGCGATCACAGTCGCAGGACCCCGCCATCTTTCAGGATCTTGCCGACGACGTCCCTTGAACGGATTCGGTGCCCAGAAATACACCCTCGATCCTGGGCACAGATCGCCGACGACCGTCGGCGCCTGTCGTAGCAGCGCCCTCCGCACCTTGTCCGTCGCGTCGCGCTCCAGCAACATCATCTTTGCTGCGGTGCGGATTTGAGACGAACGCCAAGCTATGCCCTTGGCGCCGAGAACCGACATGAGGACCTCATCGTCGTCCCTGTTAGTCACCTCCGTAAAATTCAAGATCCGCCCGAAGACAGCCTGCTCCGGGGTCAATCCATTGCGGCTGATCGTCGAGTTCTTCGCATTGATGATGGCAGCCAGGGCCACAGTAGACATCGACTTGCCCTGGACGTGGAACTCGTGCACCACCTTGCCCCAGATAGTGCCGAGCAATCCTCCGTGGCGCTCTGCCAGGCCATGCTGCCATGCTGCATGAGCTCCCGTCGTCTTCGTATTAATGCCGAACTGCTCCATCAGCGCGTTGAAGTAGCCCTCGAACTCGCCGCCCTGGTCGATCACGATGTTCTCTGGCACGCCGTAATGCTTGAACCACTCATTCATGATCTGGCGTGCTACGTGCTTGGCCGCCCTATTCTTGAGAAGGCATGCGCAGTGCCATCCCGTACCAGCGTCCACCATGCTGAGGACCACCAGCTGCTCCTTGGCCGCGTCCCGTAGGTACTTCACGTCGATCACAACCGTCACATTGAAGCCGAATGGTCGCACGTCCGCCGTCCCCTGCACTGGACGGGGCGGCGCCTCCGACTCAGCACAAGTCGGACACTGCCAATGCTTCGCGTATGCCAACGCGTTGGGCGTTGCACCGCCGAGACGCAGCATCTTGATGAACGTCGGTCGACTGGGGTGTCCGAGACCGCGATGGGCCTTCCGCACAGCACGTCGCGTACTCCGAGGAATCTTCGTCATGATGTCCTGCCGCACCACCTCCGGAAGCTCCATCTCTGACCAGGAGGCTGCCACCTCCTCCTCCTCCGCAGGGTGCTGCATGGACTCCTCCTTCACCGTCTTCTGCAATGCCTCGCGAATCTCGGCTCGAATCTCCTGCGGTGTTTTGCCCCACTCAGGTCTCTCCGAAACGTCTCTGGGAGCCTCTCCATGACCCTGCTCCGCGGGCTCGGGTCCATAACTCCTGGGCTCCTCCGTGGGGTTAGGGAGTTGTGCTGCATGAAAACTCGAGTTCTCGAACTGCCAAGCCAAATGATCCGCGGCACCGCTCATCACAGCCGTGCCGAACTCCTCTGCGCAGCTCCCGCGCACGGCCGTGCAAACCCCAGGATTCGCCAACACTCTCGTGGTGTCCTTGAGGCAGATCGCGTCCTCGAATGCTGGGTTCGACTTCGTTGCACTCACGGGTGGCTGGTTCCAGATTGTCGATTGCGCGTGGTCCATTATCATGGCTGCGCGTCCTCTTGCAGCTTGCCACTGCATCACCTCGTCCGTGAACGAGAGCAACATGCGGTACTCGGTCCGCTCTCGGCGTTGCCGGCGCACTCGCATAGGCCTTCGCTGGTCGACACTCTGCAGCCGACTCCATGCCGTAGGAGGTGGTGACAAAGCCACGAAGTCTGGGTCAACTGCAACCAGGTACGCCCGTGCCTCGTTCCTGCCCTGGACCGTCAGGAGGTCGAACTCTGGCGCTGCGATGGGCTGGTGGGCGTCCCATCCCGTGCTCGCCGCCAGGATCGTGAGTTGGCAAGCCCATGCGAAGACCTCTACGATCCTCCAGGGCCCCGGTCGCCGCCGGGCCTCCCTCTGAAAGGGCAGTACACGTTCCTCCTGGTAGTGCTTGAGGGATTCCTGCTCCTGCCGATCAGCCCGAGGCTTCCTGTTCGCCATTTCTTCGGTCATCAGAACCTCCAGCTCCTTCAGGTTGCTCCGGACGTGCCTGCGAGCACCTTTCGTCATGAAAACCTCGTTGTCCGCATTCTCCATGAAAACCTCCTCGTCACTCGATGCCGTCTCCGCGGACTCTGGGTCGCTGGTGTGATAGTGGGATGTACTCAGCTCTGAGTCGCCTACGTCCTGGCCGTCGTTGCTGTCAGAATCGCGCGTGTTCTCCTCCTCGACGGTCTCAGCGACGCTGCGCTCATCCTTCTCCTCGTGGCTCGCAGTTCCGCTGAACATCTCGTCTGCGAGCTCGTCCTGCCCCTCTGACTGTGCGACGGGGAAGGCACTCGCGACCGGCGCCGGGAAATCCAGCAATGACACGCACGGATGCCCGGACGCAGCCGGGACCAGCGGCTTGGTCACACCGTTCGCCGTGAAAGTACCGCTCCTGAAGCTGACTGCTGCGTCCCACTCTGCCATCCCATCAGGACCGATGAGACCTGGCACCTCGGCATCGACCTCGGAGATCACAACCTCGCCTTGCGTACAATTGATGCCGACTGTGTAGCACCACGCACGCTCTGACAAGAGCGGCGCGCCTGGGCCGAACTTGAAGTACTCGCGCTGGTTGATGCTGTGGTACGGCACGCCCATGGCATCCAAGGTCTTCTGCAGCTCGACGTGCCACGGACGTCCACCGACAGCCCGCTTGCAGCCCGTGTCAATCATAGCCAGCCCCGCGGGCAAGACAACAAGCATGACGGACTGCTCATCTACCACCTTGCGGGGGCACTCCTCTCGGGTAGTGACCATGCGGGCCGCAGATCCCCACTTTGCTGCCCAAGGGTCTGCGCCCTTTGCTGCCCAGGGGTCCGCGCCCCTTTTGACGGCAACGTCCTCCCCAGTCGGAGCGGCAGACGTTAGTCCTGGCACAGCTCCGTCTGGGGTGTTCCTGGGGGGTTCCCCTTCATCCGTCTTGGGCTTCTCCAGCGTGTAATGGATCACCGACTTCAACGAACACTTCTTGCACTTCGCGAAGATCACGGTGCCGTTTGACTGCCACTTCAACTCGACCACAGGATGAACACACGCAGCCTGCTGCTGCATGAGCTCTGGGTCGAACTTCGCCTTCGGACCTGGGACCAGCCTCTCGCCGTCGAACTGCGAGTCGTACATGGCTCGGTGCATCTGCTGCTTCTCCAGGTCGCTCTGCGTGGCACCGACACTCATGACGTAGCTCCGTCCAGAGGCGGTGACTACGCGCGGGACTCCAGATGCAGCTGGAGATGCCGTCGCAGCGGCAGGGGCACCTGAGCTCGCGGCTCCTGGAGGCGCTGGAAGATGGACACGTCGTCGTATTCCCTCCATGTTCTTCCACACGCTTCCGACTCCCTGCTGCTCAGGAGATGTAGGCAGGACATGCTCTGGCAGAGGTGCCTGCTCACGTCGCTTCTGTAGGCCGTCGTAGACCTCGCCTGGGTTCAATCGGGCGTGCATCTCCATCTCCTGTTTTTCTATCAGCGCGAGGCGATCCAGCAACTCAGCTTTGTCACGCTGCAAGACGTCTAGTCGCTTCTTTTCCTCGCTCTTTCTCACTTCCTCGGAGGCTCCTGCCATGACCCAGTCCTCGTCCTTAGGAACAGCGGCGGCCTCCCCAGTCGGAGCGGCAGACGTTAGTCCAGGCACAGCTCCGTCTGGGGATCCTTTAGTCTTCGATGCTCCCTTCGCCGACGCCGCCGCTGCGGTATCCACCACGTATACAGGATGGGCCCTCGCAGGGCCGCTGGATAGAGAGAAGTCCGGCTTCTCGCAGCGGCGCGTGTAGAGATTGAGGCGCACGATGCGGTCGTTCTTAGTGATGAAGTGGATGGTTGCCGGCGGCGTCAGGTAATCCCTAAAGATGTCCTGACGCGGATACCAGCTGCAGAAGATCTCGTCCATCTCCTCTGGCGTGAACGGCACCTCCTTATCCTCACGCCGCTGATCGTTGTCGTCCTCGCTGGCCTCGTCCTCCTCGCTGGCCTCATCCTCCTTCTTCACTTCCTTGCTGTTTCTTGCCTTCGTTCTCTCTTTCTTCTCTTCTTTGCTGCTCCTCGCCTTCTTCTTCTTCTCTTTCTTTTCTTCCTTCTCTTCCTTCTCACCGCGGTCTTCTGGTGGGCTCCGCTTCTCTTCCTTCGCACCGCGGCCTTCTGGTGTACTCCGCGACCTTGAACGCGAGGAGGCCTCCGCCTCGGGCGGAGGAGGGGCACGAGGCTCACGGAGAACAGCTCCCCGATCACGCTGGCGGTCGTCACGACGATCTCGATGATGATCTCCACGCTGCTTGGTGTCACGACTCCCGCCTTCACCGCGCCGATCGCCACGGGGCTTGGTATCACGATTGCCGCCCATCACGATCTTGAACATAGTTGCCGTGATCTCGTCGAGATCCACCTCAGCGGCCGTACAAGGCCTCGACGTGGTCAGCTGCAGACGCACCAGCCGACCCTGGACGAAGTCGAGGCTCTCGAAGCGGCCTTGCTTGAAGAAGATAGGCTTCTTGTTAGTCACGCGCTCCGCGATGTGATGGACCGTGGCAAGGTCAGGAAACTCCAACTCCACGCTGTGCCCCTTTGGGTGGGTGTTGGCCAGGATGCGATGGCAACGCACACATGCATCTTCATCTTCCTGATCCTCCCCGCGCCTGGCACGGGCGCGCGCGCGTTCATCACTGCTCTGTGCGGGCCCTGGGCCATCGTCCGCGTCCCGGCGTAGGCTCGGCGCAGGCATGCTCTTGGGCCTAGGATGCATGATGATCCGCCCTGGAGCATCAGCTCGACCCTCCACCGGATGCCTCTGGGCAGGCACCGACTGGGGAGCACGGCGCCATGGAGCGCGGCCACGACGCTCCTCGGCACTGCCTGCCATGCCAACCCAGCGGATGATCGGCCCATGCACCTGCCTAGGCGCCGGCGGCTTCACAGAGCTCCGCTGGTTGGGCGACGCTGGCTGGCCACTCTTAGGCCCGATCTTGTTGTACGGCTCGCGCTCGCCACTCTTTACCTTGGGGCACTCCGGATCGCCACGCCAGTGGCCGGGCTGATCGCAGTCAGCACACCGGCTGTTAGCTTTGCGCTGGTCCGTCGGCTTCCGACCAGCCTGGAAGGAGCCGCTGGCGTTGATCTTCTTGGAGTCACGCTGCCGAGGAGCAACGAACCCGCGCTTCTGACGCTGTACTGCCGTCTTCTGCTTGGCCCTCCAGCCGGCCAAGAACGCTTCCTGAAGATCCTCCGGTGCCTCGTACTCCTCGTCATCTGGCCCGTCGTTGTCCGACGCCAGCTCCTCTTCGACCTCGGCGCCTTCCTCGAAGATGATCCCCTCGCCAGCTCCGGGGTCTCCATCGCCCTGTTCATCTGCTTCATCTTCGTCGTGCTGCGCCTCCTCCAGGTCGCCGTGGTGTTCATCGTAGTCTTCGCCGTTTTCTACCTCGTGCACGTGCTGGCCAGAGCGTCCTCGCAACACATATGGCCTGCGAGCCATGGGAGGGTGCGGATAGCGACCGCCCGAGCTCCCAGAGGAGCGCCCCTGCTCACGCTGCGCCACAAACGGCGAGCGGCGAGGGAGCACCGAGCGCTTCTCAGTGTCGTGCACCTTCGAGTAGGCTGCCTTCAGCACGACCTCCATCCGCTTCGAGTCGTAGATGCCGCCACAGTTGAAGAGCACCTGCGCTCGCTCCTTCTGCGACAGTCCAGCGCCACGAAGCATCTTGCTTGCCAGCGCGCGATCGCTGATCGCTGAAGTAGGATCCTCGAGCTGCAACTCCATGCGCTTCTTGCGCAAGTACGTGGTCCAATCCATGATGGGCTGCCCAGCTCGACGGTGTGCTCGCTCCCACTCCTGATGCACCTGATCGAGGCGCTCGTGATCCATCTTCTCGAAGGCGTCGTCGTAGATAGCAAAGATGGTCTCGAGCGTATCCTCGCGTCGGAGGTCCGACGCATCAAGCACCTCGATGAGCTCTTTGGCTCGACCTGTCACTTGACTGTAGATGATCAGGCCCAGCTCCACATCTGAGAGCTGGTTGAGGTTGCGGATGACTTCAACCTCCTTGCGCCACTCTCGGTATTTCTTGGTACTCGTACCGACTGCACCATCGAACTCTGGGAGCTTCACCTGCGACAGCAGTAGACGTGTACGTCTGGGACCGCCGTCGCCACCACGATCCCGATGTAAGGCCAAGACGTCCCGCTGGGTCTCGGCCATTACGCGCAGGACTGCATGCAGGTCCGGGGGACCTGTGCCAGCGGAGGACGCAGCCTCCGCATCTGAGCCGTCTTGGCTAGCTGCCATGGCGGCCCACGCAGGTGGTCACGACCACCAAAGCAGAGCACGCAGTGCGTCCGCTGGAGCTTACAAGCTCCGCTACCAATGTCAGTGCAGTTCTTTTAGCTCGGACTGCGCGGCAGTCAAAACTGCGGGTGCGTCCCAGGGCCCTAGGACCAGGGCCAAAACAGCGGCGGGCAGCGTGCATGCCACAAAACAAGACAAGCGTGTACATCATACACACACGGTGGCACGGGCGGCAGAGGGGCAGGGGAATGCACTCTTCACAGCAGGAAGGGAAGCGAAAAGATGGCGGCACGCAGGCGTGCAAAGCAGTGAAATCACCCACCACGCTGCATAGGACGGACTGGCGCAATACAGTTGATCGTGCACTCACCGAAGCGAGGGCTCAGGCGTGTTGGAAGCGATGGATAACGTGGTTAAGGAATACGGGCAAGTCATGTGTCATGGCACAGTGGATGGTTGGATCCAACACAGTAGCTCGCCCATGCACTGAAGCAATGGTATGGAAACACAAGTAGGGCGATGTTATGGGTCATGCGTGTGGATGTAAGTATGGGCGTGCGACGATGGTGGCGCGCAGGCGAGAAGACGGCTGAGGTCAGGTGCCACGGTGCGGTGAAAAAAACAACAATTCGCACAAGCGCCGGAAACACACGCGTGATGATGGAGTGCATGGGTTCACGCGTGGCAATGCAGGCGCGCAGGCGTGCGGGTTTGGTACATTGGGAATTGTGGGGCATTGGGCGGAATTCTGCGACACAACAGTTTTCCATGCATTGATGGAATGGCATAGAAACACACGCGAATTCCTGGAATTAAGATACGATGGTTCCGGCGACCGCGGATACAATGGCACGGGCATGAAGGGGCACAAGACCAGGCGTAGCAGTTCAATGTGGAATGATGCGCGGGCGTTCGGATGCGCTGGCGCAGGCGTTTTCGAGGAACGTTGCTGGTTGCAGTGGTTCAGCCGTGCGGTTGTCAGCGCAGCGGCACAAATGTTGCGGGCGCGGCGAAGCACGCGCATAGTTAATGTGCTTGTGCTGTAGGCATGTGACATGGTGGTGACATAAACCCAGGAAGCATTTAAGAACCCCCCCGGCGATATCTTAGCACCGCATTTTTATTCGATATTCCGAGGGGCCGAAATAACCGCACGATAGGTTTAGCACCCGGACACACAACAAATTCGCGGAGGCCTGGCCCCTGGGCTACAATCGAAATTCGAAATTCAAATCTGCGTGGCTCTCATGAAAGACTCAGGATGTCGCTTGCTGCTTGGAAAATTCATGTGACAGGCCTTGAGGGAAGGAGGGGGGCGCGGGAGGAGGAGGAGGAGGAGGAGGAGGAGGAGGAGGAGGAGGAGGAGGAGGAGGAGGAGGAGGAGGAGCAGGAGGAAGTTCGTGGGTGGAGGAGAGGAGGAGGAGGAGGAGGAGGATGAGGAGGAGGAGGAGGAGGAGGGCTCCTGGTGCCAGGTAACGCTTCCAGGGTGCGGAAGGGTTATCGATTTGCCGGAAGGGGGGGGGGTCTTAAATGCTTCCTGGGGTTAGATGAGCGCCCACGGTGCCCACGCACGATGACAACCATGATTCTGGCGCGCTTGGATGCAACGGCACAGACATGAATGTACACAGGCCCAGCATTCAACAACCGGTGAACGTGCAATGATGCGGCCAGGCATTCAGATGTATTGGCGCAGGCGTTGCCGAGGACTACGGTTGGCTGGAATGGTTCAGCTGCGCAACCGTGGCGAGGCAAGGATGCAGGCGTGATGTTGTATTGTGCCGTGGATTTGTTGCAGGGATGCAGGCGTATCGACGATCGAACAAGGTGTCATGGTGCATGGATTGCGCTGGGCGGCGGACATGAATTGGGATGAAGAAGGAAACGCGTTACTACAATGGCTTCGGCGGTTGCCAATGGGATGCCTCACGCAGCGCATGACTCAAGGCTGTAGGTTGTTGGTCATTGCGTTCATTAAACCTTCAGGTTGTGGATGGGGGCCAATCGACACCTAGGGGGTCTCTTGGGACTATTTTCGAAGCCCAAATGTGCCTTGGCGAACAAGACGACGCAAGCGTATCTGGATTGAGCAGGTCACGCATTTGGATGCATTGTTGCAATCGATATGATACAAATGTTGAGAAGGCCCCTCAAGACACAACTCCCCTGAAGCCCTGCTCTTGACCGCCTCCCGCGTCTGGGGGTGGCCTCGGGACACCTCGGCTTCAACCTTGACCGGCTCTCGGGCACCTCCCTGGACCGTGTCTCGCGGCCGCGGGGCCGCCTCGGGTCAGCTCGACTTCAACCTTGTGCGCCCCCCGGGCACCCCCCCTTGACCGCGTCTCGCGGCCGGGGGGGGCGCCTCGGGACATTACGGCTTCAACCTTGAGCGCACACCTGGCCCCCCCCCTTGACCGCTTCTCGCGGCCGGGGGGGGGGCCTCGGGACATCGCGGCTTCAACCTCGAACGCCCCCCCGGGCCCCCCCCCCTTGACCGCAGCTTCTCGCGGCCGGGGGGGCGCCTCAGGACACAACGGGGGGATACCCGAGGAGAAAGAAGAGAGAGACAGAGAGTGGAGACTCGAGTGGAAACCAGGAGAACCAACCAACCTCCTCGCTCCTCGCTCTGCGCTCCTCTTGAACGCCTCCCGGGCACCCCCCCTTGACCGCTTCTCGCGGCCGCGGGGGCGCCTCGGGACATCGCGGCTTCAACCTCGAACGCCCCCCGGGCTCCCCCCCTTGACCGCTTCTCGCGGCCGGGGGGGCGCCTCAGGACACAACGGGGGGATACCCGAGGAGAAAGAAGAGAGAGACAGAGAGTGGAGACTCGAGCGGAAACCAGGAGAACCAACCAACCTCCTCATTCCTCGCTTCCTCTTGAACACCTCCAGGGCCCCCCCTTGACCACCTCATGCGGCCAGGGGGGCGCCTCGGGACATCACGGCTTCAACCTTGAACGCCCTCCAGGACCCCCCCACCCTTGATCGCGTCAATGGAAGGGCAGGGAGAGTTGCTCTGTTAAAGCGATGCAATGGATTCAACGCGGCGCTCTGGACGGCACCGACAGAAGAAATTGAAATCATGCGGCAACGGGAACAACGAATGATCCAGCAGGCAAGAAACCCGATGCCCCACACACCACGCAAGACCAAAGGCAGGAGGCGACGTAGTCCTGGGCCTCCCCCATCATTCCCACTCCTCCCGCCCACTGCGTCCTCCCTCCTCCCTTTCCATAAGGCCCCTCCTCGCTCTCCTACGTCCCCCATCCTTCTGATGTTTCTAATCCGTCTCCCTTCTACGGATGATCCTCGGGTTCTCCAGCCGACAAAGAGAGCAGGACCTGTAAAAGCACTTCGTCTTGGGGCCTCTTGAAGCTCGTTTGGGGCCCTCGACGGCCGTCCCGGTGAGCTCTCGGGCAGTCTTGGGAGGCCGGGGCCGTCTCGGGGCTCCGAGATGCCCTGGCATCCTCACGCGGGGTCTTCGCGTCGTCAGGTGCGCGTTTGACCCACCGCACCCCTCTCAAGGGGGGTGTCTCCTCCTTCCTCTTCCCCCCTTTCCCTCCCTCCTTCCTCCTCCCGTTAACCGCCATAGAAACAAATTTGAAGCCTCTTGGGCCTCTGAGGGGCCGTTTGGGGGCCAACAGTGGGCCCCACGGCGACGGGGCTGTGAGTATGAGGCTTGTGCGGTGTTCGCTGGGATCTCTTGGGAGGCTTCTCGCGGGCCTCTTGGGGGCAATTTCGAAGTTTTGGGGGCCTTTTGGGTCCTGTTGGGGCCTCTTTTGGGTCTCTCAGGGACCTCCGGGGGCCTTTTGGGGGCCTCTTGGGGGCCTCTTGGGGGCCTCTTGGGGGCCTCCTGGGGCCTCTTGGGGGCCTCTTGGGGCCTCCTGGGAGCTTCTTGGGGCTGAAGGCCCGGACTTTCGGTTTGGGCTCCCCCTCTTGGGGCCGTCTTGGGGCCCTCTTGGGCTTTCTTGGGAGGCTCTTGGGCCGTCTTGGCGCACTCTTGGGCCGTCTTTTTTTTTTGGGGGGGGGTTCAACTTTGGTTACCATGCAAGGTATCACTCGTGCCTCAGATGGTGAAGTGCCGCCAGCAATCTGGAAGATGGGTCGGCAAAGAAATGTTAACGAGGAGGCAGACAAGCACAGAGGCCCGTATTGCTTTGGCAATGAAGGCCTGCTGAATGCGTCGAAGAAAAATTAGACCTTTGCCACCGAGACAGGTGGAGAATGCAAAACGCTGACTGGTCGAATGCCGGATAATCGGTAGTAAGTTGAGACAAACGGGAAGGGAGCAGCGCGAGGAGGAGGAACGCGGGGCGCTGTCTCTTCAAAACGAAAACCCAAGACCACAGGATGGTTGGGAACAAGAACCCCATCCTTTGGATATGGGGAAAATCTAAGACTGCCGCCGTCGCTTCTTTGATCCAAGTCTGTCCAATCTCCATCGTGATGGTATGGTGAGGGCGGTTGTGATGGTGATGGTGATGATGGTGATGATGGTGATTCTGGATGTGATGAGCACCACCATCATCACCATCACCATCGCCACCACCATCAGCACTACGATTTGATAACCACCATCATTACAATCGTCGTCGGCATCAAAACACAAAAACACTCAACCGACTCAACCTAAATCCGCCCTAAATCAAGCCAGGCAGTTCCTACTCGAGAACCATGTACGACCGGCTCGGAATCCAGGCACGGCGGCGCTCGCCCGCGCCGGAGAAGAAGCAGAGCAGGAAAGCAGAAATCCGATTGACAACTACACGTCGGTCGGAAGAAGTAGGTAGAAACATGAAGTAGGAAGGCGGATACAGTAGATTGGGTCCAGGTCCTCCCAGAGAATAACAAAACACAGCAAAAGCATGTCGATTCTTGAAGTAGGAAGGCGCTTGAAGTAGATTGGGATCTGGGGATCCAAAAATACCTACTTCCAACGACCGGCGTGTAGATTTGCACGACTGCTTTTCAACAGTGGGCGGCCGCATGCAGTGGGGGGGGGGGGAACAGGAGAACGAGGGAAGGCACACCTCCGGGCCCCCGCCTCGTCAGGACTGAAGCGTGACGGGCGAACTGGACGTCTAGCTGATGCTGTGGGCTGTCCTCTGTCTGACCTGCCCGTCCTCGATCTCGAGAACCCGGTGGGCTTTCCCCAGGTAGACAGGCTTCTCCATAGACACTACGCACGTGCGCGGCCGTCGGATATGCACCTGGCCAGGCGGAGAGCACATGCCACGCTCGTCCACGTAGCGTCGGAGCACGTCCATCAGGCGGCCCCCGTCGTTCCAGGCGGCATGGGCCACAGGCGTGTGAACTACCAAGACCTCTGGGTGTGCGAGTAGAGCGCAGGCTAACTGCAGCCTGTAGCTGGAATCTTTGGAGATGTCACTTCTGTCTGCAAGCTTTCCGATCCCCTTGATGGACGGATTGGTTCGCGATCTCACCTCACGTTCGATTGTGTTGACCAGGTTCTTGTGAAGCTCTAGCTCCTTGCAGATATCCAATCCTTTCGCGATCGTGTGCTCGTCCAAATCTTCGACCCGAGTCACACCGTGGGCGGCCATCCATCCAAAATACAGGGTGTCGGACAAAGGCCTGTCCCAGAGATGTTGCTCATACCTCAGGTGCAGCACGCGCAGATGCGGTGGTACGTTGATGCTGCCTGCGGTTGGAAGGAGCAACCCAGCCAATATCTGGAGGAGGGTGTTCTTGCCTGAACTGCGCGGCCCAAGGATAGCAACGAACTCTCCCTGATTGATTGCCAATGTCAAGTTGCGGAAGATGGGCGAGGTCCCCCCTTGGTAAGCGAATGTGATGCTTTCCACGCGGAGAGGAATCCTGTCTTCGGGTATCTCTCCTGGGGCTTGCAGCCGCTCCAGATCGACGCGCTCATCAAACCAACGCCTCACTTCTGAGAGCTTGTCTCTGCGCTCCCATAAGTCGTTGGGCAAGTTCAAGTACCTGACGCACCTCCACAGGTATGGAAAGCAAGCCTGCATTGTAACCATGGTGTGGTAAGCGCCCTGGAACTCCTGCGCTGCACTTTTTAGGCCAGCCAAAACGGCAGCGAAGGTGCCAATTTTAATACCACCGTTGATCACTACTGCACTCAGTCCAAAGATGGCGCAGAACTCAACCAACTTCATCAACCATCCAAAGAAGGCCCCGTCGTTCACCTCCCTTCGGCTCTCGTCTGCCACCTTCTTGTTAAAGTCACCCGTCAATCTCATGATTTGTCCTAACACTACCGGCCGGCTCCAATAGTCTGCAATCGTGCGATAATGCAACACGCACTCACCCGAAAATTGTCTCAAACGAACCGAGGCGACGACTACGTCGTGGCGCATGTCATTGGCATCACGCAGTCGCAATGCAAGATAACAACAGATGACTGGCGGCAAGATGAAAAATGGTACGATACTGACGAAAAGTTCCCTTCTCCTCGTGTTGAAATAGCCCGTGAAAGCCGTAGAAGTTATAAATAATGCCAGGAGAACGACTTTGCCAATGGCAGTTATTAGTGTGAACACTTGCATGTAGCCGTCATTCACTAGCGTCGTGACCTCAGTATTGAAAACAGCTATCCATTCGTAAGGATTCAGTTTGTGACGGCTTTTTTCCTCAAAGTACAAAAACTTTGACATCAACCCCTCGAGCAACACCTTTCGAGCGCCGCCTCCAACGCCCCACCCTGAGCTCTGATACGCGATTAGGTGGGTAAGCCCGAAGGGAAGCACAAGACAGAGCGCGAGCACGGTCACGTACACCAAACTGGGAGGATCACCGACACTATCATCATGGTCCAGAGCGTTCACGATTACCCTCATGATCCAGAGTCCATAAACGAATATCAGGTTGTTGACCTGGCCTGCGACGACCATCTTGATAGACCCAGAAGTTGTCTGCTTGAAGACAAACTTGCAAAACTCCACGAACATACTGAAATCTTGGCCCTCTTTCCAAGACTCGGCACTGTAGTCTTCCTTGAGGTACTTGGCGAACTTGTTTGTGGGAAAGGTACCATTGTCCAGCAGCTTAACGCGGACCCGTTTCAGGTAGGCCCCGAGAACGCACCCTTGTGGGCTCGAAAGCCTAATGCTTACCTCCACTGTCGAGCCCTGGTACACATCATCCTCGAAGAATCGCAAACTGATCGTCTTCGTCCTCTCTCCCGGCTTGAAGTGCACGGTGCCTTTCAAGGCTTCGCATTTGTGCCCCCACCTGACCTCTCTGAGTCCTCGGTCTCGTAGTCGACAGAGCAGGCTGAAAGCCATCCGCCCAAGCGCATGATATGTACCAGGAGTAACTCGCCCTCCTCAGCGTACATCACCGCACTGTCGAACTGCACAGTGCTCCTGGTCTGCACCTCCTCAGCACTGCTGTCGGAGCTTGCAACATGCGTGTGCGTGATGGGCAGGGACTGCGCGACGGGTCGTGAAGCGATCTCGTACAAAGCGTGCCGGAGTGTCGGGCTGAGTAGAGTGGCGGGCTCGGTAGGCGCCACAGAGTCAGGATTCTCGATAGAAGGCCCCTTGACGCGGGCATCACATAACTCGCGGGCCGCGTCCATGGCTCCGGAAAGAACCGCCTTCTCCAACCGTGCCAGACGCTGGCACGTGTCGACGTAGAGAACTCAAAGTTCTCGCAAGCCTGACGTAGCTTCCCAATGTCCTCATAAGGGGACTCCTCTTGCGGACTCGCAGCGTGGCCGTCCGAAGAATCCGCATTATTCAGGAAAGGCTGCTGGCTGCCGTCACTAGAGGCTGCAGCCTCGCCGCCGCTGCCATGCCGCCGTCCCTGCGACAGGAACTGGAACATCGTGAAAGATCCCACTCGCAAGACCAAGATACTTGCCTTGTGGGGCGAGGACTTGCTTGGGCCTTGAGCCAAAATGGCTACGGCGCACTCTTGGGCCGTCTTGGGCGCCTCTTGGGAGCCTCTTAGGCCGTCTTGGGCTGGTCTATGGGGCCTCTTGGACCGTCTTCAGCGCCGTGATTGTCGAAAAATCGTATATGCTAAAAATGTACGTTTTCCAATCGAAAATCAATGATTTTGGCGTCTCGGGGCCCTCTTCTGAAGCCTCTTGGAGGCTTCTTGGGGCGTCTTGGCGGCCTCTTGGGCCGCCTTGGAGTCATCTTCGGCGTCTTGGAGCGTTGTTTGGGCGTCTCGGGGGCATCTTGGCTCGTCTTGGAGGCCTCTCGGGAGCCTCTTGGGCTGTCTGGAAGCCCTCGTGGGTGTTCTTGAAGCTGAAATCAGGCCCGGGGCCCAGGGGGGCAAAAACGATGCACGGAGGGGGGTGGCCCCATTTGTCATTGTGTGCCGGGGGCGGCCGGGGGACCCCATCACTCCGACGTTATATATACTAGAACCATCGCCCGCCAAATCGCCATTTCGGCACACCCCTCACACGCCTCGTGGCCCCATAGGGAGCTCCACCGAAGGCCCCAGCGGCAAGGCCCGCATGCCGCCGCCTCGCAATGTCGGCACACTCCTCTCACGCTCCGTGGCCCCATAGGGAGCTCCGCCGAAGGCCCCAGTGGCTGCGTTCGCATGCGGTTCCCCACCCATTTCGGTGTGCTCCACCTGAGGCCCCAGTGGCAGCGCCCGCATGCGGTTCCATCCCACATTTTGCCATTGTTTTTGCGTATTGCTTTTTGTAAACAGTTGTTTGTTTTTTTCTCCCTAAGGTTAACGTTTATTTTCTCACGGTTAAGAATCACTGTTAAAACCGACAACCTTCTGGCGTCCTGGGCCTGGGTTCTCAAGGACCACCCACCCTGCGGAAACCTCGCCGGCACCCCCTCACCACGCCCCCGCCGCGCCTGACACCGCCAGCCTCCTGGGGCCACCCACCCTGAAAAAACCTCGCCGGCACCCTCCCACACCACACCCCCACCGCGCCTGACACCGCCCAGTCCTGGTGTCCTCGCCCTAGGTTCTCAGGGGCCACCCGCCCTGCAAAAACCTCGCCGGCTCCCTCACCACCACGCCCCCGCCGCTCTTGACACCGACAGCGGCGTCCTGGGCCGAGGTTCTGAGGGGCCACCCACCCTACAAAAACCTCGCCGGCGCCTCAAACCCCTGGCGCCCCCACCGCGCCTGACACCGCCGGCCTCCTGGCGTCCTGGCTCTAATTAGGTTCCCAGGGGCCACCCGCCCTGCAAAAACCTGGCGCCCCCCCCCATCGCGCCTGACACCGCCAGACTCCTGGCGTCCTGGGCCTAGGTTCTGAGGGCACCCACCCTGCAAGAACCTCGCCGGCACCCCTGCCACCGCGCCCCCACCGCCAGCCTTCTGGCGTCCTGGGCCTAGGTTCTTAGCGGCCACCCGCCATGCAAAAACCTCGCCGGCGCCCCCCCCCCACCGCGCCTGACACCGCCAGCCTCCCGGCGTCCTGGGCCTCGGTTCTTGGGGGCCACCCACCTGCAAAAACGTCGCCGGCACCTCTCCCACAACGCCCCCACCGCGCCTGACACCGCCAGACTCCTGGCGTCCTGGGCCTAGGTTCTTTGGGGCCACCCACCCTGCACCGACCTCGCCGGCGACCCCCGCCACAGCCCCGCCGCGCCTGACACCGCCGGCCTCCCGGGGTCCTGGGGCTAGGTTCTTAGCGGCAACCCACCATGCAAAAACCTCATCGGCACCTTCCCCATCGCGCCTCCACTTCGCCTGACACCGCCAGCTTCCTGGCGTCCTTGGCCTAGGTTCTGAGGGGCCACCCGCCCTGCAAAAACCTTGCCGGCGCCCCCCCGCCACGCCCCCGCCGCGAATGACACCGCAAACCCCCTGGCGTCCTGGGCCTGGGTTCGTAGGGGCCACCCACCCTGAAAAAACCTCGCCAGCACCCCCCGCCACGCCCCCGCCGCGCCTGACACCGCCAGCCTCCTGGGGTCCTGGGCCTAGGTTCTGAAGGGCCACCCACCCTGCAAAAACCTCGCCGGGCCTCCCCCCGCCGCGCCCCCGCCAAATTCCCTGGTGCCGTGTCGGGGCTTTTTTGGGGGCCTCTTCGGCGGTCTTAGGGTGGTCTTGGGAGCGTCGTCGGCCGTCTTGGAGCGTCGGAAGGTCGAAAGCGCGAGAAACCGAAAAACATTGACCAAACCAATGAAAATCAATGATTTGGGCCTCTTCGGGCTCTCCCGGGATGCTTCTCGGAGCTCTCTTGAGGCCCCTTGGAGGCCTTTTGGGCTGTGCATCTGCGGTCTAGAACCCATCCTAGGCCACGTTGGGGCTATCTGGGCTGTCTTGGAGGGGCTTGATGAAGTCCCCGAGGGCTTCTAGGAGCTCTCTGGCGCAGTCTGGGGGCTCATTGCATTCATCTGGTTTGAATTCATCCGTTTTCAAATCGCCCGGTTAACATTCATCTGGTTGTAATTCGCCCGGTTCAAATTCGACCGGTTATAATTCGCCCGGTTTAAATCCATCCGGTTTTAATTCGTCCGTTTAAATTCATCTGGTGTTAATTCGTCCGGTTTAAACTCATCTGGTTTTGATTCGCCGATTAAAATCATCCGGTTTTTAATCGTCCGGTTTAAATTCATCCGGTTTTAATTCTCCCGGTTGGAACTCATCCGGTTTTAATACGTCCAGATCAGATTCATCCGGTTTTCATTCCCCCAGCTTCCACACGAATCGCGCAAAACAAAGCGGACGAAAACGAAGCGGACGAAACAAAAGCGGACGAAACAAAAGCGGACGAAAAAAAAACGGATGAAACAAAAGCGGACGAAACAAAATACGGACGAAACCACAGCGGATGGCATAAAAGCGGACGAAACAAAAGCGGACGAAACAGAAGCGGACGAAACAGAAGCGGATGAAACAAAACTCCACCACAGCGACCCGAGGCTCCAAACTGCCTCCAAGAGGCCCCGTAAGGGCATCAAAACTACATCCAAGAGGCCCTCTAAGGGTCCCCCACGAAATCCCAACGAATATCGAATAAGCTTCATACCCACGACCAACAGAGGTGCAACAGAGAATCAGGAGTCAAGGGTGGAAGGCTCAGGCCTGGATGTCCAACCTGAACCCTTCCTGCCGTGCTCGGAAAGGCATCCCGACAGCAAACGACTCAAGCAGACGTCGCTCAATGGAGGTCGGCGGCAGAGGCGGCAGTCTTTAGATACACACACATAACAGGATTCCTCATATGTTCCCATATCTTCTGGGTGTTCTTCTTCCCCCCCACTTCCTATAGTTTCCTATACTTTCTGGGAGTCGACGATTGATTGTGTCTGTGTGTTTTGTTCCCTCCTGACTTAAGTGAGCATGGGTGAGCATGAGCACGTAAGAGCAAGAGAAGCCATGACTGGATCTGGTGAGCGTGGGCGTGCATCCCACCAGCCCTCCGAGCGTGGGCGGTTTAAGGCGCTTCCGCTACCTTCTCCCTTCTTCCCCCTCGGGGAGGAGGGGAGGAGTTTACCGCTCACCCTACCCCAGATTTCGTAATAAAAGGGAGGGGGTCTGGACCCTCCAAGACAAGCCATTTCAGACCCCCCCCGTGGGAGAACCCTTCAAAACACCGTCCCCAGACCCCCCCAGGCCCTCCAAGATAGCCTGGAAGAGACCCCCCCCGAAATGAGACCCCCCTCCCTTTTATTACGAAATCTGGAGTACCCCACGCCACAGGACGTCCCCCCAGCCCCCCCCCGGGGAGGAGGGGAGGAGCTCACCGCTCACCCTGACCCACGCCACAGGACGTGCCCCTCCAGCCCCCCGCCCGGTGAAGCGTCCTCGGGGCCTCGCTCGGGCCTCTAGGAGGCCTCTTTTCTTCCTCTCGACGGCGGACGCAACTCTGCGAGGCCACCCCTAAGAGAGCGCGACCCGTCGGGCGATGGTGAAACTGCGACGGATGCTGCACGTGGGAACCGATGGTCAAGGACAAACTGCAGCATCATCACAGCTGTATCGGATTCCTCGTCTTCTGAAATCGTCCTGCACCAATTTTAATGCGCAGGGACTGTACCCAGCGTAGTTGCATACAGGACTTTGAAAGATATCTTGTCGCATCTTCGTGCCCATCTCGAAATCGTCAGAATGAACATTGTTCCAACCGTATCCAATTTGCAACAGTATTCGCCGTCCAGATTTTGTCAATATCTCACCGGCGCCGGTGGTGTTCGCCTCTTCGGCGAAGACATGATCATCTGTGCTCAGCGGGCCCTGACCCCCGTGGGTTATTCTCTGGTCAAATATGATAATGTCGCCCTTTGCTGGATGCAAGAAACTGATGTTGCGCTTTTCTTTGGGGATCACCGGAACAGTATGACTACTTCTGACTACTCGCAAAGCAGAATGATCCCGAGGTTGCGAATGGTCCTCCAAATACAAGCCGACTTTAACCACCCGCATTGTCTCTCCATTTACGATATCCCAAGGGGAATGCTTCTCATAGCCTCTGTAAATACCACTCAGTCGGTCTTTGTGCCACGTTGATTTCACGTTTACGCCGATATCATTGTGAGAAAGGAATCTGTACTGCCCTGGCCCATTGCCCATGACATCTCCAAAAATTCGCGCGAGCACCGCATGCAACTTTGCACAGGTGTGCACGGCCTCAAAAATACCAGAAAGGAATGGATCTTTCATGAAATCAGGAATGACAGCACCTTGGGCAAAAGGATGTGACAATTTCCCGTGGTTTCTGACATAACTTTGTATCTTGACCGCCCAGTCATCAATCATTGACGGGGGGAATGCTTCGCGCACATAAACAAAACCGTGCTTGTGATAATGCTCTGAATCATCGGTATCCGGAACAATAGGAGCGGTTGGCACAAAGGATGACGCAAGCTCATCATGCACTTGAGCTGGTCCTGGCGCAGGATTCACTGTAGTCGGTGGCGCCGGTGCAGCTTCTGGGCTAATGGGAGAGCGCACGTGTGTACTGTTCTTATGCCTGTACACTGCCACATACGCAGAATAGTTCAGCTGCTCTGTGTAGACCACGGCCAGAGCGAGGACCGTCACAGTTGCGACGGACAGCAACGCGAATGTGTAGCGGCTGCCTACCCCTGTGCCACTTCTCGACGCTCCGACCATTGTGCTGCGATCGCAGCTCAGGTTCGAGCCCAGCTGCTTGAGCCCAAATGGCTACGGATTTCTCTGGGAGGTCTCCCTGAGGGCCCTTGGGGGCCTCTTGGCGCCTCTGGGGGTCGTGTTGGGGCCGAGGGCGCTTTCCCTTGCTGGTTCTTGTTCGAGACTTGGAGCGGCTTTGGGCCCTCGTGGGGCGCTCTGGGACCGCCCGCGGGGCCCCTTTTTGGGGGGCCTCCGAACCCGTCTTGGGCCACTCCGGGGTCATCCTCGGGGCTTTCTTACGTCCATCTTGAAGCCTCAAGAGCTCTTCGGGAGTGAATCGGCGAGAAAGCAACAACCACTGGCTTCCCCTAAGCATTCGAACGGGTATTGGCCTCGTGGAATCCCGCTTGGGGCGCCGACGTGAAGGCTATCTTGGCGTGTCTTGTCGGGTCCTGCCTCAGTTTGACACGCCTCGCCTTGTCTTTGATTGACTTCTCTTGTCGAGTCCTGTCACCTTGGGCCGTCCCGGCGGCGTCTTGGAAGGAGGCCCACGCTGGTCGCACGGCCAGGGGTCGACTGGAGGGGCTCGCCCGCCTTGCTAGGTGAAGCCCCTATCCGCGGGCTGGGCGGGGGGAAGCCGCGAGGTGTGAGATGCCCTTGTGTCCCCGAGGTGGCTCTAGACAAGGGCTCCCAACTTCGCGCTTCGCGCTGCGCGAAGCGCGAAGTGCGAATAACTTCGCGCTCTCGCGCCGCCTCCCAGGGGAGAAGAGGAGGATGAGGAGGAATCGGAGCCGAACCGCGAAGCACGAAGCGCGAATAACTTCGCGCAATCGAGGGCGCCCTTGCTAGATGGCCCTGGGTGAGCTCCAACACGGCAAGGGATAGCCCACGATTGCTCAACGGATGGCTTCCAGCACGCAGCCGAGCTCTCCCGAGACGGCCCCGAGCGGCGACGGAGCCTCTCTGGGATACGCCGGAGATGCCAGACTGCGTAAGCATCCAAGGCTGTCCGCTGTGTCGTTGCTTTGTCACCTTTTCGCTTCCGACTGGGATCCGAAGCCTCAAGCTAGGGCTCCCGACTTCGCACTTCGCGCTCCGCGAGGCGCGAATTGCTTCGCGCTCTCGAGCCGCCCCCCGAAAGGGAGAAAAGGAGGACGAGGAGGAGGGGGAGAAGGAGCGAGGACCGCGAAGCGCGAATAACGTCGCGCCCTCGTGGGAGCCCTTGCTAGATGGCCCTAGGTGAGCTCCAACACGGCAAGGGATGGCCCACGATTGCTCCACGGATGGCTTCCAGCGCGCAGCCGAGCTCTCCCGAGACGGCCCCGAGCGGCGACGGAGCCTCCCCTGGATACGCCGGAGATGCCAGACTGCGTAAAGCATCCAAGGCTGTCCGCTGCGTCGTTGCCTCGTCGCCTTTTCGCTTCCGACTGGGATCCGCGGCCTCAAGATCTGGGGCTCCCAACTTCGCGCTCTCGCGCCCCGCGAGGCGCGAATTGACTTCGCGCTCTCGCGCCGCCCCCCCAAAGGGAGGAAAAGGAGGACGAGGAGGAGGGGGAAGAAGGAGCGAGGACCGCGGAGCGCGAACAACGTCGCGCCCTCGTGGGAGCCCTGGTCAAGATGGCCCTAGGTGAGCTCCAACACGGCAAGGGATGGCCCACGATTGCTCAACGATGGGCGCGAACAACGTCGCGCCCTCGTGGGAGCCCTGGTCGAGATGGCCCCGAGATCGTCCCAGTGCGGCCCCCGAGTGGGATCCGCGGGAGGCCCCCCGGGGCGCCACCGCGGGGGCCTTCGGGGGCGGTCCTTCGGGCCGCCGACCCGATTGCGGGCCCCCCCCTCTCTCGCACAGACCAAGCCACCGAGGCACCGAAACTGCTGGAGGATGCTGCCCCAATGGGGGGGGTACCCTTTCGCCCTCCTCCTCCTCCTCCTCCTCCTCCTCATCCTCCTCCTCCCCCTCCCCCTCCCCCTCCTCGCCCTCCCCTCCTCGGTTCGCCTACGGCCCCGGGGGAGACCGTCCACATGGAGGAGCACCTCAGATAATCTTGCGAATAAGTACACGCATGATATCGAAACATGCAGGGGGAATGCACGTCCGAGCGATAAGCTTGTGTGCCGCGATGCCTTCACACAGTCTCCGAGCTGGCGAACGACAATCCAGGTTGGTCCAGACAGCATCCAGCATGCCTCCAAGAGGCCCAAAGACAACTCCAAGTGGCCTCGGAGTCTCCCACGGAGGCCCCCGAGAGGAGGAGGCGGAGGAGGAGGAGGACGAGGAGAAGGAGGAGGAGGCTAAACTTATTGAATAGCATGACATATTTCTATGAGTGTATGTGATTATCCCTTCTCGCCTTTTCTCTTCGGATGGGCTCTTCAAGCCTCAAGATGGCCCCACGATTGCCCAAGGGAGCCTCAAGAGGGGAACATCAAGGCTGCGAAACAGCCCCAAGAATTCAAGAACACCCGAGAGCCCCAAGAGTGGGGGCTGTAACATGGGATCCCCCCCCCCTGTTTGATCGAGGGCCTCTACGACGGCTCCAAGAGAATCCCAAGGCCCCTTAATTGGCCCCAGAAGGCTCCGACAACTTTGAACTTTCTGTAATAAGGCACCAAGATGGTTCCAACAAGGCGTCCAAACAACTCTCAGGAGGCACGATCCGAGAAGATTTTTATCGCAGACTCCTGCCGTTGTCGATGTTGCTGCATCTCTTTTCCTTTCCCGTTCTTGTCCTCCTCCTTTCCTCCTCCCCCTCCTTCTTCTCCTCCTCCCCTTCCTTATTATCCTGATCTTCTTCTTGTTGTTATTGTAATGCATAATATTATCAGTGCTAGTATTGTTAGTATTACGTTGGGATGCGACGTGTCCCATCAACTTGACATTACTTCTTTACTTCTGCTCGCCCTCCTCCTCCTTCTCCTTCTCTAGCGGCATCCCGAACAAAACCCCGGAAGAGGTCCGGTTGAGGCCTTGCTCTGAGAGCAATCGCCGTCTACGCAGCATTTTGCATGCACGCTGCGATCCGCCACCGCGCGCTGCAAGGCGGCGCGCTGGACCTTTTCCGGGGTTGTGTTCGGGATGCCACAAGCGAGCATGCGCAGTCGTGTTGCCTGGTGCGCCTGGCTTTTGAGCGCGCCCAGTGGGGTCGTATAGATGGAGCTCGCTACGGGGACACGAAGCGTGTGTGTGTGTGTAAGTGTGTGTGTGTGTGTGTGTGCGTGTGTGGCTGTGCCGGAATGGGCGCGAGGCCTCATGCGCGCTGGCGCCCACTGGGGCCGAAAGTGGATTACACTACGGGGTACGAAGCCTGTGAGGAGTGTGCCGAAATGGGTCGGGGGCGTCATGTGCGCGGGCCCACCGGGGCCGTAGGTGGAGCTCCTGGCTGAGGCACGACGCGTGTGAGGGGTTTGCCGACATGGGCGCGGGGCGGCCTTCGCGAGCGCACCCGCTGAGGCCGTAGGCGGAGCTCCCTCTGGGAGCACGAAGCGCGCGAGGATTTGGCCAAAATGGGCGCGGGGCGACAAGCGCCTGCTCCCGCTGGGGCCTCAGCTGGAGCTCCGTTCTGGGAGCACGAAGCGCGTGGTGTGTGTCTGTGTGTGTGTTGTGTGTGTTGTGTGTGTGTGTTGTGTGTTGTGTGTGTTGTGTGTGTGTGTTGGTTGTGTGTGTTGTGTGTGTTGTGTGTTGTGTGTGTGTTATGTGTGTGTTGTGTGTGTGTGTTGTGTGTGTTGTGTGTGTTGTGTGTGTTGTGTGTGTGTGTGTTGTGTGTGTTGTGTGTGTTGTGTGTGTGTTGTGTGTGTTGTGTGTGTTGTGTGTGTTGTGTGTGTGTGTTGTGTGTGTTGTGTGTGTTGTGTGTGTTGTGTGTGTGTTGTGTGTGTTGTGTGTGTTGTGTGTGTTGTGTGTGTTGTGTGTGTTGTGTGTGTTGTGTGTGTTGTGTTGTGTTGTGTGTGTTGTGTTGTGTGTTGTGTGTGTGTGTGTGTGTTGTGTGTGTGTGTGTGTTGTGTGTTGTGTTGTGTGTTGTGTGTGTTGTGTGTGTTGTGTGTGTGTGTGTGTGTGTGTGTGTGTTGTGTGTGTTGTGTGTTGTGTGTGTTGTGTGTTGTGTGTGTTGTGTGTGTTGTGTGTGTGTGTGTGTGTTGTGTGTGTTGTGTGTGTGTGTGTGTGTTGTGTGTGTTGTGTGTGTGTGTTGTGTGTGTTGTGTGTGTTGTGTGTGTGTGTTGTGTGTGTTGTGTGTGTTGTGTGTGTTGTGTGTGTTGTGTGTGTTGTGTGTGTTGTGTGTGTGTGTGTGTGTGTGTGTGTTGTGTGTGTTGTGTGTGTTGTGTGTGTTGTGTGTTGTGTGTTGTGTGTTGTGTGTGTGTGTTGTTGTGTTGTTGTGTTGTTGTGTTGTTGTGTTGTTGTGTTGTTGTGTTGTTGTGTTGTTGTGTTGTTGTGTTGTTGTGTGTGTTGTGTTGTTGTGTTGTTGTGTTGTTGTGTTGTTGTGTTGTTGTGTTGTTGTGTTGTTGTGTTGTTGTGTTGTTGTGTTGTTGTGTTGTTGTGTTGTTGTGTTGTTGTGTTGTTGTGTTGGTGTGTTGGTGTGTTGGTGTGTTGTGTGTGTGTGTTGTGTGTTGTTGTGTTGTTGTGTTGTTGTTGTTGTTGTGTTGTTGTGTTGTTGTGTTGTTGTGTTGTTGTGTTGTTGTGTTGTTGTGTTGTTGTGTTGTTGTGTTGTTGTGTTGTGTGTGTTGTTGTGTGTTGTGTGTTGTGTGTTGTGTGTGTTGTGTGTGTTGTTGTGTTGTTGTGTTGTTGTGTTGTTGTGTTGTTGTGTTGTTGTGTTGTTGTGTTGTTGTGTTGTTGTGTTGTTGTGTTGTTGTGTTGTTGTGTTGTTGTGTTGTTGTGTTGTTGTGTCTGTGTCTGTGTCTGTGTCTGTGTCTGTGACTGTGTCTGTGTCTGTGTCTGTGTCTGTGTCTGTGTCTGTGTCTGTGTCTGTGTCTGTGTCTGTGTCTGTGTCTGTGTCTGTGTCTGTGTCTGTGTCTGTGTCTGTGTCTGTGTCTGTGTCTGTGTCTGTGTGTGTGTGTGTCTGTGCTCGCCCTTGTGCCCCTCGGGGCCTCCTCCGTCGTTGCTGCTTGCTGATGGATCCACGGTGGCAATCGTTGCCGTTTTCGCCTTCTTGGAGGCTGCAAGGGTCGCCGTGCAGCGTTTTTCCCGGATAGCTGCTCCACGTTCGATGCTTTACCGTTGCGTGTGTGTCTGTGTCTGACTCGACTCGACACGCGCCCTGCGCAAATCAGGCCAGCCCCAACCACGGGGAGGGCGGCATACTGTACTACGCGCAGGCAGGCGGGCCCGGCCGCGGCGGTGAGGAAGCACGTAACGAAGAAAGGCTCAGAATTGAATGCGTGGTGAAACGATCTCGGCTACACGCAAGAGTGACCCTGGGTAAGAGTGACCTTTGGTGCAAAAACAAGCGCGCAAGCAGCTGCTACCGCTTCGTTTCCAGCCATCTGAGGGCCCCTCTGTGCCCGCACCAAAGGTCACTCCGGCGAAAAGTCACTCTTACGTCTAGTCGATTCATCGGGGATCTTCTGACCCGAGTCAATCCAGGCCCGGGTCACCCGGGTCAATCCAGGCCCGGGTCAGCAGGAAACCAAAAAACTGCAATGCAGCAGAAAGGAACTGCAACGAAGGTCTTTGCAAACCCCGGGTCAGCCAACGTGCGCGGCCGCCTCGCGGCCACGAGCGGCTCCCTGACCCGGGTCAGCCAGAGGGGGTCTTCGCAGGATCCTGCAGGATTCGGTGCCCTGGCTGACCCCCGTTTGCATTGATCTCCGTCTCTTAAGCCCCGACTTCAGAGTCAGCCCAGTCCTCCGGGGTCCTTGCCGCGCTTGCCCAGTCTTGGTCGCACGTGTCTGAAGGGACCCTGGGACACACAAATAAATACACACAAATAAAAGGATCCCCCACATTTTCCCATATTTTCTGGGTTTCTGTCTTCCCCCCACACTGCCCATATATTTCCCAACCATCCTGTGGTGTTGGGTCCTCGTTTTGAAGAGACGGTGCCCCGCGTTCCCTCCTTCTCCTCCTCCCGCTGCCCCCTCCCTCCTGCCATCATCATCATCATCGTCATCATCATCATCGTCATCATCAACATCACCATGATATTCGGCGTCATCATCAGCATCACCCTCCGCATGTCTCTATTTCGGCACACCAATCACACGGTTCGTGGCCCCATAGGGAGCTCCACCGAAGCCCCCAGTGGCAGGGTTCGCATGGCGGCCCCGCCTCATTTTGGCGCACCCCTCACACGGTTCGTGGCCCCATAGGGAGCTCCACCGAAGGCCCCAGTGGCAGGGTTCGCATGGCGGCCCCGCCCATTTTGGCGCACCCCTCACACGGTTCGTGGCCCCATAGGGAGCTCCACCGAAGGCCCAGTGGCAGGGTTCGCATGGCGGCCCCGCCATTTTGGCGCACCCCTCACACGGTTCGTGGCCCCATAGGGAGCTCCACCGAAGGCCCCAGTGGCAGGGTTCGCATGGCGGCCCCGCCCCATTTTGGCGCACCCCTCACACGGTTCGTGGCCCCATAGGGAGCTCCACCGAAGGCCCCAGTGGCAGGGTTCGCATGGCGGCCCCGCCCCATTTTGGCGCACCCCTCACACGGTTCGTGGCCCCATAGGGAGCTCCACCGAAGGCCCCAGTGGCAGGGTTCGCATGGCGGCCCCGCCCATTTTGGCGCACCCCTCACACGGTTCGTGGCCCCATAGGGAGCTCCACCGAAGGCCCCAGTGGCAGGGTTCGCATGGCGGCCCCGCCTTTTGGCAACCCCTCACCCCTGGCAGGGTTCGCATGGCGGCCCCGCCCATTTTGGCGCACCCCTCACACGGTTCGTGGCCCCATAGGGGTGGCAGGGTTCGCATGGCGGCCCCGCCTCATTTTGGCGCACCCCTCACACGGTTCGTGGCCCCATAGGGAGCTCCACCGAAGGCCCCAGTGGCAGGGTTCGCATGGCGGCCCCGCCTCATTTTGGCGCACCCCTCACACGGTTCGTGGCCCCATAGGGAGCTCCACCGAAGGCCCCAGTGGCAGGGTTCGCATGGCGGCCCCGCCCATTTTGGCGCACCCCTCACACGGTTCGTGGCCCCATAGGGAGCTCCACCGAAGGCCTCAGTGGCAGGGTTCGCATGGCGGCCCCGCCTCATTTTGGCGCACCCCTCACACGGTTCGTGGCCCCATAGGGAGCTCCACCGAAGGCCCCAGTGGCAGGGTTCGCATGGCGGCCCCGCCCCATATTGGCGCACCCCTCACACGGTTCGTGGCCCCGCAGGGACATAGAGAGCTCCACCGAAGGCCTCAGTGGCAGGGTTCGCATGGCGGCCCCGCCCCAGTGTGGCGCACCCCTCACACGGTTCGTGGCCACATTGGGAATTCTTTTTGCTTCGTCCCACCTGCCCTGCGGTATTCACGTTTGCATATGGTTGGGTCCTTCGCCAGGATAATTTCCCACATTTTCCTGGGAGTGGACGATTCATTGTGCCTGTGTTTTTTCCCCTCCTGAGTGCCAGCGGAGCCGTCGGCTCACCCCTCTGCGGGACACGCCCGAGGCGGTCCCTCTTGCTCCGGGCCCGGCCGGGGCTCCGCGGGAGCACGCGTGAGATCATGTCTGAGAGAAATGATCTCACCACGTGCTCCAATACGTAATGGCAGGCGAACCAATGCGTAAGACGATGTCGCAACAGTAAGTCTGGAATTTGGGGACCCGCGCAAGAAGCTAATCCACTCGCCCAAAGTGTAGTTATGTGCCTGTCCGATCTGTGTGCGCCCTCACCGGGCAGACGTTTCCCCCGCCAAGTTCCGCTTTCGGGCTCGGAGCTGCGCAATCCAGCCGGCGATCCCAGCATCATCCAGACGCTGTTCGATACCCTGGGCCGCTCGCTGAGTCCAATCCGCCCGTCCTCTTTGCCCACTGCATCATACGACGACTCATCATGGTCGCTTGATCTCTTCCCGTGGAACCCACAGCGAGGCACAGCATTCGACGTTGGTTCTCCAATCGCCTCCTCTCCGTGTCGGCCGTCAGCGTCCAGCAGGCTGCACCGAACGGTGCGCACGGGGTGATCACGGAGTCGAAAAGCCGCAGACGGAGGGCAGAGGCAGGGAGAGGAGGACCAGTGTAAACCCAAGATGCATGCTGCTCCCATCGTACTTAAGGACCACATCCCAGAAACCATTTCGAGCACCCAAAGAAGTATCAAGACAGTGTCGAACGAGTGTCGCCTCCCAGGGCACGACACGTGAAAACCCTCAATTTGCAGTTTTCTGTTGGTGCTCGAGATTCTCTCTGGTGATCAAGGCTAGAGCAGGTTGGAACAACATAACAAGAGATGCATCAACGATGTCGCAGTAAACCCTCCGTCCACATTACCTCTTCATGTGCCCCTGCAAGAACTTATCTTCAATGCGGGAAGCGGCCCATTAGAAGATTAGAAGACAACCGTCTGGGAATCCTCAATCGCGCCAACAAACAATTTCTGGGTGTTCAACGCCGAAGGTCAACGTGACTGCTGCGTCCTGTCAATCCGAAATCGTGCCAGAACAAGATTTGTTGGACTTCAACTCCGCGAATCAACGTGACTGTTGCGTCCTGACAACCCCAAACCGTTCCAGAACACCCGTCCTGGGACTTCAACGATAGGAATACTTGCATATGTCGCACAATTTTGAAACGAATGTGCGCGGCGCTCAAGCGAGAGTCACATGTTGAAGAAGAACCGCCCTCAACCTTTGAAGCTGCTGCAAACTTTTAAAACGACTGTGCGCGGCGCCAAGGCGAGAGCAACATTTTGAAATCGGCCTGTTCTCCATCCTTGAAGCCGTTGTAAATTAAAACAAAAAATGTGCGCGATGCTAACGCGAAAACCACGTTTTGAAAAGGGCACTCCCTGCATCCGTGAATCTCTTGTAGATTTCAAATTTCAGGGCCACACTGGTGAAGAAATCTTGAGCGAAACACCCGACCCGCCCTACCGACACGTCTGGGGGTGCGACAGGGAGGAGCTAGTTATAAGGAGACGGCGTGGAGGAGGCGGAGGAGGAGGAGGAGGAGGAGGAAGAGGGGGAGGAGGAATAGGGGTAGAAGGACGAGGGGGAAAGGGGGGAGGAGTGAGGACGGAGTAGAGACGCGAGACGTTGCGGAGTCAAATCGAGGACCCAGCAACAAAAGAGGGCTAGGAAGCATATGCTTAGTATTTTGGAAACAGCACGGCACATAGAAGACGAGGGGTAATAGAGGCACATTTCCCGAGTCAATGAGGAGTATAAAGGACGGCACGGTGAAACGAGCATTATCAAATATGAGTTAGAGCCTCGTCCATCAGCTCTGCCGTAAGCAATATTACCATCTTCCCCATGCCATGACGTTCCTTCCGTCCCTCCGACCTGCGCTGCAACCGGGCAGGCCCAATGGTGGGCGCAGTCCTTCCACAACCGCGCGGCAGTCTCCTGCCGACAGCGCAAGGATGAAATCGGAATCGGGGAAATCCGAACGGGATGGCAGAGCACCTGATCACAGGACGTAGAGCCAGCTAGAACAAGTGGCAACGTTGGGCCAAGAGAGAGAATGGTGAAGTGGAAAACCCTGACGATGAGGTAGATCCACACTATATCCAAACCTGATAATCACATCAAACAACGGGGAGCTCTTGCACAAGGGAGAGGAGCCGCGTCATGGAGCATTCCATCTAGACCCAAGCTCACCACACCGGTGCCCACTGGTGTGGTAAGCCTGGGTGAGCCCCGTTAGGCCAAAACACAGGGGCAGTGGCAATGGATAAAGGAGGGAGGGAGGAGGGAGGAGGGAGGAGGGAGGAGGGAGGAGGGAGGAGGGAGGAGGGACGGCCGAGGACGGAGTGGAGTGGGAAGGGAACCCTTCCCTGGGTGACTACCTCACAGACCACCCCAAAACCCACCCCGAGGACCCGAGTTTCGGGGTGGGGGGGGGGTACGGGCTTCATATTTGGACGCCCGACATGGGTACCGAAAAAATCGGTACGATGCCCAACAACACATGTCGTCCCAAACCGACAGCGGCCGCTGTTGGGCAGGCGGCATTCTGTCTCGAATGTACACAGGCCGCGGCGGCGCAGACAGCGAGTCCTGTTCAAAATGAACAGGAACCGCTGTTGGGCCTTGTACCCATTCTTTCCGTACCCATTTCGGGCGTGTCATATGTGTCCTTGTCATATGTTCCCCGACCCCCCCCCCCCCACACTGGAAATGGAGGGCAGATCGGGGTCTTCGGGTTGGGTTGGGGTGGTTTGGTGGGCGGTGACTAGGATTAAGTCGGGCCTGTCCCCATACAGAGGGATTTTCGACGAAACATAGAAAGTACCCCAAAAATAATCAAAAATAATCCAAAAATAGTCTGGGGACTATTTGTTGAGTATTTTCGACCTTTTGGGGGTATTTTGGGGGTATTTCTATTTCGTCGAAAATCCCCCTGTAGGGGGACACGCCCGACTTAAGACTAGGATGGCAGCGCTGCTCTTCTGCGTCGAACTTCGGCCCTCGCGCCCTGCAGGTCGGACACGAAGGGTGTGTCGACTGATCCAATCAGGCCGGCCTGGTCGCAGGCTCGCGCACCAGGGGTGCGAGTAGGAGGAGGAGGACTTCGAGGAGGAGGAGGAGGAGGAGGGACTTCGAGGGGTGCGAGTACGAACAGTAGAATACGAAGAGCTGTCGCAGAGCGTGCCATGCCTCACTGCTTCGCGTCCCCTGCAGTGCCGCGCCCGCCTCATGTTTTCCCTGCGTTTCCGCCTGTTCAGCGCCGAAGAGATGCGTGCACGAACATGTACGCGGAGGACACATGTGTGCGTACACTTTCGTCTTCGGCACCGCCTGATTCCAGTGCTTTGCCCCCTCCTGGCCTTGACGTGAGGCCCCTCCTTCTGCCCCCCCCTTTGTTAATTAGCTTCGACCGGAAGAGGTGCGCTCTCGACCCGCGGATCAAAAAAGTGTACGTACACTTGGTTACACGTCAGCGGGTGCCCGAAGCAGTGATCCCACCAGCCCTCTGAGCGGAGGTGGTTTTGGGGCGCTTCCCCTTCCGACCCCCTGCTGTCCCTTCGGGGAGGGGTCCACCGCCCCTAACCCCACGCCGCAAGACTCCCCCCTGCCGTCGTTCGGACGTCCATTTCGCGTGCATTTTTCGGTTTCGTGCGTGCATTGTTTTGCTCGATGGTCCAGGATGGTCCTCGATGGCTCTCGCCGAGAGAAAATGCACACGTCCGAGCGATGCCAAGCCCCCCTTCGCCTAAGCATGGTAGTCGAGTGAACGAGATAGACGGGGAGAGAGACAGAGGGGCGAGAGCTCATGCATGCGGCAGGTGCACGGCGAACATCCTGGTCTGCTGTTTTTTTTTGCCTGTGGCAGACCAGCACGGCAGACCAGCACGGCACGCTAGACCAGCACAACGGAGCAGACCAGCACAACAAACAGGGCAGGCCAGCACGAAAGAGCAGACCAGCAATGCAGACCAATACGACCGTCCAAGCCAACACGGCAAACCAGACCAACATTGCAGACCGACATGGCAAATCAAATATGGCGTGCGACCAACACGGCAGACCGATTGCGCCGTGCTGGTCTGGTCTACCGCGTTGGTCCGGTCTGCCGTGCTGATCTGCCGTGCTTCTCTGGTCAATCGTGCCTGCCGTGCTGGCCCGACCTGTCGTGCACAGTCCGCCGTGCTGGCCTGCTCGTCTGGGCCAGCGTGCTGGTCGACCGTGCTGCGCTCCGCCGTGCCGGCTGGTCGCTGCCGGTCTGGGCCGCCGCGAGGGTCGCCCGTGACAGCCTGGTCTGCCGTGCTGGCCCGTGCCGCTGGTCTGCCGGCCCCCCTGGGGGCCCCGCGGGGCGCCTCCGGGAGGCCTCCGGGAGGGGCCTCCTCGTGCGAGTGAGCGTGGGTGCAGGCTCGGATCGCTCGCTGCCCGCTGTGTTTTTGGAGGCCTAGAAATTGGCACCAACACCAACACAGGAAGTTGCCTCCACATGGGGAAGATGATCCTAGATTTCGGTGTTGGTGGCAATTTTTCGGTCACCTTGGAAGCCAGAATATTACCACCATCACCGAGATCGGGATCCTCTTTCCTCGGTGGAGGCACACCGCCGATCTTGGTGTTAGTGTCAACCTCTAGGCCTGCGATGTTTGGCCGCCCCTGACTGCTGGCTGCACCGTCCTTGGTTCTGTCCGAAGGTTCGATCGGGTCGCGAAGATCTCGTGACATCCGGTATTCGGGAGGAGGCCAAGCCGGGCGATCCCAGTGACCCTGTCATCCGTATTATGCTCACTGAGGGGCTCTTCCCGCACCCAGGCGATGAATGGCCGAGACCCTGATCGGCTGGTGGTATCACGACTGGGTGGGAGGAGGAGCCGGATAGGGATGATACGGCCATCACGGGGAACGTTTTCATGGACGGAAGCTCTCGGCGGCATATCGTCATATCGTCAAGGTCATATCGTCAAGGAGTTGTCTAGTGCACGCTGGGGGGTTACAGCCCACAGAGACGACGGTTTCAAAATGTTGAGTGCGTTCGGGCCCATGTGGGCCCCGCTCCCCCAGACTAGCCAGGCAGGGGTGCTCGGAGCCCTGGAGGCTGCCTACCAATGTTTAGTTGGGCCAGCCGTTGGTCTTTCTGATTGCCTCAGCGTGGTCCGTGCGAATCAAGAACCTCGAGGCCTGAAGCTGTCCCACACGAGACCCTACGCTGGCCTCGTGTTCTCCAGTTTCCCTCGGTAGTGGACGGATCCCGTCCAGAAAGTCAAGGCGCATGCTGTGGAGTCGGAGGGGTTGTCTGCCAGAGATAGGTTTCCCAAGGCCGACAATGACGCTGCCGACAAGGCAGCGAAGGCCGGCCCCGCGGCCCACCCGCAGCCCTCGGGGGCGTGTCGAGCTCGTCTGGCGCACCGCGTCCGAGTGGCCAAGGCGGTCTGCCTACTTGCCGCGCGCGTTTCTTGCCCGCCTGGCCCCGTCTCGACCTCAGTGGCGTCCAGCTGGCCAAGGGTCCCTCGAAGGGTTCTTCGGCCGCGACGCACACCGAGCTGCAGGAGTGGGAAGTCCCTCTGCGCACTAGGCGACCACAGGAGTTCAAGTACGGTTGTTCTTCGAAGCCCGACGAGGCTGGCTGCTCTGGCATCATCCCCGATAATGTGTGGGGAGTGGCCGCCAGAGGCCACAGATTGTTGCCATTCCAATGCATTGTTGATTCGTCTCTTTTTGTGTGCGTTGGCTGTAAAGCCGTCTCCACGTTGGGCTCCCTGGCGCTCCTTGGGGAAACTTGCTGGCGCCCAACTCGGAACAACCTGTAACGATGGAAGTATCGGACTTGTAATGTCAAGCGCCAGACACCAAGGCGTTTCTGTGGAGACTGCCCCAGAAGTTGTCGAAGCTCTTTCAAGCGAGGACTCGAACGCTGGGGCAGGGAGTATGTCCCAGCATCACCATGCAGCCTCACCATTGGGGGGCGGAAAGATACGGATACGTGTTGTCCCCGGACCTCTCTTGGGGTGCGTTCTGACGAGAATTTCGAGGCGAATCCAGCGGTGACAACGAGGATTCCCCAGGAGGACCAGGAAAGGCCGAAAACGAAGGGGGACAACACGTATCCGTATCTTTTTCTCCCCAGACACCATGCAAGATCAGGGGCCTCACCTTCCGCGAGTGCCAGTGGAGCACCAGCAGCGCGTGACCACCCTGTGCTGCAAGATCCCGTCGTCGAGCCTCCGTCGTTAACTGTCGTGCAGCAGGGGCGTCATTCCCGTGAAGGGCGCTGGTGCTTCCCCGTCCCAGCGGAACGATCCAGTCGTCGTTGTAGGGCGACGAAATCTATACATATCCACTGCTCCCTGGCCAGGCCCATCCTCAACCCCGCAGCGGTGTGCATACGCCACGCCCTCCTGGCTTGGCCAGGAGGGCGCATACACAGCTCCTGGATTCAAGATGGGCATGGTCAGGGAGCAGTGGATATGTATAGATTTCGTCGCCCGACGTTGTGTCGTGCACCCATCCCAGTAGAGGCACCGCTGGGACGGGGGATGAAGGCTCTGGTCACCGACCGGGGCCAGCTCACAGCATTCCCCACCGCAGAGGCAGCGACCCTGACTCGGCGTTCCGTGGCCCGCTCCCTATTTGTCGGGCTTTGCGTTTAGGAGCATACTCCCTATGTTTCCGAAGTGGGGGGAGGCGTGGTTTGGGTCCTGTGCTGGGGTTGCCCCGAGTCAGCAGCACCCGCCCCGCCCTGCCCTGGCGGTGCCATGCAAGCCCTCACTTGTGTCCTTCTTGTGCCCTGCGGACTTGTCGGCAGCTGTGCACTGCCGCGTCTGGCGAACATCGTCGGACGTCCTTTCGCTCAAGGGGGGGACTCGTAGTGCGTGCCCTCCTTGTCTTTTCCTTGGGCCTCTGGTTGCAATGCCAGCCACTGCCTAAGGTAAAGCGGCCATCTGGCCGCTCTCCCTGGTGTGATTTCTCGTCAGGGCAAGGTGAGCTTAAGAAAATCCTCCTCGTCCTCGGGTGGGAGGCAGGGCTCTGTGGGAGGCAGGGCTCTGTAGGGCGCTACAGTCGACCCGTATCACAAGGATGCACGATAGAGATGCAACGGCCCTGGAAACCCATTTCGAAGCTTTCCGAGCGGGGCGCAACCGACGAAAGCCGCCAAGGATGCACCGAGGAGGCAGGGATGCAAGGGTACACTTGGAAGGGTTGCCCATCCTC
>CAUYUJ010019645.1:150000-152500 GCA_963575745.1 Prorocentrum cordatum
CTGTGTGGCTGGCAACATGCTTCGGCACGATCAGCCACGTAAGACGACTATGCACTACCGGAATCTCCACTGGACACCCGGGACACACGAGGGGAGCATGTCCAAGGAGGGAGTGGGTGCGCGCTAAGTTCTATAGTCACCTCCGAGGAGCCTTTCAAACAAGCGCAAGGTGACTCTGGCCTCTAGGGCCGTCTCAGGCTCCTCCGAGGCGCTCTTGAAGCCGTCCCTTGGGCCGTCTTGGCGCCCCAGTCTTGGGTCATATTGGACCCCTCTGGGCCGTCTTGGGCGTCTCTTGGCGTCGTCTCGTGGCCGTCTTGAGCCCATCCTGGGCAATCTTGGGCCATCATGAGGCTCTCTGGGGACCATATTGGGTCATTGCTCTTTCTCTGCTTGTGTACTTACGAGGCTCCTAAGCGTCAGACCCCGACCCGAGAAAATGAAATTCGAGAGCTAACGAGGTCGGGCATAAATCGAGAGCATACCGCCTTCCGCAGAAAGCCGCGAGTCAAAGCGAATGAGAAAGGAGGAGAAGCAGGAGAAGAGGACGAGGAGGAGGAAGAGGGGGAATATTGAAATTAGCTGTCATAAAAAATGGAGCGAAGTTTATCGCGACTTGCGACCGTGAGACTTCAAACTCAAGTTGAAGTGAGGGGGAGCCCCGAGTTCCCGTGAGCCTGCAGAAGATTGGTCTCCTCACTGCGATCCGAGCGGCTCCAGAGCACCGCTTCCCTCCGAACCTGGAGTCCACGCAGAGCAGCTACCATATACAGAACCAGGGCTGCGGGGACGTCGGGAGGAGGTAAGCAGGATGTAGGGTTTTTCGCATGAGAGAGCGTGAGAGAGAGAGGTACGCAACTTTGATCGCTGAGCTGGCGCAAAGCGATTGCGAACGGCAGGCGGGGAGGCATCTCAGAAAAGCATACAGGACTCGGTGAGCTCTGTCCTCTGGTCCTCAGCTGCTGCCACAGGCGTACTCGTTCATTCGCGCAGCAAATCGTGCTCGTCCTCCACGAGCACTGGCTGGTCGGACGCGCGGCTGCGGGAGATACCAACGACCGCACCCATAGCGACGAGAGCGGACACCAATCCGAGCGGCACTGACACCGCAACGGACGTCTTGTCGAGCTCCGAGGTCGACTCCGCCTCCGGAGCGGCAAGTGTCAAGGGTTGGGCAAGTGTCCGTGTTGGGCAAGTGTCCGTGTTGGCGGCGCCATTGCAGTCGGGGCACTCCTCAACGAGCACGTCCTTCGGAGAGTTCGCGGGCGCCTCATTATTGTTGGAGCCGAAGCCGACATTGCTCTGCTGGCACCAATACACGAACCTTTCAAGGCAGGTCATGGTCTTGCAACTGACGGTCTTGATGCAGATGTGATGGTACTCCGGGCTTGTCGTTGATACTCCCGCTCCACATGGCTTATAAAAGTATGTGTTCATGGGGACGTTGCCGGCGGTGCACCCGCATGGGAGATTAGCGCTTCCACCGTCGCCTGTCTCATCAAACGTGGCCCCCTCAACCCCCGCGACATACTGCCTGCACTCGGCCTCCGTCGGATTTTGCCACTCGCCGGCTGTAGCGAGTTGCGCGCACGTAGAACTAGTTTCTCCGGATGCTGGTGTCGCAACCTCTTTGTATTCCACAGCTGTCACGGTAGTCAACAGGCCCGCGAGCGAAAGAGCTCTCGCCATGAAGGCCATGGTTGCGCGAAGGGCGAAGAGCGGAGATGTAAAGCGGGATAGACAATGAAGCCTGCCTCGAGCAAGTAAGCTTAAGCCAAACTGTAGCCCTGAGCACAACTTGTTTGACTCAAAATGGTTTGAGCCAAAAGACTACGGAACAATATTGGGGCATCTTGGGGCCCTCTTGGGCCTCCTTTGGCTGTAATTGGTAATTGGAACGTTGTTGGCGCCCCTTTTTTCGGGTCGTCTTGGGATAATCTGGCCTGCCTCCCGGGCCATCTCGGACGCTCTGAAAACATTGATTCTCACCTCTCGTAGGCCTCTGGGAATTACCCGTGGAGCGTTCTTGGCGGATCCTGGGCCGTTCCGTATACGGACTCCCCCCTGCCGTCCCTCCACAGACCCCCCTGGTTTGTGGACGGACCCCCCCAAAACCAGGAACAGGCTCCCCCTGGTTCCCGTCTGGGTGCGTGCCTGGGCAGTCACGGGGCCCTCGTGGGGTCCTGTTGGGGCGATACTTGGGCGTCTAGGACTGTGTCGGAGCGTCGGGACGCTGCACAAGCAGAAACGCTGAAATGCACCAAAAACCCAACGAAAAACAATGACGTTGGCTTCTTGGGGCCCTTTTGTGACCCCGTGGGCCGCGTGTTTCTTGGGACCGCGTCGAGGATCGTCAGGACTGTCTCACGGCGACTGGTGGGGAGTTGGTGGGTGCCTTTGGGGGGCGTCCTGGGAGGCTCCACAGGACTTGTTGGGGCCTCCTGGGGTTGTCTTGGGAGCTGCTGGGGGCCTCTTGAGGCCTCCAGGGGCGGAGAGCTCGCAA
>CAUYUJ010019645.1:162500-174768 GCA_963575745.1 Prorocentrum cordatum
TCCACGGAATCTTGTGGCGAAGTTCCTTGTCAAAAACAGCAGAAAGAACAGCTCACATGTGTTTTGCACAGCTTGCCAACTGTGCAAAGCACATGTGAGCAGCGGACGCGTCCGGCCTGGAGGCTGGCCCGCCAGCCCCCCGGCCTGGAGGCCGGTCCGCCAGCCCCCCGGCCTGGAGGCCGGTCCGCCAGCCCCCCGGCCTGGAGGCCGGTCCGAAAGCCCCCCGGCCGGGAGGCCGGTCCGACAGCCCCCCGGCCTGGAGGCCGGTCCGCTGGCGCTTAGCCTAGTGGGGGAGGACTCACACAACGAAGAGGAAATAAAGTGTGGCTGTGCAGTGGGCGTGGTGATGTACAAGTGTGTGTGTGTGGGGGAACGAAATGGTGGTGTTGATGTACAAACGCGTGCGTATGTGCCAATGACATGGTTGTATGACGTACTCGTGTTTCAAGAGGGCTGCTCGACTTGTTCGTGTGTGTTTGTATATGTGGCCGACGAGTGCCATCATCGCATTGAACACCATATTCACCAACAACATCCTAAGTACCATGAGGATGAACATCATCGTCGTAATCATGACCATGATCACCACAGGCGTCATCATCATCAGCATGACTAGCACCATCATCAAGTCATAAACATCATAATCAACAATATCGTCATCATCCCCAGTAAAGCAATGTCAACCATCATCATCATCATCATCATCATCATCATCATCTTACATCCTCATCCCCCTCATCGTAATCCTCTTCCCCCTCATCGTTATCCTCCTCCTCCTCCTCCTCCTCCTCCTCCTCCTCCTAGTCTTCCTCCTCTGACTTTTCCTCCTCCTCCTCCTTCTCCTCCCCAACGCAATTTTCCCCAAGACTACTGCAAGGAAAAGGCAAGCGAGGACATGGGAAATCAGGGGGAAGGGTAGGGGGACGGGGAGGGGGAGGAGTTGAGGGTAAGATCATCATCATCATCATCATCATCAGCAGCAGCAGCAAACACCACCATCATCACCATCCCCATCAGCATCACCATCATCACCATCACCATCACCATCACCATCATCCTTTTCGTCATCAGCACCACCATCATCATCGACATCGTTGTCACCATCGCCACCATCGTCGACATCATTGTCACCATCGCCATCATCGTCGACATCATCGTCAGCATCGTCATCATCATCGCCATCACCATCATCACCATCATCATCGTCGTCGTCATCATCAGCAACAGCATCTTCATCATCAGCTGGACAGCCTCGCGCGCGGCATCTCCGAAGCCATAATTCCGATGAGGTCTGAGGCGGCGCTGGCCCGACCACCACGTCGGCAGCATCTCCAAACCTGGAGTTGCAAGGATACATCAAGCAAAACTGGCCAGACAACCTCGTGAACGGCATCTCCGAACCCAGAGTTGCGATGAGGTGCCAGGCAAAAGTGGTCCGACCACCCCGCGCGCGCCATCTCGGAGCACGGATCTGCAAGGATGTTTCAGGCGAAGCTGGCTGGACAATCTCGCGCGCCGCATATCCGAGCCCAGCGTTGAAAGGATGTCCCAGACCACCTCTTGCGCGGCATCTCTTAGCCCAGAGTTGCAACGGTGTTTCAAGCGAAACTGCCCAGACAACGTTATGCGCGGCTACTCTGAGCCAGGGTTACCAAGATGTCTCATGCGAACCTGGCTGGACAATCTCGCACGCGGCATCTAACAGCCCTGAGTTGCAAGGGTGCCTCAAGCGGAATTGGCCGGACCACCTCGTGCGCAGCGTCTCTGCCAATAGTTGCGAAGGGTAGCCCAGAAGGAGGAGAAGGACGACCGCGAAGAGGAAGTTGAAGAGCAAGAGAAGTAGGGAGGAGGAGAAGCGCTGAAGAAGAGAGCGGGAGGGTGAGCAGAAGAAGCATGAGGAGGGGCGCCGACATGGACGAAGAACCCTGGCCTGGAGGCCGGTCCGCTAGCACCATGGCCTTGAGGCCGGTCCGCTAGCACCCTGGGTCCGTGGAGCCGGCTGGGGAGAGAGAGGAACGGCGAAGAACCAGCTGGGGTAGCTCTCGCTGGAGCTGCAGCTGGAAATTTCTGTCGGGCGCGATCCTCGTGACAGTGAAGGAACACAAACGCTCATGGAACCAAACAGGATCACCCTCTTTAGTTAGAGCTCCCAGTGGGGCACGATCCTCGCCAGGAATGTGCCCCTAAGGCGATGGGGAAGAGCCCCGGCCTGGAAGCCGGTCCACTGGGCCCCCCCCCGGCCTGGAAGCCGGTCCGTGGGGCTCGGGGCCACCCGGCCTGGAGGCGGGCCCGTGGGGCCCGGGGCCCCCCCGGCCTGGAGGCCGGTCCGTGGGGCTCGGGGCCCCCTGGCCTGGAGGCCGGGAAAAGGAAGAGGACGACGACGACGAACAGCAGCAGCAGAGGATAATAGGGGAGAAGGAGGAGAAGGACGACCAGGAGGAGGAAGTTGAAGAGCAAAAGAAGTAAGGAGGAGGAGAAGCGCTCAAGAAGAGAGCGGGAGGGTGAGGAGGAGCAGAAGAAGTATGAGGAGGGGCGCCGACATGAATGAAGAACCCTGGCCTGGAGGCCGGTCCGCTATAGCACCCTGGCCTGGAGGCCGGTCCGCTAGCACCCTGGGTCCGTGGAACCGGCTGGGGAGAGAGAGGAACGGCGAAGAACCAGCTGGGGTAGCTCTCGCTGGAGCTGCAGCTGGAGCTTTCTGTCGGGCGCGATCCTCGTGACAGTGAAGGAACACAAACGCGCATGGAACCAAACAGGAATGCGCCGCCAAGGCGATAGGGAAGAGCCCCGGCCTGGAGGCCGGTCCGCTGGGCCCCCCCCGGCCTGGAGGCCGGTCCCCTTGACTCGGGGCCCCCAGGCCTGGAAGCCGGTCCGTGGGGCTCGGGTCCCCCCGGCCTGGAGGCCGGTCCGTGGGGCTCGGGGCCCCCCGGCCTGGAGGCCGGGCCGTTGCCTACTACTACTACTCCTCCTCCTCCTACTACTACTACTACTACTACTACTACTACTACTACTACTACTACTACAACTACTACTACTACTACTACTACTACTACTACTACCACTACTACTACTATTACTACTACTACTACTACTACTACTACTACTACTACTACTACTACTACTACTACTACTACTACTACTACTACTACTACTACTACTACTACTACTACTGACTACTACTACTACTACTATTTCTACTAATACGACTACCACTACTACTACTACTCTACTACTACTACACTACTACTATACTACTACTACTACTACTACTACCTACTACTACTACTACTTACTACACTACTACCTACTACTATTGCTATCACTACTACTACACTATTACTACTACTACTACTACTACTACTACTACTACTACTACTGCTACTACTACTACTACTACTTACTACTACTACTACTACTACTACTACTACTACTACTACTTACTACTACTACTACTACGACTACTACGACTACTACGACTACGACTACTACGACTACTACGACTACTACGACTAGGATTACGACTACGATTACGACTACTACTGCTACCACCACTACTACTACTGCTATTACTACTACTACTACTACTACTACTACTACTACTACTACTACTACTACTACTACTACTATTACTACTACTACTACTACGTTTACTTTTACTTTTCCTACTACTACTACTACTACTACTACTACTACTACTACTACTACTACTACTACTACTAACTACTACTACTACTACTACTACTTCTACTACTACTTCTTCTTCTACTACTACTACGACTAGTACTAGGAGGATCCATCTTGCAAATTTTTGAATCGATGCAATTCGAATAGTTTTTGCTTACGCTTCGGTGCCCTCTTGCTCATCTTAACGTAGTGTTCGTGACCAGACAAAAAACTGAAACCAATTCCAACTCGAGCACGCATGTTGGCTTCCAGATCCTCTGCGTTGACATAAGGGGTGTCACTTGGTCTTCGCAGTCGTCTTGGGCTTCTGTACACTTAAAATATTATTGTGGGGCTATCCCAAGATGGTTGGGATTGGGCCCAGTTTGCTTTTCGCACTGGTTGGGATTGGTCCCAGTTGGCTGGGATTGGGCCCAGTGGGTTGGGATTGGGCCCACATGCGGTCACGACCCCCCCCCCCTTCCGACACGGATCCGGATCCGAGTCGGACCCCCCCCCCCTGTTTGGGGGGGGTCGGCATCTTCATGTTGCCGAATGGCACCACTGCGCTGCGGGCGAGCGCTGCTCCGGCGGAGTGGAGGGTGGCAAGGGGAGGGCGGGGGAGGGGGTAATCATGGGGACAAATGGGCACGAGGGAAACCTGTCCTGGCAGAGAGCAGGTTCTGGACCCGGGGGCCCGGGAGGCGCCCCGTGAGCCCGAACACGGCGAACGGCGAACGACCTCTCGGAGCCTTTCCTCCAGGTCCCCCTTCCCTCTGTTCATCCCTGCGTCCCCCGAGCTCGAGGGCTGGGCCGGGGGTTCCACTTCGGACGTCCATCCCCCGTGCATCTTTCGGTTTTGTGCGTGCTTTTTTGTTGCCAGATGCTCCAGGATGCTCTACGATGGTCCTCGGTGACACAGAGACGCGACGTTCTGATTTTTTCAGTGCGGGGTCCCTGGAAGCAGTCCCGACCCTTTCCCCGGGACTGGTTTTCCACCCTGCGACGCTTCTTGACGGTCCCGAAGCACGGCGAGGGCCCCCCGAGGCTGAAATGTGCCGAACACCTTCCGTGTTTTTTTTGGGCGCCCGAGTTATCCGGGGCAACTCGGGTCCGGGGTAACTCGGGTTTGGATTCCCGGAAAAGGAACCCGAGTTACCCCTGACCCGAGTTACCCCTGATGATTCGGGGCTCTGGACGCCCGAGTTATCCGGGGTAACTCGGGTCCGGGGTAAGTCGGGTTTGGATTCCCGAAAAAGGAACCCGAGTTACCCCTGACCCGAGTTACCCCTGATGATTCGGGGCTCTGGACGCCCGAGTTATCCGGGGTAACTCGGGTCCACGGTAAGTCGGGTTCGGACTCCCGAAAAAGGAACCCGAGTTACCCCTGACCCGAGTTACCCCTGATGATTCGGGGCTCTGGACGCCCGAGTTGTCCGGGGTAACTCGGGTCTGGGGTAAGTCGGGTTCGGACTCCCGAAAAAAGAACCCGAGTTAGCCCTGACCCGAGTTACCCCTGATGATTCGGGGCTCTGATTTCTGTCGTTTTAAAAATACGCGATCATACCTGGGGAGAAAACGCATGCGCCCGAGCGATGCCAAGCCCATGGCCCGCGCCGCGGGCGGGCGGGCTCCGCTCGACCGCCCAGCGCCGTCGGCGACTTGGGGCCCTCTTGGAATGCGTCAGGGCCGTCTTTGAAGTCTCTTGGGCCGTCTTTGGTGGGGGCCCCTCTGGCAGTCCTGAGGCCATCTTGGAAGCCTCTTGGGCGTTCTGGGGGCGATCTTTGGGGCCTCTTGGGCCGTCTTGAGCCGTCGGAAGGCCAAGAAAAAGCAAATACGCAAATCCTTGAAACCTATGGGAAATCAATGATATGGGCCTCTTCGGTCCTGCTTGGCAGGCCGTCTTGGAGGCCTCTAGGGTCTTGGGCAGTCTTGGGCCTTTTTGAAAGCTTCTTGGGCAGACTTGGAAGCATCTTGGACCCTCTTGGGCCGTCTTGGGGGACATTCGGGACCACCATCGGCGGACTTGGAGGCCATCTTGGGCAATCTTGGCCGTCTTGGAGGCATCTTGGAATCCATTCGGGGCCATTTGGGGCGTGAAAGGCATTGACATGCGCAATTTGCGGTCCGGAGCCCCAAAGGGAGTTCTCGTGGAAAAGAAACCAAAGGAAAAATGGTAGCGTCTAGCACGCCAGGCCCCCGTGACAAGCACAGGGTCGGCGGATTTGATGGCCTTCGGCCCATCCCGTCACCGCCCCTGGGTTGTAGGCCAAAAGCGGTTAGGGTGTTCGTTGGGATGTCGTGGGGGGCTTCTCATTCGTCGGGACGTCGTGGGGGGCTTCTCGGGGGCCTCGAACTCGCAGTTTTGACATCTGTTGGGGGCCTTTCGGGGGCCTCTTGGAGCGTGCTGGGGGCCCTCTGAGGGCCTCTTGGGGCCTGTTGGGGGCTTCTCGGGGCCTCCTGGGGGCATCTTGGGACGGAGGCTCGAATTGTCGGCTCGGGCACTGTCGAATTGTCGGTCGGAATTGTCTCGGGGCCTCCGGGGGGCATCTTGGGGCGTGAAGCTCGACAAGTCGAGAAGCCCACGCATGTTGAAAATACTGAGCCCAAGAGGAATCAAAAGGATCGCTGGCTCTCGGAATCCTCTCGGGCAGGCTCTCGGAGCTGCCCTGGAGCGCATGTTAGGCCATCTTGGAACCACCTTGGTCTTGGGCCGGTCGAGTTGCGATTCGAGGCGCCCGTGGGCCCTCTGGGCGGGCTCTTGGAGGTTGCTTGGCCCGTCTTGGGCCCCTCCTGGCCCCGAGACAAGAATCGCGCGCCGCCGCTCGGAGCCCCGGGGGCGCGCGCCAAGTCCAAGGAGGTTTGAGAGTTTTGGGCGGGCCCCTTTGAAGACTCGTCAAGAGGGAGGACGGATGCTCAAGGAATCGAGCAAGGACACTCCAACTCGCGTTAGGTCCGGCACGTCCTCTTGGACGAAAACAACAAATAATAAAGCAACGCCGCGCATGGCCAGCGCACATGAATCTCGGAGCTCCGCCGCGCCAAGGGGCATGACTGCGCGAAGCGCCCAGAATCAAACTTTTGCTGCGAGTGCCGCTTCGCCTAGTGGTCAAGAGAACGAGCGAGCGGGCCAGCTGGCGGCGAGAGCCGCGCTGGTGGGATCGCGAGGGCGCAGAAGCAAGACCTCGACCCCATCTGAAGGGAAGAGGTTGCACAGGAAAGGTGGCAGTGCGGGGGCGGCTGGTGGGCACCTCGAAACTTGAGCCCGAACGGGCAGCGGCGCTCTCCCGCTGCGCCCCCCGCTCGCTAGATCATTCACGTGCAAGCAGAAACCATGAACCTCGGAGCTCCACCGCGCCAAAGGACATGACTGCGCGAAGCGCCCTGCATTAAACTTTTGCTGCGGGCGCTGCTTCGCCCCGTGATCAAGAACGAGCGAGCGGGCCAGCTGGCGGCGAGAGCCGCGCTCGTGGGATCGCGAGGGCGCAGATACAAGACGCCCACCCCCTTGAGGGACAGAGGTCGCGCAGGAGAGGTGGCAGTACTGGGGCGGCTGGTGGGCGCCTCGAAACTTGAGCCCGAACGAGCAGCGGCGCTCTCCCACTCGCTGGGCCATTCATGTGCAGGCACTAATCCTGAACCTCGTCCACCGCGCCAAGGGATACGACTGCGCGAAGCACCCTGAATCAAACTTTCGCTGCAGCTTCAGCCAGCGATCAAAAGAACGAGCGAGCGGGCCAGCTGGCGGCGAGAGCCGCGCTGGTGCGATCGCGAGGGCGCAGATACAAGACCTCGATCCCTACCCATTCGCCAGAAGTGTCCTGGCCTTGGCCACGACAAGACGCGCGAGAGTCTGACAGAGCTCCACGGGATAAGGGCGCGCTCTCGCGGTCCAATCACCGTTTGGGTGTTTTCCCTTTGCAGCAATGTGTCGCGCACCAGTCGCACTGCATCTAGCTTGGCTGCTTTCGCATCGTATGTGCTGCGAATGCACTGGCGGCCACTTGAAAAGGAGAAATGTCGTCGCCTTACGCCGCGGCACCTGATGCTGACAGAAATCCACATGCGCTCACTCTTCTTTGGCATGGCTCGCCATCGAGCGGAGTCCGGCATCGCAGCGGCTCGCGCTGGGCAGTCCCCAGATATCCCCATCACTTCTCAGCGGCGGCGGGCCTCGACCATCCAGCTTTCTGGCTCTCGACCGCGTCTTGCAGTCCAGGCCGACATGGGCGCCCATTATGGCCCCACTCTGGACGCGGCTCAGAAGCGTGTCGATGACGTCTGGGCTCCGAAGGTCCGCGCCGCAGCCGTCGGCGATGGCCCAGCCCTGCGAAGCCCACCCAGCGGTGGCGACAGCTCGGGCCAGGCGCGCGGAGCCGTGCATGAGCTCGGCGCGACTGCGTTACGGCCCCGCGCCCGAAGATCCGCCGCGGCGGCTCGCCGTCGTCGCCGCTTGCCGCGGACCTCGGCGCGCCGCCTGTAGCCCCCGCGGGGGCCTCTCTCCCTGGCGGGTCGACCCCGGCGCCGTCTCCGGCACCTTGTGGAGCTTGTCGGGCGCCGCGTCGGCCTGCTCGCGGGTGGCGGCGTCCAGCTCGGCGAGCTCCTGATGCAGCAGCGCGTGCGCCTCGCGCCGCTTCATGCTGTAGTCCGAGGCCCAGCGCCCGCGGCCCTTGATCTCGGGACACGGGGACCTCAGCGGGCGTCGGTGAGGCGGACGACGACGACGACGACGAAGCAGCCGGATCAGTTCCTTCGGACGGGGAGGCGGCCCCTGCGGCGTCTGCGCATACGCCTCTGCCCTCGCACGCGCTGCGCCCGGGTCAGGCTCTGACGGTGCCACCGGCATACATTGCGCCGGACGCAGGGCTTGCGGGGCGGGGCAGGGGCCGCGGCCGCGGCGGTGACGCGACGGGGACCGGAGATGCGGCGGCGGCGTCGTCGACGGGGAGCGCTGTTTCGCGGGGGCGACGGCGCGCGGGTGGCGGCCGCGGCGCCGGTAGGGGCACCGTAGTGCCGAGGGATCTTTGGGGGGACATGTTTCGCACGGCGGCGACTGTTGGCGATGGTGCAGAGCCGCCAGAGCTGCGCCCGCTGGACCGGGATCTGTGCATGGCAGCTTACGGCGTGTCCCAGGAGGAGGTGACCAGGGAGCTGCAGTGGCACTGCGGCCGCGGCTCCTGGCGTGGGCATCGCAAACCTCGGCAATACTTGCTTCGTGAGCGCAGTCGCGCAGGTGCTGCTACGCCTGGCTCCCTTCCGTCGGCTTCTCTACGTTCACGACCAGCGGTGCCCTCTGGGTGCGGCATCTTGCGCGGCGTGCGCGCTCGGAGCTCAGGCCACGGCTCTCTCTGTCCAGGGCGGGGGGGTCGACACCGACGCGCCGCTGGCTGCCGCCGCGCGCGCGGGGCTGCACTGCTCCCGCTGAGGCTGAGGAAACCGCTCCCGAGGGGTCCCGCGGGAGACCTCGAAGAGGCCTAAAACTCCACCCTCGCAGGCAGCTTGCGTGGCAGAGGCCCGTTTCCGAGTTTCGAAAAAGGAGGCCAGCCCTTGCTCGCTCCCTTCGGGCGCGCCGCCGTGCCTCAGGCGCGCCGTTTCCTCGACCAAGTGCTCCAGCTTGCCGTTCTTGCTCTTGGCCTTCTGCAAGGCCTTCTGGTTGTCATCGGCTGCGCGCTGGGTGGGGGTCTGTTACGTGTTGTGTTGTGGCGGACTGATGCGCGCTGTCCGTGTTGGTGTTGGTGTTGGTGTTGTTGTTGCTGTTGTGGTGTGTGTGTGTGAGTTGGTGTTGGTGTTGGTGTTGTGGTGGGTGTTGTTGCTGCTGTGTTGGTGTTGGTGTTGGCGTGGTGGTTTGTAGGAAGTAGCGGATACATCGAGTATCGCAACATGGACGACGTGCAGGGGGGGGCGGACTCTGCTCAGCCCCCCCCGGCGGAGAGTACCCACACCGGAAGGTCGGTCAATGAATCCCCCCACCGTTTATTTCTTGGTCAGTAAAAAATAGAAAAAAAAATAAAAAAAAATTTAGGCGTGTTTGGATGTCTCTCGGGTTCTCCCTTGGATGCTCTTCGAAAAAAGAAAAAGTAAGCCTCAGTTGTTGGGCTTATTGAATCGCTTCGCTCATTCCGCCGGCCCGTACTGTGCCATAGCAGGCGTCTGCCCGCGCGTTCGTGGCCTCGTAGAGCCTCGTGCGGGCTGCTTGGGGGCCTCTTGGCGCCTCTTTTTGGGCCTCTTGGGGACCTCGTGGGGCCTCCAGGGGGGAGGAGGAGGAGGAGGAGGAGGAGGAGGAGGAGGAGGAGGAGGAGGAGGAGGAGGAGGGGAGGAGGAGGAGGAGCTCTCTTTTGGCCTCTTGGGGCCTCCTGAGAGCCTCCTGGGGCCTGGTGGTTCGTGGTCCCCCTCTTAGGGCCCCTCTTAGGGCCGTCTTGGGGCCCTCTGGGGCGCTCTTGGGCGCCTCTTAGGGCCGTGCTGGAGCCCTCTTGGGCCGTCTGGGGGCCCTCTTGGGCCGCCTTGGGGCCCTCTTGGGAACTCCTGGGGCTCTCTTGGAGGCCTCTTGAGCCGTCTTGGGGCGAGATTTGGGGCCTGCGAGATTTCGGGCCTCTTGGGCCGTCTTCGAGCGTCGGGAAGCCGAACAGGTGAGAACGCCAAAATCCTTCAAAGCCGAAGGAGAAATCTATGGTCTTTGCCTCCTGGGGCCCTCTTGAGACGCTTCTTCGAGGCCTCTTTGGGCGTCTTGGGGGGCGTCTGCGGCCGTCTGGAGGCTATCTTGGGCGTCTTGGACCGATCGGTCGGCGACTCGGAGCCCTCTTGGACCGTCTTGGGGACTCTTGGGGCCCTCTAGGAGCTTATGTTGCATCCTCGGGGGACCTTGTCTGTCCCGTCGCGGCCCTGTCCGCGTCGAATCCGTGTCGAATCCATGTCGGACGCGTCGGATCCGTGTCGGATCCGTGTCGAATCCGCGTCGAGTCCACGCCGAATCCGCGTCGAGTCCGCATCGAGCGCGCGTCGGGCCCCCCCAAAAAGACACAATTTTTTGGGACAGGCGAGGTCCCCCGAAGGTGCAACATAATCTTGGGGCCCTCTGGGAGCGCTCCGGGGCGCCCGCAAGCCGCGTCCAGGGGGCAAAAAAGCATCTCTGTGGGTCGGACCGCCCAGGGCACTCTTCGTCCGGGGACCCCTTCTCCTCCTCCTCCTCCTCCTCCTCCTCCCTCCTCCTCCTCCTCCTCCTCCTCCTCCTCCTCCTCCTCCTCCTCCTCCTCCTCCTCCTCCTCCTCCTCCTCCTCCTCCTCCCTTTTTCCCTCCTCCCTTCCTCCCTCCCTCCCTCCCTCCCCCTCCGCCCCGCGCGCGCGCACGAACAAGAAATATTGTTTACCAGTAGCCAGAGATCTCAGCACGCCTCTGGCCCGTTTGGGGCCTCCTCGCGGTCGTCCTCGGGTCTTTTGACAACTTCCTGGGGATCTATTCGGGCCTCCTGGGATCTCTCGGGGGCCTCTTGGGCCGTCTTGGGAGGTTCTTGGGCCGTCTCGGGCCCTTGGGCCGTCTTGGAGCGATCTCGGTGGCTTATTGGACCGTCTTGGGGCGATCTCGGGGGCCTCTTGGGTGGTCTTGGGCTGGCGGAAGCCCCGACTTTCGAGAGCACTATGTCTGTCATAAGCCTGTGGACAATCAACGATACGCCCTATTGACTTGAGGCCGTCTTGGGTCATCGTGGAACGCTCTTGCGCCGCCTCGGGATCCTTGCAGCTCCCTTGGGGCGCTCCTGGGGCTTTACTGGATCCCGTTGTCAATTATTCGCGATTCTGCCCGTGATCGGCCCCTCTTAGCGGATCCTCTGACCCGGGTCAATCCAAACCCGGGTCAGTCACGCCTTGCAGATCCTACAAGATCCTGCACCTAAACCCGGGTCAGTGCGAAGGATCCTGCAGCATCCTGCGGGATCCTTCACCCAAGCCAGGGTCAATGCGACCCTGGCCCTGCAGGATCCTGCTAGATCGGGCGCTCTGGCTGACCCCCGTTTGCACTAACCCCTGTCTCAAGGCTCCCGACCTCTCCCCCCCACCACACCCCGGTCACGCCCGTATCGTTAAGGGAGGATAACAGAAACTGCCTCCCGGGGCTTCACTTGGGGTTCTGGAGCTCGCGCCCAAGAGACCGGTATGCCCCGACCTTGCCAGGGACTTGCCAGGACCTCGCGGGGAATCGCTGGACGCCACAGGACATTGGAGGCCAGTCCACAAGAAGCCTTCCACAAGAAAACCAGCCCTGAGGCCCCACGACGTCCATCGACTTTTTGGTGTGGGAACGTCACGCGTCCCATGGCAGAACACCATCGAAACCCGAGAAGCTCAGGGCACCCTGGAGGCAAGTAGGGCGTTGCTTGGCATGGGCCTCCACTGTAAGGAGGAGGAGGAGGAGGAGGAGGAGGAGGAGGAGGAAAAGGAGGAGGAGATGGAGGAGGAGGAAAAGGAGGAGGAGATGGAGGAGGAGCAGGAGGAGAAGCAGGAGGAGCAGGAGGAGGAGGTGGAGGAGGAGGAGCAGGGGGAGGAGGAGGAGGCTGTAGGCTCAAAGTGAGTCAGCGACTGCACACAGACACTGCTCGACCTCCGCAAAGGAG
>CAUYUJ010019646.1:2500-18062 GCA_963575745.1 Prorocentrum cordatum
GTGTATATAAATGTATATGTATATATGTAGATATGACAATACGGATGTGTAACTGCATGTTTCTGCGCATCGATTGATGTAGGTAGGTATAGAATTCTGTAGATATGTATGCACGTATGTATGTATGCATGTATGCTCGTATACATGTTCGTGTCACGTATGTATGTATGCGTATCAGTACATGTTCATTTGTATAGTTATATATGCTCTCAAGCGTATGCACCTGTGTCTTTTGTGCATGTCGATGTCCATGCGTATGCCTACGTACATGTTTGTACATACATGTGTGCATGTGTACACGCAAATGTGCATTCCCAAACGTTGCTTGCACTTAGGGTCTCGTTTGTTGTTTTGTAAGGAAGTGGGCCTGGCGGTCGGTCTGGCGGACATGTCGTCGTCGTCGCTGCCCCGTCTCCGCCTCGTCGCCGCCCGTCGCCTGGGCCTGTCGATCGGTCTGGCGGATGTGTTGTCGCCGTCGCCACCCCGTCGCCGCCGTCGCCGCTCGTCGGCGCTATTAGTTTGCACTACGCAGATTGCGCATCATAGATCGCGCGACTTATATTGGAATGCGTAGATCCTCTTTTCTAAAAAAAAAATGAACAGATTCTACCCCTCTACCCCTCCCCCCGGGATTATCGATCCCCCCCTTTCCGTATTGCAATTTGCACATGATTCTGCCCCGTCGTCCATTTTAAATATGCATTCGCACCATCCCAGGGGGGGGGGGGGCAGTATCCGCCCCCCCCCCCCGCCATCTTCTGCAACACATGCTGGGCGCGCGCATTCGTTCAGCAAAAATCAGCAGTTTCCAGAAACGCCTTGCAAACAATGCAACGAAGTGCGCACGCGCGGGTCGTCGCGCGCGCATGCCGAAGTCCGTCCAACACATAACTGTTCGTAAGGGTTTCAAAATAGAGTGTCCAAACACATAAGGTATACTATACACATTTATATACATATGTATGTATGTATGTATGTATGTATGTATGTATGTATGTATATGTATATGTATGTATGTATATATATATACATACATATATGTGTGCACATACATACATACATACATACATACATACATACATACCCACATACATACGTATGTACACACATACATACACACATGTCGTATGTACACACATGTATATAACAGGTTTCGTAACACGGATTGTCAAAAACATCTGGCGCGCGTTATTGCGAATTCTTAGGAAGACCATCGGTTTTTACCAATTTCTAAACATGCAACCAAACGGGCTTCGCGCGTGCATGTCGAAATCGTTTGAACGCCCTTGCGAGCGTGCCGTCTCGAGAATCCTTTTTGCAAGCATTGGGACGATTTTCGCGCGTCGTAGCGCGCGCATGTCGGAATTCGTCAAAAACTTGCGGTGTCGTAGCGATTTCAAAACCGAGTGTCCAAATCACACATACAAACGCACGTTTTCACAAAACCGTGCGCTCGCGCTCTCACGAATTCTTCAGAAATCCATAGGAAGTCCAACATTTTCATGGAGTTCTGCCAAACGGGCCTCTGGCGCCGCATGCCGACATCATTCGCACGCCCCTGCGCGCGTACTGGGGGGGCACGATCCGCGTCAAATGGTACCATGCGGGCCACTCGCGCGTCCGCCGCGCGCGCATGTCGAACTCTGTCCGGGACCTTCATCACCGATGCGAGGACGCCGTCATCGTCGTCGGCGTGATCAGCATCGGCGTCCGCATTGGCCTCGCCGTCGTCGTCGTCGTCGTCGTCCACATCGTCACAAGCACCGCTACTATCATCATCGTGTCTACCGTTTTTGACGTTGCCATGATACCGCGCCCGCCCAAGTCGCCGACTCGCAGTGAAGTGCCCGCTGGGATGTGCCCAGCGGTCAGCGCCACCGCGGCCGCGTCGGTCGCGCCGAGCTGGCTGGCCGCTGCGCGCGCGTGTTTGGGTTGGCGCGGCCGCAGTGATGCTCCAGCGAACGCCAAGCATGCATCGCAATCGCCACCGCATGAGTTTTGCAAACCAACTTGCGGGTGTGTGGGTGGAGTGTTTGCAAGAGCATGGGATGCGTAAGCTCGTTTGTTAAAGTCAATCACATATTGCACATTGCAGCTTGCGCGCCACGTATTGGACAACACAAATTGCACCACACAGACTGCACCACACTAGTTCCTCCACATAATACGCACCGCAAACATGACTCCACATGTATTGCCCAACTTCGATTTTCGTTTGTACAAAAGAATAGACTCTCCCCGCCTCCCCCTCGCGTTATCGCCCCCTTGTCGGGTATGTAAATCATTTATGATTCTGACCACATGTCCATCCTAAGCATGAAGTTTCACTATTATCCCAGGAGGGCCGGTATCGACCCGTCGAGGCCTTATTTGACGGCCGCAACCGCTCCGAGGCCGCGTCCGGCGGCGGGGTTCGTCGGAGGAAAGCGCGTCTCCGCGATGCTCTGAGCACGTGCGCGAGCATCCCGATCGGAAGACCCAGCCATGGAAGGCGCGTGTCCGAGTCGTCACACAACGCGCCGGAAGCTGGTCAGCTCCGTTCCAGGTGGGCCATGGTTTGGCTTCTGAGGTTCCCTGGTGAAAGGCAATACGCGGGGACATCTTTTGTTCTTACATCGCATTTTTTGTCACGAATCCCTGGCAACAAATGGGACGAAGTGTACACGCGCGCGCCGTCGCGCGCGCATGCCGAAATCCTCCAAAAACCTTCGGTGCTGGAGGGATTTTGCGATCGAATTTCCAAACAACCTACAAACAACACCGGGTTTCGCAACACTGATTTGCTAAAAAAGTTTACGCGCAAGCTCTTTCGAAATCTTCAGAAAACTATAGGTTTATCAAGTTTTTCTTTTTAGTGGTACCAAACGGGCTTCGGGTGCGCGCATGTCGAAATCTGTCGAAAGCCCTTGCGCGTGTGCCGTCGCGAGAATCCTCTGCAAAAAATCGGACGACGTGCAGACGCGCGCGTCGTCGCGCGCGTATGCCGAAATCCTTCAAGACCCATCGGTTTCGGAAGGATTTCAAAATCGTGTGTCCAAAAAACCCACAAAAAAACACAAGGTTTCGCAACACGGATTTTCAACAAAAGCGTGCGCGCGCGCTCTTGCGTCGTCGTCGGCGTCGTCGTCGTCGTCGTCGTCGCCGTCCTGCCTCCTCCCGCGTCGTCGTCGTCGTCGTCGCTACGTCGTCCCCTGTCTTTCCTCGTGTTCGTCGTCGTCGTCCTCTTTGGCGTCGTGGTCGGTTCCGTCGTCGTTGTCGCCGTGGTCGTCCTTCCTCCTCCTTCCTCGTCGTCGTCGTCGTCGTCGTCCGTCGTCGGCGTGTCGTCGTCGTCCCTCCTATCGCGCCGTTGTCGTCGTCGTCCTCGTCGTTGTCGTCGTCGTCTCTCGTCGTTGTCGTCGTCGGCGTCGCCGTCCTTCCTCGTTCTTCGTCGTTCGCGTCGTCGCCGTCCTCCCTCCTCCCTCGTCGTTGTCATCGTTGTCGTCGTTGTCGCCGTTGTCGTCCTCCCTCCTCCCTCGTCGTCGTCTTCGTTGGCGACGTCGTCGTCGTCTTCGTCGTCGTTGTCGGCGTCGGCGTCGTCGTCGTCTTCGTCGTCGTCGACGTCGGCGTCGTCGTCGTCGCCGCCGTCGTTGTCGTCGTCGTCGTCGTCGTCGGCGTCGGCGTCGTTGACGTCGTTGTCGTCGTCGGTGTCGTCGATGTCGTCGGCGTCGTCATCGTCGTCATCGTCGTCGTCCTGGGTTTTGAAAACCAAGTTACGGGTGGGTGGGTGGGATGTTTGCAAGAGCGTGGGATGTGTCAACTTGTTTGTTAAAATCAATTGCACCACATACATTCTCCTTTCAAAAAAAAAGAGAAGAGACTCTACCCCCCCGCGGCGTTATCCGTTCCCTTTTCGGATATGTAAGTCATATATGATTATGACCACATGTCCATCCGATATATGAATTTACAATCTCCCAGGGGAATCGGTATCGGTCCCCCCTGAGGTTCCCTTGTAAAAACGATACGCGGGGACATCTTTTGTTCTAACATCGCATTTGTTTCACGAATCCCTTGCAACAGATTGGACGAAGTGCACACGCGCGCGTCGTCGCGCGCGCATGACGAAATCCTTCAAAAACCTTCGGTGTCGGAAGGATTTTGCAAAAAAGCTTACGCGCGAGCTCTTGCGAAATCTTACGAGCGGCGTCGACGTCGTCGTTGTCGCTGTCGCTGTCGTCGTCGGCGTCGCTATCGTTGCCAAGTGCCATGTGGTACCCACCGTCACGGTCTTAAGAGATTTTGCAAACCAAGTTGCGGGTGGGTGGGTGGGATGTTTGCAAGAGCGCGGGGTATGTCAACTCGTTTGTTAAAATCCAGAGAAACCATATGTTTTTCCAACATTTTCAAAACATGCTACCAAACGGGCTTCGCGCGCGCGCATGTCGAAATCTGCCGAACGCCCTTGCGCGCGTGCCGTCGCGAGAATCCTCTGGAAAAAAAGGCGAAGTGCAGACGCGCGCGTCGTCACTCGCGTAGGTATGCCGAAATCCGTCAAAACCCATAGGTTTCGGAAGGATGTCACAATCGTGTGTAAACCTACAAAATACACAAGGTTTCGCAACACGGATTTTCAACGAAAGCGTCGTCGTCGTCGCCGTCGAGGTCGGCGTCGTCGTCCTCCCTCCTCCCGCGTCGGCGTCGTCGTCGTCGTCGCCGTCGTCCCTCCTCGTCGTCGTCGTGGTCGTCGTCGTCCTCCCTCCTCCCGCGTCGTCGTCGTCGTCGCCTACGTCGTCCTCTGTCTTTCCTCGTGTTCGTCGTCGTCGTCCTCTTTGGCGTCGTGGTCGGTTCCGTCGTCGTTGTCGCCGTGGTCGTCTTTCCTCCTCCTCTCTCGTCGTCGTCGTCGTCGTCCGCCCTCTGCGTCTCGTCGTCGTCCCTCCTATTTCGTCGCCGTCGTCGTCGCTGTCGTCGTTGTCGTCGTCGTCGTGTTCCCTCCTCCCTCGTCGTTGTCGTCGTCGGCGTCGCCGCCCTTCCTCCTTCTTCATCGTTCGCGCTGTCGCCGTCCTCCCTCCTCCCTCGTCGTTGTCGTCGTTGTCGTCGTTGTCGCCGTCGTCGTCCTCCCTCCTCCCTCGTCGTCGTCTTCGTTGGCGACGTCGTCGTCGTCGTTGTCGTCGGCGTCGGCGTCGTCGTCGTCTTCGTCGTCGTCGACGTCGGCGTCGTCGTCGTCGCCGCCGTCGTTGTCGTCGTCGTCGTCGTCGTCGTCGTCGTGTCGTCGTTGTCGTCGGCGTCGTCATCGTCGTCGTCGTTGTCATCGTCGTCGTCGTCGTCGGCGTCGGCGTCGTCGTCGTCGTCGTCGGTGTCGTCGTCGTCCTCGTCGTTGTCGGCGTCGTCGAAGTCGTTGGAGACGGCGTCGGTGTCGTCGTAGTCGTTGTCGGCGGCGTCGTCGTCGTCGTCGTTGTCGCTGTCGTCGTCGGCGTCGCTGTCGTTGCTAAGTGCCATTTGGTACCCACCGTCACGGTCTTAAGAGATTTTGCAAACCAAGTTGCGGGTGGGTGGGTGGGATGTTTGCGCGAGCAGTGGAGTGGTCAAGCGCGGTGCAGGGTAGTCAATTCTCTTTTCAACAAAAGAGAATAGACTCTACCCCCCCCCGGCGTTATCGCCCCCCCTCTCGGGTATGAAAATCATATATGTTTCTGACCACATGTCCATCCTAAATATGAGTTTACACTATCCCAGGGGGGCCGGTATCCCCCCCCTGAGGTTCCCCTTGTAAAAAACACTACGCGGGGACATCTCTTGTTCTAACATCGCACTTTTTCACGAATCCCTTGCAAAAATGGAACCAAGTGCACACGCACGCGCCGTCGCGCGCGCATGCCGAAATCCTTCAAAAACCTTCGGTGCCGGAAGGATTTCGCAATCGAGTTTCCAAAACACCTACAAAAACACAGGGTTTCGCAACACTGATTTGCTAAAAAAGCTTACGCGCGAGCTCTTGCGAAATCTTACGAAAACCATAGGTTTATCACTATTTTTTTCAAAATGCTACCAAACGGGCGTCGCGCGCGCGCATGTCGAAATCTGCCGAACGCCCTTGCGCGTGTGCCGTCGCGAGAATCCTCTGCAACAAATGCGACGAAGTGCAGACGTGCGCGTCGTCGCGCGCGTATGCCGAAATCCTTCAAAACCCATCGGTTTCGGAAGGATTTCAAAATCGCGCGTCCCAAAAACCTACAAAAACTACAAGGTTTCGCAACACGGATTTTCAACAAAAGCGTGCACGCGCGCTCTTGCGTCGTCGTCGTCGTCGCCGTCCTCCCTCCTCCCGCGTCGTCGTCGTCGTCGTCGCCTACGTCGTCCTGTGTCTTTCCTCGTGTTCGTCGCCGTCGTCCTCTTTGGCGTCGTGGTCGTTTCCGTCGTCGTTGTCGCCGTGGTCGTCCTTCCTGCCCCTCCCTCGTCGTCGTCGTCGTCCGTCGTCGGCGTCTCGTTGTCGTCCCTCCTATTTCGTCGCCGTCGTTGTCGTCGTTGTCGTCGTCGTCTCGTCGTCGTCTTCCCTCCTCCCTCGTCGTTGTCGTCGTCGGCGTCGCCGTCCTTCCTCCTTCGTCGTTCGCGTCGTCGCCGTCCCTCCTCCCTCGTTGTCGTCGTTGTCGTCGCTGTCGCCGTCGTCGTCCTCCCTCCTCCCTTGTCGTCGTCTTCGTTGGCGACGCCGTCGTCGAATTCGTTGTCGTCGTCGTCGGCGTCGGCGTCGTCGTCTTTCGACGTCGGCGTTGTCGTCGTCGCCGCCGTCGTTGTCGTCGTCGTCGTCGGCCGTCTTGCTTCTCCGGCCTTCTTGGGGCGCTCTTGAGACGCCCCCGAGGGCTCCAAGACGACCCCGGAGCGATATCTGTGCTCTGTCCCACATGGGTTTTGCAAACCAAGTTGCGGGTGGGTGGGTGGGATGATTGCGCGAGCAGTGGAGTTGACAACTTCAAGCTCGGCAAGGGAAATTACACACCATAATCGCTACCACATATATTGCAACACATCTACTACACCACATAGATCGCACCTAGATTGCACCACATCGATTGCACTTCGTAGATTACTGCGTACCTGTTGCACAACAGCGGTTGTTAAAAGCACACTGTGTAGGGCCCACGTTTGCTAACATGCTCATGTGCATGATATGCTTGTGTATACGTATAGGTGTGTGTAGGGTATTGTATCGGTGTTTGCAGGTGCCTGCGCATACGAAAAATATGTGTCGGCGTGGGTGTATAAAGTTGTTTGTATCTACGTATGTCCACATATCGGCATGTGTAAATATACACACATTAATGCACGTGCATGCATATATCTGTGTGTAACTGTGCACATACACAGGGGTTGGCTGGGGGGGGGGCGGGAAACCGGGTTCGCATGGGGGCTCCAGGCGGCTCCGAGCGGCCCCAGTGTCCTAGACGGCTGATGGCGCCTCCGTGACCAGCCCAAGACCGCCCCGCAGGCTTCCGTCTGGCAGTTCAGAGACGGCCCTGGAGTGCTTCAAGGTGGCTCCAGAAGTTCTTGCGACGCCCCGAAAAAGTCCCGACACGACCCCCCCAGAAGGCGCCGAGAGGCAAGCATCATCGATGTCCCACCGATGTCTCAATCATTTTCGCGTTCTGGCTCGGTCCCGCTCCCGACTGCCCAAGGCGGCCCCAGAAGCTCAGAAGACCGCCCCGAGGCGACCCAAGAGGCGCCCCAGGGGGCCCTGGGCCGGCCGAGGAGGGCTCCAAGACGGCCCAGGAAAGCTCGCAAGATGGCCCATAACGCCAGCAAGAGCGCCCCACGAGGGCCCTCCACAGACACCGACACCTCCAGACAATCCCCGAAGAGGCAGCCGAAACGCCCCCAGGCACCTCGGGGGCTTCCGACAAGCCCGGGGACGGCCGAATGATATTGGGAAGGCTTTACAGCCGGCGCCGCCGACCCTGAAGGGACGACGACGACGACGACGACGACGACGACGACGACGACGACGACGACGACGACGACGACGACGACGACGACGACGGCGCCGACGGCGGCGGCGGCGGCGGCGGCGATGACGGCGGCGGCGGCGGCGGCGGAGGCAGCGGCGGCAGCGGCGGCGACGGCGGCGGCGGCGGCGGAGAGGCGGGGGGAGAGGCGGGGGGAGAGGCGAGGGAGAGGCGGGGGGAGAGGCGGGGGTGGCGGCGGGGGAGAGGCGGGGAGGGAGAGACGGGGGAGAGACGGGGGGAGAGGCGGGGGGAGAGGCGGGGGGGCGGCGGGGAGGGAGAGGCGTGGGGAGAGGCGGAGAGGCATGGGGAGAGGCGGGAGGGCGGCGGGGGGAGAGGCGGGGCAGAGGCGGGGGGAGACCCGATATTACAGTGGAGACCCATGCGAAGAAACACCCCGGTTGCCTCCATTGTGCCCTAGGTGTCTTGGGTTCGGATGGTTTTGCTATGGAAGGCGCCGCGCTCCCACCCCAAAGAACAATGGACGTCCTGGGTTCTGATTTCTTGTGGAAGGTTTCTTGTGGTCGAGCTCCTATTGTACTTCAAGTTAGCTCCTAAAGCTACCGCGACGTGTAAGCGCCGAGACGACCCCCCAGAGGGCGCCGAGAGGCACAAATCATTAATTCCCCCCTTGGGTTCCCGACCATCCTGTGGTGTTGGGTCCTCGTTTTGAAGAGAGAGAGAGAGAGAGAGAGAGAGAGAGAGAGAGAAAGAGAGAGAGAGAGAGAAAGAGAGCGCTCCGCGTCTCCTTCCCTCCCGCTGCCCTCCCCCTCCTCCCTCCTCATCGTCATCGCCAACATCCTTCATCGTCATCCGCGTCGTCATCGTCATCGTCATTGTCATCGTCCTCCGTCCTCATCGTCATCGTTACCTTCCTTATCGTCAGCGTCACCATTCTCCCCCACCTCCCTCCTCATCGTCATCCTTCCCTCTTGCGCCCGAGAATACAGCGCTTCGTGGCCCCATAGGGGGCCCCACCGAAGGCCCCAGTGGCTGTGATCACATGGGCCTGCGCACGAGAATACAGCGCTTCCTGGCCCCATAGGGGTCCCAACCGATGGCCCCAGTGGCTATGATCACATGCGTCCGCGCCCGAGGACACAGCGCTCCGTGGCCCCTTAGGGGTGCCCCGGTGGCTGTGATCATTTGCGCCCGCGCCCGAGAATTCAGCGCTTTGCCCCTAAGGGAGCCCCAGCGAAGACCCCAGTGGCTGTGATCACATGCGCCCAGGCCGCCCAGTAGAGCGCTTCGTGGCCCCATACGGGGGCCCCCGAAGACCCCAGTGGCTGTGATCATATGCGCCCCAGTAGAGCGCTTCGTGGCCCCACAGGGAGCCCCACCGAAGGCCCCAGTGGCTGTGATCAAATGCGTCTGCGCCCGAGAATACAGCGCTTCGTGGCCCCATAGGGGGCCCCACCGAAGGCCCCAGTGGCTATGATCACATGCGTCTGCGCCCGAGAATACAGCGCTTCCTGGCCCCATAGGGGTCCCAACCGATGGCCCCAGTGGCTATGATCACGTGCGTCCGCGCCCGAGAATACAGCGCTCCGTAGCCCGTTAGGGAGCCCCATCGAAGGCTCCAGTGGCTGTGATCACATGCGTCCGCGCCCGAGGATACAGCGCTTCCTGGCCCCATAGGGGTCCCAACCGATGGCCCCAGTGGCTGTGATCACATGCGTCTGCGCCCGAGGATACAGCGCTCCGTGGCCCCTTAGGGAGCCCCACCGAAGGCTCCAGTGGCTGTGATCACATGCGTCCGCGCCCGAGGATACAGCGCTTCCTGGCCCCATAGGGGTCCCAACCGATGGCCCCAGTGGCTGTGATCACATGCGTCTGCGCCCGAGGATACAGCGCTCCGTGGCCCCTTAGGGAGCCCCACCGAAGGCTCCAGTGGCTGTGATCACATGCGTCCGCGCCCGAGGATACAGCGCTTCCTGGCCCCATAGGGGTCCCAACCGATGGCCCCAGTGGCTGTGATCACATGCGTCTGCGCCCGAGGATACAGCGCTCCGTGGCCCCTTAGGGAGCCCCACCGAAGGCTCCAGTGGCTGTGATCACATGCGTCCGCGCCCGAGGATACAGCGCTTCCTGGCCCCATAGGGGTCCCAACCGATGGCCCCAGTGGCTATGATCACATGCGTCCGCGCCCGAGGATACAGCGCTTCCTGGCACCATAGGGGAGCCCCACCGAAGGCCCCAGTGGCTGTGATGACACGCGTCCGCGCCCAAGAATACAGCGCCGTGGCCCCATCAGGGAGCCCCACCGAGGGCACCACACATACCTCTGACTAGGTCGGCCTTTTTCCATGAGCCTGGCCACTCTGAACTGATGTACTTCGGGGGCTCATCCTTGACGCGGCAGCTGACGGGTGACAAAAATCAGTCTCCGAGAGGTCTTCCAAGAACCCACTGAAACCGTTCAGGACCCCACGCAGATGTGCAACTCTATATTTCCGGCGAGGCTTCTGGGAACATCGATTCGGACCTCGGCTGCCAAGCTTAACACAAGTTTCTCCGGCATGTTAGAGCCGCGGCGCGAGAGCGCGAAGACTATCGCGCCTGGAGCGAAGTCCAGGGCCGCGGCGCCAGGGCGCGAAGATCAACGCGCCAGGCTCGAAGTCAGCGGATCCAGTGGTCCTGGCCTTCTGTCCTTCCCTCTTCTTCACTGGGTTTCCAGAACCTTCTCCACACGTGTCCAGTGCTGCTGCTGCTGCAGCAGCATCCAGGCGATCTTCCCAGAAGCTTCTCCCCGAACACTTACGTCGATGTCCCAGAAGCCTCTCCGTGAACATCCGAGCGGATGTTCAGGATATCCCGCGCAGGAGCAAGAGGAGGAGGAGGAGGAGCAGGAGGAGGAGGAGGAGGAGGGAGGAGGAGGAGGAGGAGGAGGAGGAGGAGGAGGAGGAGGAGGAGGGGAGGAGGAGGAGGAAGAGGAGAAGGAGGAAAAGAGGTGCCAGGAGATGACGAGGAGGACGACGACCCCAACAGTCCCCAGCCGTCTCAGGGTGTCTCCGGAGCTCGGGCTCGGGAGGTTACAGAAAGGCTAGCCACGTCCAGTCACGTGCGAAAGCGTCCAGGGTCGCCGACGATGTCGATGACCGCGACCACGACGCGGCGGCCCCCTCTGGGGCCCCCCAGCCTGGCAGTCACTTGAGGGGTCTGGAACACATTCGGAGCCTTCCCGCACGTCCTGCTGCGCGCTCAATGGATTCCGCGGCCGCCTCCAGGGCCCGTAGCTGTCCCGCAGAGAGCCCGGCACGCCCGCGCGCCAATGGCGCCCTGCAGGGGGGTTTGTGGGTTCGTGCAGAGGTTGCTGACAACGGCTGCGGAGTCGGGGAATCGGGTAGAACCTACGCGCGCGTAGCCCGCATTGTTGTACGGTATGCACACACGCACATCTCTCTATATATATGTATGTATACAGATACATACATACATACATACATACATACATACATACATACATACATACATACATACATACATACATACATACATACATACATACATACATACACATACATTCATACACATACATACATACATACATACATACATACATACATACATACATACATACATACATACATACAGATGTGTATATATATACATGTATCCAGAACCCTCGCAAGCGGTTCAGAGAAACACGAACGTAACCAAAGGTCCGCGCGGATTGCCCGGGCCAGCGCCAGGCCCCCTCCCCACGCCTGGCGGCGACTTCGGCGCCGCCCCCTCTTGCGAAGTGAGGGGGGAGGGGTGCGGGGAGACGGCTCCGGCGCTGGGCGTCGCCAGGTCCGGTCGCAGTAAGAGCAAGTCCAGCTAGAGCGAAGGGGCTCTATCCGGTGGGCCTCCCGCCGCACCTCGCCTCTGCGGGCAGCGCTGGCCCCAGCAGTCTGCGCCGACCTTGTGCAAGTCATGACCCCCCGTACCGCCATGGGGGCTGTACACTTTCCATCTGCCTTGGGGCAGGCGTTCCCCCGCGGCGGCAGGTCTGCTTTCGCACAGCTCTTCGGCCGCTGAGCAACGAACGCTGTTACGATTGGCCTGTTCGCTCCACCAGCATCCAGCGAAGGATGCGTTCCAGCTGCTCCTGGCCGCCGTTCTCCTTCTCCAGACGCTGCTGCGTGGAGTCGTCAAGGACAGCTCGGGCGTTTTCCATCAGTTCTGGTTCTTCCCAGCACGGGGATCTCTAAAGCCGCGATCGAGAAGGTTGGATGTTGCCCTCTTTTGCCTCCATCTCCTCCTGCTTATACGGGGCTTTCTGCACACTCCTGCTGTGTGCCTGCGCATTCCCGCAATACCAGGGGGCTGCATGCGTGTAAGTTCGAGTGCGACGCCTGCTGCATCGCGATAGTGTGAGACGAGTAATGGGTAAGTCTGGTGTCAAATAGGTCTAAGTACGATTGAACGGTGATGAGTCCATATGAATGTGAATCTGCATGTGAGTGCGTCCGAGTGTGGGTAAGTCTGATTCTGAGACATTTGATTATGATTGGTCCTGGTTGTAGGTGAGTCCCAGTGGGAGTGAGTTTGAATGTGGCTGAGTCTGCTTGTGAATAGATCTGGGTCTCAGGGTGCCTGACATTGATTGAGTCGATGTGTGAGTGGGAAAATGCGTGTATCTCAGCGTCCGTGCGTTCTAGCATGAGTCAGCCCGAGTGACGAATTAGTCTGAGTACGAGTCTGCCTGAGTGAAGAGTGCGGGAGGCGGGAGTGAGGAGGTGAGGAGGTGAATAAGAGGGGAGGATTAGGAAGCCGAGGCATCACACTAATAACAATGCCCCCACCGGCAGGGTATGGGGGATTTGCCAGGCGAAGGGCCCCACCCTATGCAGCTGCTCCATGCACTGCGTGTCGCGGAGCAGTGCGGATGGGGCGCTGGCGGAACAAGCGCGCAGAGGCGCGTCGAATTTCTTGTGTGGCACGAGCCCGCGTGAGCGGGGGCGGTATGCGAACGCGCCTATTGGGAGCCTAGGCGGAGGCGCCTGTGGGCCACGCTGCAGGTGAGGGGTGGCGCGCGGTGCGGCGCGATCTCCTCTTTCCCTCCCCTCTCCCCCCCCGCTTGCCCCCTCTGTCTCCGCGTCACCTGCTCGGAGTGATCTCAACAGCGTCCTGGGAAGGCTCGCCCCGCATCAGCACATAACAGCACGTGTGATAAGGGGGGGGGAACTTGGGCGGATGCCAGCATGCAAACTCGCCCACTGGAGCCGTAATTGGAGCCCTCCGTTGAGCACAACCTGTGTGAAGGATATGCCGAAATGGGCATGGGGGACGCACGCCATCGCGCCAATTGGGGCCTTCGGTGAAGTTCCCTGTGGTGCACGATCCCTGTGAGGGATACGCCGAAGTATACAGTGGGCGCATGCGATCGCGCCCACTGGGGCCGTAGGTATAGATCCCTGTGTGGCACGACTCTTATGCAGATTGCCCCGGTATAGGCGTCCACCAGGGCCCTGAGTGAAGCTCCCTGCATTGCGCGACCATTGAGAGGGATTTGCCGATGTTGGCGGGGTACTTTCGCGATCACGCCCTTTGGAACCGTAGGTGGAGCTCCCTTGGGGGCACGTTTCATGTGAGGCGTGTGCAGAATTGGGCGAGACGACGCACGCGAACCATCCTTCTGAGGTCGAAAGGGGAACTCCCTGTGGGACAAATCCGTTAGAGGGGCGCACCGAAATGGGCGGGGGTAATTCGCCCTCTTGAGGGGCAGCGGATTCTCCTCTCTCTTCCCTGCTTGGCACCCCCAAACAAAGAAATGGGCGGGGGGTAATGCATGTAGACCCTCGCATGGGGGCCGTAGGTGGAGCTGCACTGTGGGGCACGATCCGTTTGATTGGCGTGTCGGTAGTGGGCGGGGGTGAGCGGCGCGTGCGAATCTTGCCACTGAGGCCGTATGTAGGCGGAGCTCCCTTTGGGGAACGATCCTTGTGAGGGGTGCGACGAAGCGGGAGAGGCCGGGGGAGGGGCGCCTGTGAACTCTCCCGTTGGGGCCGTAGGTGGAGCTCCCAGTGGAGCGCGCCCACGTGGGAGGAGGAGGAGGGGGAGGAGGAGGAGGAGGAGGAGGAGGAGGAGGGGGAGGAGGAGGAGGAGGAGGGGGAGGGGGAGAAGGAGGAGGGGAGGGGGAGGGGGACGAGGAGGGGATGATGAGGAGGAGGATGAGAGTAGATGAGAGGAAGAGGAGGAGGAGGAGGAGAAGGAGGAAGAGGACGAGGAGGAGGAGGAGGAGGAGGAGGAGGAGGGTCAGGAGGAGGAGAAAGATGCGGAGGCGTGACATGCATGACAGTAGCCCGTCGAATTTAGCAGTTCGTGTTTTTGGAACTGCGAACGCAGCACGCATGTGACTGAATTCTTTGCGCTCGTGAGCAGCAGCGACGAAAACGAATATTGCTGAATACCATGACGAACATGACTACGCTGAAGCTACGAGCAGTTGGGGTGACCCGTGGCGGCCCCTGACGTCCCATGGCGTTGCGGCGTGGCCTTGGGATCTCCTGGTCTACGGGTCGCATCCCGCGGTGCCTCGGATGATGTCCGATGGTGCCTCGCGGTGCTTCGGCAGCACGCGCCCAAAGGACCCCTCGGAGCTCTTCGCTCTCCCCCGTCGAGGTGCGGTCTACGATGGCGGTGGTGCCAACGCATCCTCCCGCCGCGCCGAGCCTGATGCACGCGGGACCCCACGTGGAGGAGGAGAAGGATGAGGAGGAGGAGAAGGGGGAAGAGGAGGAGGAGGAGGAGGCAGAGCAGGAGGAGGAGGAGGAGAAGGAGGACGAGGAGGAGGATGAGGAGGAGAGGAGGAGGAGGGGAGGAGGACGAGGAGGATGAGGAGGAGGAGGAGGAAGAGAGGAGGGGAGAGGAGGAAGAGGAGGAAGAGGGGGAGGAGGAGGAGGAGGAGGAGGAGGAGGAGGAGAGAAGGAGACAGAGGAGGAGGAGGCGGAGGAGGATGAGGATGAGGATGCGGAGGAGAGGAATATGGTAGGAGGAAGGATGATGAGGAGAGGAGTTAGAGTGGGACGATGAGGGGGAGGCGGAGGAGGAGGACGAGGAAACGAGGAGGAGGAGGAGGAAGAGGAGGAGGAGGAGAGGAGTAGGAGGAGGAGGAGAGGAGGAGGAGGACGAGGAGACCGAGGAAGTTTGAGGGAGGATAGGAACGGAATGAGGAGGAGGAGGAAGGGAGGAGGGAGGAGGGAGACGGAGGAGGATGAGGGAGGAGGAGGAGGAGACAATGATGATCTGATCTGATCCATGATGATTATGATGATGAGGATGATGATGATGATGGGCTGAGATGACTGATGATGATGATGCTGATGATGATGATGCATATGTATTGATGATGATGTGAGGATGAGGAAGATGAGGATGAATGAGGAGGATGGGAACATGAGGAGGAGGAGCATGATGAGGCGGAGGCAGAGACGGAGGAGGGGAGTGAGTAGGAGGATGGACAGGATGGGGAGGAGGAGGCGGCAGGAGAGGAAGAGGAGGGACCGAGGAGGAGAGGAGACGGAGGAGGAGGAGGAGGAGGAGGAGGAGGAGGAGATGAGGAGGACCCGGAGGAGTAAAGGAGAGGATTAGGAGGAGGAGGACGGAGG
>CAUYUJ010019646.1:18162-28162 GCA_963575745.1 Prorocentrum cordatum
CCCCCCCCCCTTGCGCCGATGTTGATTGGGGGGCTGAGGATGGGATAGGTGGGCCTCCGCTGGTGGAGGCGGTTCCTCGGGGCAGCTTCGGGCGCGCGTTTCTAGTGCACCTCTTCTCTGGTCAGCGCCGCCCGTTGGACCCCCAGCATTGGGTCGAGGAAATGGGCGCGTTCTCCCCCCTCACTCGTCCCCAGTGGGTTTTGTCCGTGGGTGCGTCGGCGGAAGAGACCAGAGGAGACCTCGAGGTCGAAGAGAACATCAAGCGCTGGGTGATGGTGATCCTCCAGGGAGCTGTTGTCGGGGTCGCGCGTGGGCCTCCTGGTGAGACGTGGGATGCGATGCTCTGTCTTCCCCAGGCAGCGGGCTCGGGGCGTGACATGGGCAGACCCGCTCCAGCAAGTCGCCATGGGGGATCCACCGCCTCCCCTTCCGCCGAAAGGCGCCGCGTTGCTATGGAGAATGAGTTGCTGAGGATATCCGTGCGTATGCTTGTGGCATGTGCTTGTGCCACGGTGTGCTGTATCTTTGCGCATCCTGAGGTTCGCTGGAGGCAGGGTGGGGCTGCGTCCTGGAGGCTCCCTGGATTTGCGTGGGTGACTTCCCTTCCCCGTGCGAGCTCGGTGCAGATAGATCGGTGCACGTTCGGAGATGAGTCCCAGAAGCCGCCCGACTCCTCGGAGTCCACGCTCCCAGCCTGGTCAGGCTGGCCAGGTGCTGGCGCGCGCGTGTGTGTGTGTGTGTGTGTGTGTGGTGTGGGGGGGGGGTAGGTGTCAGCACCCTGGTGGGCACGTGGCAGTGGTCGGTCGTCGGCGGGCGGGGGGACTGGACGGGCTCCGGCCAGTTGGGGAGCAACGAGTACCCACCAGATCTCTGTCGTGTCCTTGCCTGCGTGCTCCTCGAGGATGTGCCAGTGGGGACACCGCTCGGAGTCCCTGATACCGAGGTTCCCGATGTTGCGCGGGTGTTTTATACCCCCCTTGGACCCCCTTCTTCGAGTCTGAGCTGCAGTCTGACTGTGTACTGGGGGTGACCTCAATGGGTGACCCTCTCCTTTTTTTCATTCACGTTGTGGACGATTCGGGCTCATTCCCCTCATCGTGTCAGCAGCCGCCCGGAGGGGGGCGGATGATGATGCCGATGGTGATGATGAGGAGGAGGAGGAAGAGGAGGAAAATGAGCAGGATGAGGATGAGGAGGACGAGGAGGAGGATGAGGACGAGGAGGGGGAAGAGGAGGATGAGGAGGATGAGGAGGAGGAGGAGGAGGAGGAGGAGAAGGAGGAGGAGGACGGAAAGAAGGGGAACCAGGGAGGAGGGGGGGAGGAAGATAATGAGGAGAGGGAGGAGGAGGAGGAGAGGAAGAGGAGGAGGAGGAGGAGGAGGAGGAGGAGGAGGCGGAGGCGGAGGGGAGGGAGACGAGGGAGGAGGATGCGGAGGAGGAGGAGGAGGAGGAGACTGAGGGGAGGAGGAGGAGGAGGTGGAGAAGAGGAGGAGGTGGAGGAGGAGGCGGAGGAGGATGAGGATGAAAGGAGGAACAGGAGGAGGAGGAGGAGGAGGAGGAGGAGCAGGAGCAGGAGCAGGAAAATGGGATGAGGAGGACGATTGCGGAGGAAAATGAGGATGAGAGAATGAGAACGAGGAGGCGAGGAGGAGGAGGAGGAGGAGGAGGAGGAGGAGGAGGAGGAGGAGGAGGAAGGAGGAGAGGAGGAGGAGGAGGAGGAGGAGGAGGAGGAGGGGTGGGGGGGGGGAGGGCGAGGAGGAGGGGCGGAGGAGGAGGAGGAGGAGGAGGAGGAGGGGGACGACGAGGAGAAGGAGGAGGATGATGAGGAGGAGGAGGAAGAGGAGGAGGATGAGGACGATGATGACGAGGAGAAGGAGGAGGAGGATGAGGAGGACGAGGAGGAGGCGGAGGAGGAGGAGGCGGAGGAGGAGGAGGAGGAAGGGGAGGAGCAGGAGGAGGAGGAGGAGGAGGAGGATCAGGAGGAGGAGGAGGAGCAGGAGGAGGAGGACACTGAGGAGGATGAGGAGGAGGAGGCGGAGGCGGAGGAGCAGGAGCATGAGGAGCAGGAGGAGCAAGAGGAGCAGGAGTAGCATGATGATGCTGATGATGATGATGATGATGATGATGATGATGATGATGATGATGATGATGATGATGATGATGATGATGAGGATACTGCTGATGATGCTGATGATGATGATGACGATGATGATGATGTTGATAATGCTGATTATGGGTGTATTCAGTACGTGAAGCAGGCACTGTAGGGAGCGTCGCCGTATGGCCACTGCCACTTGTGCTCAAGCTCTGAGTCAGGCCTCCCCCATTCTTTCCCGTGCAGAGTGCCCTCCGCCATATTGCCGATCGATTCGGAGAAGGGGACTCGACGTGCTTTGTCGTGGGGCAGGACGGCCCAATTGGGGTGCTCACCAGTGCTGAACTGCCCACCCCTGACCTACTCGACCGGCGACGTGGTCTTCATCTCGCCGCTGACCCTCTTCACGCTGGGTCACGCGTGCCCGCGTGGCCTTCGTGGCGTTCTCCGCTGGCCGCTGGACAGGCACGAGGGCTGGGACCGAGCTGAGCCCGGAGGACCTGGACGCGACCACCCAAGCTCAGGCGGCTCAGTACAGGTCGAGGGCATGGGCGCAATGACGCAGTCTGCTGCTGCTTGCTGCCACCCGCTCACAAGGTCGCACGACTTGCAGGTGGGCGACCCCTGTGTGGTGAAGTACAACGTCGGGAGCCCGTACCTGTACCGCGAGGGGCTAGCCACCTACTTGCCGCTCGGAGCGGGGCTGACCGCCCTGGTCACCACCCCCGATGGTGTCGACACGGTGGGCATCAGTCAGCGGGTGTTCCGCGACGCGGTGCTGGCGCGCCAGGAGGACCAGTGGCAGGGGCGACATGTGCGCAGCCCCCGCACCACACACTGGGTTCCACGGTGCATCGTCGACCACGGCAGGACCCCGACTGGGATGCCCGCTCGGTGGCGCAGCGAGGCTCGTCTCCAGGATCACGAACCTGGGGTGCAGGAGCATGAGCACGCTTGCAGGGCGCTGGAGGAGCTGCTCTGCTTCGACCAGTGCAACAAGGCGAACCTGGCGGCCGCGGAGATGCTCACTCGCGCCACCCAGGTGCAGCAGGGACGCTACCAGGACGGGCGAGCATGCGACTCGGCCAGCGGCGGCCCCGACAGCGTGGACGCGCATCTCTTCATGGGCAGCGTGCTCGCGAGAGGAGGAGTGTGCGGGTGCCCGCTCCCCCGGGAGTGGGCCAGCCCCCAGCTGGCCAAGGAGCAGGCGCTGCAGGAGGAGCGCCGCATGGCGCGAGAGGAGAGGGAGCTTGCAAGGAAGGACAACAAGAAGAAGGACGAGAGGGAGGAGAAGGGGTGATGCTCCCTTCGGTCGCGCCTGGTTCAGGCGGCCAGCGCGACCCCCTGACAGAGACGCCTGTGGGCCGGGTCGCCTCCACCGGTCCGATCAAGAGTGAGGTTTTTGACACGCTGGGACACAGTGGCCGCCAACGTGATATTTTTCCACTGCCCCCTCTGCACCGAGGCCATGACGGTGCGGCGGGCCGCCATGATCTGTCACGGGTCACGCGGCGGCGGGGTGCAGCTACCAAGCACATTCTCGACTGGGGCGACGAGTGTATCAACGCCTTGAACGACTTGTACGGCCACCAGGATCGGCCGGCGGCTCCGGCCAACGCCGGTCACCGGCACGCAGTGGATTACATCGAGTCTCGAGTACGTGCACTTGGCAAGCCCCCACCTGAGGCAGGTTTTCGCGAGGGAGCCCTACGTGAGCTCCTCGCTGGGACGGGGATCTACCAGACGGGTGATCTCTCCTCCCGACGGCCGTATGTCAAGGAGTCCATTTCCTGGCCCTCGCCCGACCTGCAGCCAGCCCCACTGGCCGCCTGCCTTGGTGAGGCCGAATCTGAGTGGCTGGGCAGCTGGCAGAGCACCTTGCTCAGGCCAGATAGACCTACAGCTGCTGGACGTGCTGAGTTCTGCCCTCACGGACCTTTTTTTGACCCCAGTCTCTTCAGTAAGCCCCTGCTCTACGCCGATTTTGTCGCCAAGTTGCTGGCTCGCGGCATGGTGGAGCTGAAGGGGGACTGTGACGCGGCCACCGTCGGCTGCTTTTTCGTCGCGAAGAAGAACAAGAAGCTGAGAGTGATATTTGATACGAGGTATGCCAACCTATTTTTCGGTCGACCTGCTCGGACGGCTTTGCCGACTGCGACGGCCCTCGCTGCCTTCGAGAACCCTGGACATGACACTTACCTGGCCTCGGGTGATATCGACAATGCTTTTTGCAGACTACGACTGCCCGACGGGCTGTCCTCTTACTTCAGACTACCCGCCCTGGATGCCAGCCTGCTCGGGATCACGCACCTGGACGGGGCCCCACTCGCGCGAGGGGCGCGGGTGCAGCCCTGCGTGTGCGTCCTACCGATGGGCTGGAGCCATGCGCTGGCCCTCTGTCAGGGCGTGCTCCGACGCGCCATGGACACCGCTGGGTTCACCGTAGACCAGTGCATCGAGGACGGGGAGGCAGGGGTCGTGGTCGACCGGGAGGGCGCCGTGGCGGTCGCCGGTTACGTCGACAACTACGCCGCCTTGGGACGCCCCCCGGCCCTCGTCGACCAGGCCGCCCTTGCCATCGCGCGCGTGCTGACGGAGAAAGGGCTTCTCACTCACGATGAGGAGCCTGCCGCACGGGACGCCACCTTCGTAGGGCTAGAGCTGAAGAGAGGGCGACATCTTTCGATCAAGGCCAGGAGCATTTGGAGACTTCGATTCGGTTTGGACGCTTTGCTCAGAAGAGGTTTTTGTTCTGGAGACGCCCTCAGGGTCATCATAGGACATTTCACGTGGGCGGGGTTGATACGGCGAGAAGTCCTCTCTTTGCTCAACGCCAGTTACCAGTTTGCCGAGCGGATCGGGTCTCGGCAGGCGCGTCTTTGGAGATCGGTGCGACGCGAGCTTTGGCGAGCGCGCTGTATTTTACCTCTGCTCAGCGTTGACGTCAGCGCAGGGTGGTGGCCAGAGGTGGCCGCCTCTGACGCGCCTCTGTTCGGTCTCGGCGTTACTGTTCGAAAAGCTCTCATATTAATGGTATCATCGATCGGCCGATGCAGCGAGAGGTGGCGCTTCCGGGTTGAGAGGGCCCAGCGGGCCCGCGAGCATGCTCTTCATCCGACGGCTGTGGGCTCCACTGGTGACCCCGACAAGGCCCTCGAGAACCTGCTGGTCGACAACCCCGTGGCTTTCGACGAGGTCCCCTTAGGCCTCCTGAAGTCTGACACTTGGAAGGTTGTTCACGCTTCGAAGGTTGCTGGGTCCACCGACATCCTTGGGCTGGAGGGGGAGGCGCTTCTCATGGCTATTCGGCACACGCTCAGGAACACTGGGGCTCTCGGGAAGAAGATCCTGTTCATAGTGGATAACTTGCCACTGGCCCTAGCGGCCACTAAAGGGCGGGCGAACTCTCGATATCTTCGGCATGTACTTCAGAAGATTGCTGCTCTGTCGTTGACCACGGGATGCAAGATAGTTGTGCGTTGGGTACCATCTGAACTCAATCCTGCAGACCATCCGTCTCGAGGCGATCACGGTTTTTTCACTACTCCATACCATGTGCACCTTACCCGGCCCCATGGGGCCTCGCCGGCGGCCAGCGGCGGCGCTGGCCGCTGTCGAGCGGGCGCAGAGCGCCCTGCTCGCGGTGGCCTCGACGGTGCGGACCTTGGGCCTCCCGATCCTCGAGTCCGCGGGGATCCGCTCGAACGCGCAGAGGCAGTACCACGATTGGATAGCGACGCTGGTCCTCTTCTGCCGGATGTACCGCCTGGACTCGGACAGCAGGGAGTCACTGGACATTGCCGTCGCCGCGCTGCTGAATCACCAGTTCCGGGACGGCAGGTGCTCGGACCTGGGGAGGCAGCTGATCACGGCGCTCCTGCACGTCATCCCAGGCTTGGCCCGGCGCAGCGGGCGGTATCTGCCACGCGTGTGCCGGGCGGCAGGCGCCTGGAAGCGACGTGCTCCTGGGCGCTCGAGGCTGCCGATGCCAAGGACTGGGGTGGCGGCGATCGCGGAGGTGATGCTGTACCTCGGCCGTCGGCGGATGGCCATTTACACCATGCTGGACTTCATCTGCTATTGCAGGCCGCTGGAGGGGCTCGCGCTGCTGGGAAGGCTCCTGGTCTCTCCCGTGCTGGCGGCAGGGGCAAGTTGCGCGAGGTGGGGGCTGCTACTCCACGACTTCGAGCTCGGCCTGCTGTCCAGGACCGACACGTCGGACGACGCAGGGCTCACCGACCAGGCCAGCTGGACCTCCCCTGCGGTGGCAGGGCTCCAGGCGGCGGCTCACGCGGACGCCTCGCTGTGGGACTTCGACGCGACGGAGTTCAGGCTGACCTTCGAAGCCGCCGCGGAGGTGCACAACGACGTCTTCAGCTTCGGAGACGTTGTGATGACCCCGGCCGCGACGCTCGTGAAGCACGGGCTGGCGGGCCCGCTTTTCGACCAGGTCCCGGCGAAGGGGAGGGCCCTCCGGCTCTCAGGCCTGAGCGCCGGGGCCACGTTCGCCGCCGGCCGCAGTCGAGAGCGACCGGCCACGTGACCCACTTGGTTCACGGCGGGGACGTCGGCGCCCACCTGGCCAAGAGGCTCGTGACGAGCCTGGGCCGGGCCGTGCGTCTCAAGTCGCTGCTGTTCCTGGAGCTCTTCGGGGGCTGCGGCCGCGTCGCGGCCAGCGCGCAGGCCATCGGCTACGCCGCGCTCAGCCTGGACATCAATGCTTCGCCTTTGGAGAATCATCTGACGCCCGCCTTCCTCAACAGGGTCCTGGGCTGGATCTCCGGCGGGGTCATCGCAGGCGTGTGGCTCGGCACGCCGTGCAGTACCTGGACCCGCGCCCTCCGGACCCCGCTGCGGACTGAGCAATATCCTGACGGCCGGCCCGACCTCTCGCCTGAACAGTGTAGAAAAATCGGCATTGGAAACAGGTCTTCCCTCTTTTCCCTTCAAGTGATCCGTGCCTGTTTGAGATACGGGATCGGTGTCATGATTGAAAACCCGCAGAGCAGCCTCTTGTGGTCCTCCCCTCACTTCCAGAAGCTTCTAAATTTGAAGAGCAGCACTTCTGTAGCATGTCACATGTGCCAGTTTGGCGCGCCCTGGAGAAAAGCTACCAGGGCGCAAGCATGGGGCATCGGAGAGCTGTGGGAGCTATCGAAGAAATGCGGTGGCCCTCGCGGCCTGTGCGGCAGGACGCCCCGACCCCACCTTGAACTCAGCGGGCGCGCGCCTGGCGGGAAACACTGGACCGCTATTGCCGCTGCGTGCCCGACAGCTTTCGCCCGAGCCGCCGCTGCCATTCTCATCCGCACTTGTGAGAATAAACGCTCCCTGGCTCTCTCTCGCAGAATGGGGGTTTAGCCCTGATATTTTTTCGGCCTTCGGCCAAGTCCGCGTTCGGGTTCGGGGTGCGGGCTCGTCTACCTGTCCAGTGGCTCGCCTTTGTAGCCGCGAGTCGCCGCCGTGCACTGCTCCTCACAAATAACATCATCTCTCTTGGCGACGAGGGTCGGAAGAGGCCCTGCTGGGTGTATTCAGTACGTGAAGCAGGCACTGTAGGGAGCGTCGCCGTATGGCCACTGCCACTTGTGCTCAAGCTCTCCCTCCCACCCTTGTCTTCCCCCATTGAGCTTGAGTGTGGCTTTTTTGCTGGGTGCGAGGCGCGTCTACCTGTCCAGTGGCTCGCCTTTGTAGCCGCGAGTCGCCGCCGTGCACTGCTCCTCACAAATAACATCATCTCTCTTGGCGACGAGGGTCGGAAGAGGCCCTGCTGATGATGATGATGTTGATGATGATGATGATGCTGATGATGATGATGATAACGATGACGATGATGCTGCTGCTGATGATGACAATGCTGCTGATGATGATGACGTTGATGATGATGCTGATGATGATGATGATGGTGGTGGTGTTGATGCTGATGGTGATGATGATGCTGATGATGATGATGATGATGATGATGTGGGTGCTGATGACGATGCTGCTGATGATGCTGATGATGTTGATGCTGATGACGATGATGATGATGATGATGATGATGATGGTGGTGGTGGTGGTGGTGGTGATGATGATGATGATGATTATGATGATGATGGTGGTGGTGGTGGTGGTTATGATGATGATGAAGATGTTGTTGTTGATGATGATGATGATGATGATGATGATGATGATGATGATGGATGATGATTGATGAGGAGGAGGGGAGGAGGAGGAGGAGGCGGAGGAGGAGGAGGAGGAGGAAGACGAGGGGGAAGGGGAGGATGAGCAAGAGGAGGGGGAGAGGGGAGGAGGAGGAGGAGGAGGAGGAGGCGGAGGAGGCGGAGGAGGAGGAGGAGGAGGAGGAGGAGGAGGAGGAGGCGGAGGAGGAGGAGGAGGAGGAGGAGGAGGAGGAAGGGGAGGAGGGGAGGAGGAGGAGGAGGAGGAGGAGGAGGAGGAGGAGGAGGAGGAGGAGGAGGACCAGTGTAAAACCTAGAGTCATCAACGATGTTGGAATTAACCCTCCCTCCAAGCTCTCTCTTCACAGGCTCCCACAACGGTTCATACTCATTGAGGGAACTGCCTCGTTGGAAGACAACCATTTGAAGATCCTGAGGCATACCAAAACACTGTTCTCGGGATTTCCACGCCACGTATCAACCTCTCTGGTGCGTTTCAAAAACACTATTTCCGGTACGTTGATCATGGGAACCAGTGAAACTCGTGCAAAATTTCAAAAAGGATGTGCGTGGCATTAAGGCGAGAGCCACATGTTGAAACGGATTCGCCCTCAATCCGCGAAACTCTGGCACATGTGTAAAACGAATCTGCGCGACGCTAAGGCGAAAACCACATGTTGAAAACGACACGCCCTCAACCCGTCAAGCCCTTGCAATGTTTTAGGACGAATGTGCGCGGCGCTGAGGCGAGAGCCAATTGTTGAAAACGGCCCGCCCTCAATCCGTGAAACTCTTGCAAGTTTTAAAACAAATGCGCGCGGCGCTAAGGCGAGAGCCACATGTTGAAAACGACACGCCCTCAGCCCGTCAAACTCTTACAATGTTTGAACCGAATGTGCGCGGCGCTAAAGCGAGAGCCACATGTTGAAAACCACCCGCCCTCAATCCGTGAAACTGTTGCCAATTTTCAAATCGAATGTTCGCGGTGCTAGTGCGAGAGCCACATTTGGAGAACGACCTGCCCTCCATCTGTGAAGCTGTTGACACTGCTTAAGCTTCAGAGCCGTGAATGGTGAGGACGTCTCAGGCGAAACACCTGGCCCGCCCTGAAAAACTAGCCTCGGGGTGCGACAGGGAGCAAGTAACAGAAAAGGAAAAGAAATGGAGGAGGAGGATGAGGAGCAGGACGGAGGAGGAGGAAAAGGAGGAGGGAGGATGGAAGAGCAGCAGGAGCAGAAGCAGGAGGAGGAGGGGGAAGAGGTGGAGGGAGGAGGAGGAGCAGGAGGAGGAGGAGCAGGAGGAGGAGGAGGAGGAGAAAGAAGAGGCGGAGGAGGAGGAGGAGCAGGAGCAGGAGCAGAAGGAGGAGGAGAAGGAAGAGGAGGCGGGGAGGAGGGGGGGGAGGCGGAGGAGACGGAGGAGGAGGAGGATGGAGAGGAGGATCAGGAGGACGAGGAGGACGACGAGGACGAGGAGGAAGATAATAATGTGGAGGAGGGGAGGGATCAGGAGGAGCATGAGGAGGAGGGGAGGAGGCAGAGAAGGATGAGGAGGATGAGGAGGAGGATGAGGAGGAGGAGAAGGAGGAGGAGGAGCAGGAGCAGGAGCAGGAGGAGGAGGAGGAGGAGGAGGAGGAGGAGGAGGAGGAGGAGGAGGAGGAGGGAGGAGGAGGAGGAGGGAGGAGGAGGGAGGAGGAGGAGGAGGAGGAGGGAGGAGGAGGAGGAGGAGGAGGAGGAGGGAGGAGGAGGAG
>CAUYUJ010019646.1:33162-58162 GCA_963575745.1 Prorocentrum cordatum
GCCGAATGAGAAAAACGTTCACCAGAAAGACAGCTATCGGGTTGGGAGGATGGGGTTCGGATATATGATCAGATCATCCGTATTATCGCGTATGTCGAGGATGCTCATTACACAGTCGCGCCCCGCATCTTCCCAACCCGATCCTCCCAACCCGATCATGGTCTTCCTGGTCCTTGCCCCTCCCGGGCTCCAGAGAACCACAACAGAGAACCACAACCACGGCGCGGGGGATTTTTCTGGAGGGCCCCTCGGGGGAGAACCCACGGATCTCGGCATGAACACTGTAGCTGTGGTTGCGGTCGATTTGGTCGTCCTGGCCGCTCACATCGACCACACCCAGTACTCAGCTGGCCTCGGTCTTCTGACGATTGCCAGCACATGCAAGACATCCCCCAGGGTGTGTCCTCCTCCTCCTCCTCCTCCTCCTGCTGCTGCTCCTGCTCCTCCTCCTCCTCCTTGCAGCGCATCCCTCCTCCATCCTCGGGGGGCCGAGGGCCCCCCTCTCCCCTGGAGCCCCGCCGCCCCCCTGGAGGCCCCAAAGGCCATGGGGCCAGACTCAAGTCGGGCCTGTCCCCCTACAGGGGGAATACTCAAAAATAGCACACAAATAGCCTGGGGACAATTTTTGTAGTTGTTTTGTTTTGCCATTTTGGGGCATTTCTGGAATATGTTTTATTTTTCGTCGAGAGTCCCCCTGCAGGGGGACGCGCCCGACTTAACCCAAAGGCCATGGGGCCAGACAGAGGCCGCAGACTCCAAGGCCACGCGCAGAGGGTGGGGGGGGGGGGGAGGGGAGGGCTTCCCAGAAGCACCCCTGCTTGAGACAGTCAAGATAGGTCTATAAGTCTGGAGGGCTACTCCAGATTTCGAAATAAAAGGGAGGGGGTCTGGACCCTCCAAGACAAGCCATTTCAGACCTCCCCCGTGGGCGAACACTCCAAAACATCGTCCCCAGACCCCCCAGGCCCTCCAAGATAGCCTGGAAGAGACCCCCCCCCGAAATGAGACCCACCTCCCTTTATTACGAAATCTGGAGTAGATTGGGTCGGAGGAGTAGATCGATGGAGTCGGAGAACTTCGCCGCATCGCCACTGCATCGGCGACGTCAGCGATACATCGGCGACGTCGGCTTGGAGAACATCGAGGCGCGGGCCGTATCTATAGATGCAAGGCCTCCGTCTTCTAAGAAGCAGCCTCTTTCCAAGAAGCCCTCCCCCCTCCTTCCCTCCCTCACTCAACCCCCTCGTGCGCGCCGCCAAACTTCCCCGACACGTCCGAGCGCATCCCTCCTCGACCCCCCGGTGGCCAAGGCGTTGAGGCCACGGAAGCCTGCGAGAGCCAGGGGCCAGCAAGAAGCAGGCTGAAAGTAGCCTCCAGCATGCATGCCACAAGAAAATACCGGGCCACGCATACAGGCCGAGCGTCGCCAGGAAGCAGGAGCGGCGGCCAAAGGTGACCCACCCGAGCGCGTCGGAGCCCCCGAGCTCTGCTCCGAGGCGAGGGGCAGAGCTAGGGAGTTCCCCAGAGGCACGCTGGTGACGCTGCGCGGCTCGGGCCTGACGCCGTACGTGAGCGACGTCCCCGCTGCCGACCCCGCGCTTCTCAGGTGGGCGGCCTGTCGAGGAGGCGGGGGGGGGAAGGAGGAGGATGAGGAGGAGTATGATGATGATGATAATGCTGATGCTGATGATGTTGATGCTGATGATGATGCTGATGATGATGATGACGATGATGATGATGCTGATGATGATGATGATGATGAGGAGTATGATGATGATGTTGATGATGATGGGAATTATGATGATGATGATGATGATGATGATGATGATGATGATGATGATGATGATGATGATGATCATGATCATGATGATGATGATGATGATGACGATGATGATGATGGTGGTGATGATGATGATGAGAAGGATGATGAGAAGGATGATGAGAAGGATGGTGATGATGATGATGATGATGATGATGAGGAGGAGGAGGAGGAGGAGGAGGAGGAGGAGGAGGAGTATGATGATGATTACGAGGAGGAGAAGGAGGAGAAAGAGAAAGAGGAGGAGGAGGAGGAGGCGGAGGAGGAGGAGCAGCGAGATCGCAAGCGTGAACAGGAGGAGGAGGAGAAGGACGACCGGTGTAAGCCCAGGACCCACCAACGATGTTACAACCCTCCCAAGTTCCTTTCTCATAGGCCCCTACAAATATTTGTTTTCACGCATGAAATGCCCTGTTGGAAGACGATCGTCGGGAAATCCTGAGCCGTGCCAAAACATCATTCCTGGGACTGCAACTTCTCGAATCAACGTGACTGTTGCGTCCTGACGATGCTGAATCGTGACAGAACAGCCTTCCTTGGACGTCAACATTGCGAATCAACGTGACCGTTGCCCCCATGACAGTCCCACATCGTGCCCAAACAATTCCTGGGACGTCAGCCATAATAACCTTGAACTGCTGCAAATAAAGTCTTAAGACGAATGTGCGCGGCGCTACGGTGGGAACCACATTCTGAAAAGGAATCGCCTTCCATCCGTGAAGCTCTTGCAAACTCGAGGCGGATGCGCGCCGCGCGAGGGCGAGAGTCATGTTTTGAGAAATGGCCCGTCCTCCATCCGTGAAGCTCTTGCAAACTCAAGACGGATGTGCGCCACGCGAAGTCGAGAGCCACATTTTGAAAATGACCCGCCCTCCATCCGCGAACCCCTTGCAAACTTTGAAGACGAATGCGCGCGGCGCTACGGCGAGAGCCACATGTCAAAACCACCTCAGGTGAAGCTGTTGTAAATTTCAATCCTCAGGGTCGCAGGTGGTGGGGAAGTCTCAGACGAAACGCCCGACCCGCCCGACCGACATGTTTAGGGGTGCGACAGAGAGAAAGTATTGATAAGGAAACGAAATGGCATGCCATAAAATTAGAAAAGAGGTGGGGATGGAGGAGGAGGAGGAGGAGCTAAGCAGCGTGAGCGTGAGCGTGAGGAAGAGGAGGAGGACGAGGATGGCGGAGGAGGACCACTCTCAACCCAAGACGCACAAGCGATGTTGCAATGTACCTTCCCTCCAAATTCCGCAGGTCCCCGCAATAATTAGTATTACCTCGGGGAATCCTTTATTAGAAGACAACCGTCTGATAGTCGTCAATCACGCCAGACCACCATACCTGGGACTTCAACGCCGCGAATCAAAGTGGCTTGTGCGTACTGACAGTCCTAATCTTTGGCAGGACATTCCTTGGACGGCAACGCCGCGGATCACCGTGACTGTTGCGTCCTGACAATCCAAAATCGCGCCAAGAAAACCATTCCTGGGACCTCAACACTACGAATGTTCAGACTGGCTGCGAACTTGTATGGCGAATGTGCGACGTGTTGAAGCGAGAGCCACATCTTCAAAACTAGCCGCCCTCCATTGTTGACATTGTTGCAACTGTTTGACGGCATGCGCGCCGCACTGAAGCAAGAGCCACATTTTGAATACCACCCGCCCTCCATCCTTGAAGCGGCTAGCATCGTTTTAGACGAATTCGCGCGCCGCTAAGGCAAGAGCTACCTAAAACAACGAGCATACGCGGCGCTAAGGCGAGAGCCACGTTTTGAAAACCACCCGACTTTCATTCGTGAGCCCGTTTCAAACTTCACGCTTGGATCGTGAGCTAGGAGGAAGTCTCAGGCGAAACGCCCGGCCCGCCCTACGGACACGCCTAGCGGTGACGGGTAGGAATTATTTGTAAGGACAACGATTGAGGAAGAGGAAGAGCGGAGGACGAGGAGGATGAGGAGGAGGAGCGTGAGCGCGAGCGTGGGCGCGAGCGTGGTGAGCGTGAGCGTTAGCGGGAGCATGAGTGTGAGCGTGAGCGTCAGCGGAGGAGGAGGAGGAGGAGGAAGCAGAAGAAGCAACATACTAATACCAATAATAACAACAATAGTATTAATTCTACTGAAAATAATAACGATGTCGATGATGAGGAAGAGGAGAAGCGTGTGCGTGAGCGTGAGCAGGAGGATGATGATGATGATGAGGAGGAGGAGGAGGAGGAGCGGAGGGAGGGCGACGATGATGAGAATGGGAGGGGGTCAGAGGCGAGAACACTTCGAGGAATCGCAAACATTAATTCAGGCGCGCGGAGCAGCGACGGTTCTCGTTTCCATACGAGGTCGACGCATTCCGTCGCCAAATCAGGCTGCCCTGGCGTCACGTTTCGGAGGGTACTGTTCCTGATCTGTGGATCTGTCGTCCACGCGCCACATTCCACGGATCCGCAAGCCGTGTTCGCGCGTGCCCGAAAAAAACGGGTCGGAGGACTCCGGCTGTACACCCACGTGTTCTCTTGGCCAAGCCATGAGGGCGTATGTCGGCCACGCGCAGAAGGGGGGGAGGAGAAGGGGGAATGTTTCTTAGAAACACCTTGCTTCTTAAAAGATGCAGGCTTGATCTATAGATGTCAGGCTGGCACCCTCTAAGAAGGGTCTTGCGACGACAACGACGACGACAAGCATGACGATGACGACGACGACCAGCACGACGACGACGACCCGACGACGACTGCGGGACCTCTTCTGGAAGCCGAGACCTCTTTCGCTGGAAGTTCAGCCGCTCCGCTCCCTGAACTTGTAACTCGCAGGAACAACCCTGTACCCTCAGGGATGGGGGTGGCGGGGGGGGGACCACTGCTGCACCACCCCACACCCACAAGGGGTAGACCCATCGGAGGGGCGGGGGGCGGAAGGGGTCGCAGCAATCAGCGTTTGGGGGGTGGTCGGGACCCTGGACCACATATCGTCGTCGCCTTCCTACTGGGCCAAGAGGGGGAGGATGACGAGGACACAAAGGAGGAGGACTAGAGACTCGAGTACAGTCAGCGCGCACCATTCATGCTGCAACGCGCTCTCCACGCTCAGGCCTCCTCGTGATGGGCCAGCGCCTCATACACTCGGGCGAGTGCACGCTGGAAAGGTGAGGGCCACGTGCGGCTGCCACAGGCTCAGGACCCAGGCGGGCTCATATCCGATCCCCTCCGTGACGCGGCCCGGGGTGTGGGCCTGAGGCATGCTGCCGAAGTCGGAGCCCTGTGCTCCAGCCACGGGTGGAACGGTGAGAATCCGATCGGTTCTACAATGCGCACGAAGTGTCATACTACGAGCCGTCCGCGAAAAGGTTCAAAACATGGCGTCTCAAATGGGATCGCCGTCCATCCGTGTAGCTGGAAGCAGGCTCAAGGAAATTCGTCGCGGCGCTCGACCGAGAGCAGGAGCCACTCCGTGTATGCGAGAATGCCCCGCGTGACAGCTCGATCTTGGAAAGCAGCCACCCTCCATCCGCGTTGGTTGTGGCGATGCTGAACATCAGTGATTGCAGCACGATGAGTTCCAGACGACACCTTAATTTTGAAAGCAGGCCGCCCACCATCCGTCGTTGTGTTAAAGACTTCCCAGCCTCAGGCTAATATAATGTGTTCGCCAATGTGGGCCCCAAACCATGAGTCATTGCGCTGTTGATCGGTTGATGTATAAGCTATTCGGTGTAAGCCACGCTGTGCGAAACATGTGATTTCAGCTACGTGGCTAAAGCTATGCGGTGCAAGCTATCTAGTGCAAGCTGTGTGGTGCAAGCTGTGTGGTGTGAATTGCGTGATGAAAGCTAGGTGGTGGCAGCTGGGTGGTGTAACCTATGCGGTGGGTGCTATGCGGTGTAAGCTATGTGGTGGAAGGTATGCTGTGTAAGTTAGGTGATGCAAGCAACATGAGGGAAAACTGCGTGGTGCAATTGGGTGGTTTGAAGCTACAGTTTGTGGTGAAAGCTATGCGGTGCAAGCTAGGTGGTGCGAGCTGCAATCTATGTGGTGCACGCTATGCTGTGCGCGCTATGTGGCCGCCCAGCGCACGAAGCGCCCAAGAGGTGATCACGGGCGGCCACGGGGGGCAGCGTGTCGCAACCTCAGCACGCCTAGCCAGCACATAGAGCGTCCATGAGGTGCGTCCATGGTCGGCCACCGGCGGCACCGTGGCGACACCGGCACACCCAGCGGGCACAGAAAGCGCCAACGAGGCGTCCACGGGCGGCCACTGGCGGCAAAACCCAACAAGCCAGAAAAACCAGAAACATCAACTTGAAAAGCCATATTTTCTATATAAAAAACAGAAAAAGAGGGCTCGAACCTTGTGTTTTCAGAGGGATCAACACAGGGTTGTTTTGCATGTTATTGGCTGTTTCAAAGAAGTTGTAACCCGTGAGTGTGATCCCTGTGCAGGCACAGGGATCACTTGTCCTCACGACAGATTTTTTCATTGGAGAATTCGAAGGACTCATTGTGTTTTGACAGTGAAACCATTGATTTTTTTTACTGAAACAAGTGATCCCTGTGAAAGCACAGGGTTCCCGCACTTTTCGGTTCTTTGTTTTCAGCTTGTTCTATTGGTTCCGCCTTTTTTCTATGTTTTTGGAGGCTTGTTGGGGGTTTCACTCGCAGCATTTCTTGCGGAAGTGTGAACCCGAAGAGCAAACACAACCATTGTTACACGCACTTTCCCGTGCACCTGGCATGGGAGCCATCGGAACAGACGCTGGAACGACCTCGCCGCGTATTTTGTACCAGTTACGCTGGACGGCCTGATGCGCGTGAAATCGAGGAGAACATGAAATTCTCGCTCTGGATGGCATGCCTCTTCCTCGCAATATGATTGTATGTTTATCAAATGGTGGAAACGGCAAGTCCGCAAATCCAAGCTGCGTGCAAGCGTGTTCGGACAAAGCTGCAAGTACGTCGGGTCACATTGCTTCCAAGTCGAGGAGGCGTTTTGGAAGCAAGGGCGTCATTTTGACCAGGCGCGTTGCCTGATCATATCGGAGTGCACGACAGGGAGGCCATTGCAAGAACGCGTCGTAAAGAACTTCATCAGCGGCGCTGTTCTGCCTTGCGGGCCAGATTTTGGAACTGATACCTTGTGTATTTGTTGGGGGGTGTTCCGCCAAATACTGGGGGCTGAATCGTGCCATGTCGACTGAAGTTGGTGACCCGAATGACATAGACTCGTTGAGGTCCTGGACGCGCAGGTTCAAGTCTTCAAACTCGAGCGCCAGTTTACGCCTGACGAAATGCATGTGCATGTTTCCAGCAGACGATTCTTGGGGCACGCAGCGCTGGAACCTTTCCTCGAGAGTCAAGAAGCTCGGTATGCCAACGTTCATTAATTTGTGTTGCCGCGGCGGATGCAGTACTCCAGTGCCGAGCTTTGTGAACGTGAACGACCGCGCCATGCAGAACACGTTTGACTTTGTAAAGCGCATGGCTCACGGAGGCTTGCAGGTCCCCATGGTTGAGATCATCCCATATGTGCGCGCGCCAAGCGAGGGGGGGGCAGGGGTCAGGCGCCGATGGAACCAAGCGCTAAAGAGAAATTTGTTCGACAAGTACACGCGGCCACAGCGGGGTCATCCAAGATCGCTGCGCGTGCAATGCAGAGGATGACAGCGACCCCTGGCGCGGCCACGAAGACGACCAAAAAAAGGCAAGACGTCAAGAGCACAGCTTCTCTCTGAAGCAGTTGATGCGTGGCCATATCTATAACGTCCCGCTGGCAGTGGTACTTACCATAGATTTGGCATCGATTTGAAGAAGTTCGACGAGCGTATGATTTCTCACGTTGCCCCGAACTTCGGCCCTTGGGAAGAACGGGCCCCCCCGCGGGCCAGCGGCGAAGTCATGTCCGAGAACTTCTTGTCTGCGCCGGTGGAGGAGGATTGCGTAGACATGCTGCATGAACCTAGGGGCGATGACACCCTCGCGCGCACTTTGACAGACCGCGTTGACCTCGCCGCGCTTCGTGCCCTCGCACCAGATGGCACTGGCCGCAGGCCGAAGATGCTGCTCGCATGCATCGCTCGCCGCGAGACTGAAGGCGCGTTCATCGGCAACGACGTGGATGCACAAGTGGCTTACTATCGCAAGCGCGAGCTGCCTGGGGGGGCGCGCGCGCGAGGCCCGGCGCTGCAGTGGCTCGCGAAGGAGTTGCGCGCAGCTGCTTTGGCGGGGCTGGGCTGCAGCATCGACGCCCAGAACTGTTTCCCCACGCCTCTACTTCATGGGGTCCGGAAGCTGCAGTCCAAGGACGACGCGCCGCCGCGGCGCCTGGAGCTTTTCGTCGGGCGCCGCGCCATTTGGAGTGAATTTGTCATGGAGCACTTGCACGTTGACTTTTCCGAAGCCAAGACGGCGATCTCGAGGGCCTTCGGTCTCGGCAAGCCAGGCGTCGATTTGGCGTTTTTGCTGTCGCTCGCCGTGGATGCGGCGCTGTCAAGGGGTGCCATCTCGAAGCCCAATCGGTTTCAACGTCTGCGATTGCAGTTTCGGACGCGGCCGCGGCGCTCTGCCGCGCGGCTCTTCTGCGCCCTGTCAGAACGCGAAGACGAGTTGCAGCGGATGTGCAAGTTCTGCGCTGCCAACACATGGGGCGTGACGCGTTGAATTTTCGACGAGCTCATTATCTCATCCCTGACCAGCTGTTCGTAACAACCCACATAAGTCTTCTGAAATCCCCTGGCCAGTAAATGGAACATAAATATCATCTGGGCGAATTTATGGACAACTCGGAAAACGACCCCGCCAGACAACATCGGAAAATCATCATAGTTCGGGCGGTCCGACGACGAAGACGAAGACGAAGGCGATAACGAGTGCGCGTGTGATTGCGACTACGACAGCGATGCGACGACGAAGACGAAGACGCACGTGCGCGGCGCTAAGGCGAGAGCTGGGTTTTGAACCACACCAGCCCTCGATCCCTGTAGCCGTTGCAAACTTTTAAGACGATAGCGCGCGGCGCGGAGGAGGAGAGAGGGTGGGGGGGGGTTCGGGGGCGGACGAGGTTCGGGGCGAGTTCATTCACCGCCGAAAGCTCCAGGGGGGGGAGCAAAACTAAAGACTTCCTCAGGTTAAGCGACGCGCTCGGAGAGCTACAAGATGAGTCGTTCGTCAAATGCAAGTCGAGTTGCGCCTCGGTAGTCGCGCCACTGCTCAGCGAATTGCCACCGCGTCTGGTCGCGCCGCCCTACATGAAAAGCTGCCGCCCCCACTCGCACCAGAAGTCGATGGCGCCTGCTTGCGCCGCGCAGTCCGGCTCCTGGAGGCTGCCCCAAAACAAGCCTGGCCGCCGCGCGACGGCCCCCATAGCGCCCGCAGTTTCAATGACCATTGGGGGCATGACTCTCAAAGGGGGCCGTCAGTAGTATGGCTTCAGGAATGTGGCATGACGTCCAATGGCGTTGTTCGCGCGCACCCCAAAGTCGTTGGCAACCGCAAGCAGTGGACATTTCGCGGCCTTGAAGACGCGCGGGGGCTTCGTTTTCATTTACGATGCCGCCGTCGGATTGGTTGTCCGGGCGCCCAGTCATCACTTCGTGTCGGCTGCGTCGAGATTGGGGAGATTGTGCTTCTATCGCGCCAGATGGTGCGACGTTTCTGATCCCCCCGGAATGGAGGCGTAGCATTCGATGTTGAAGGGTCAGGTCGTGGACGCTTCAAACTTCAAACTACCCAAGAGGAAGACTGGCCAGAATGGTCCAAAGAGGAGAATTGTCAAGCGGCCTGCGTCTTGGTTTCCCGTGCTAAAGCATGGGAATCGGCGCGTGTCCGCGCGGCCTGAGAAGCTCGACAAGAAGCCTTTTTTTTTCTGCGCTGCGGAAGAAGACCCCGCACGTCAGGCACGGCGCGAAGCAGCGCGCAAGACGCGACGTGCAAACTTGGACAATGAGCATGGAGAAAGTCGATGCCATGGCGGAGCACCAGCTCATGAATATGACCCAGAGGGGCTTCTTGGCCGATTGGACAAAGCAGTTTTGCCCGCGCTGTGGAAAGCGCAGCGTTGGATAATTGCGGACGCGTTCAGACGCTGGCACGTGGTGTTACAGGTGCAATGCAAACGGCTGCCAGGATTTCACCCCCCCGCACGCGAACCATATGGTATTTAGCGACGGCCAGGGAAGAAGTCACAAGTCATTGGCTTCGCAGGTGAAGCATCTACTTGGGCTCACCGCTGGACTGACCGCGGCCCAAGCCCATCTCCAATGGGAACACGGTGAATCTTTCACCGGGAATTTCGCTGCGCGGCTGAACGCCGCCCGTGCAAAGTACGTCAAGAAGATGGAACCACGCATCAAATTTGGCACCGGCAACAGTTCTACATGGCATGAGATCGAGGCCGACGAGGTGGACCTCAATAGAGAGATCGTGCGGGCGGCGGGCAGCAAAAGAGCACGGTGGCACCAATGGGGTGGATTGGCGCAGAACGGCTGTCCATCTTCGCTTGCGCTCTTCAGGACTTCTCCAAAGTTGACCAAGGTGCGGTCTCCGGGCCCTGGGCCCGCAAGCCCATGACCAAGAATGGCTGGGGGCCGCGCGCGAAGAACTTTCTCGGGGGCCGACGCGCTTTCCTGCGTGCAGGCGTTGCGCGCTCATACAACATGGGCCTTAACCGAAAGCGAATTATCGATGGAGTAATCCACGATTTCGTTGTGCACAAAAACAAGAAGATCGGGGGCGAATGGGCAAATCCCACATGCGCGCAGCTTTTCCGGCATCGGATGCCGGGCGGCGGTGAGATATGCACTAAGGGTGGCGCGCAAATCGTAGGCAGGATTTGGCGCCGCGCGCGCGAGGTCACGTCCAGTCGCTCCGCGTCGGTGAACGAGCGTGCCCGGAACAATCGAGTGCGATCCGCTCAGTGGCTGTTATGGAATACAGGTTTAGATTTATGGAGTCGAACTGGCGTGATGTTTGCAAAGCTGAACTCCGATCCGCAGGCGTCCGCAAGGCCTTGGTGTGTGAACGCTTCTGTCTGAAGTGCTGAAAACACACACACATCAATCTCAATCATTCTAGCGCGATGGTTGGCAGGATGCGGTCTGGCTGGGCTGGCTTCTCTTGTTGGCCTGGCAACTATTACTGCATCGGTCGGTATATTGCAAACGCTCGAACAGAGTGCTCTTGTCGGGGTGGCTGTTGTTTTGTTTCGCGGATAGCGCGGCTGGAACTTGATCGCGACGGGTCTAGCATGCATGTCGACGGGAGGATGGCAGGGGCGTCGACGAGGAAGACCCTTTTTTTGTTGCGGCAATGAAAATACAGATCTCAGGAACCGCCCCTATCATATAAATGTAAATTTGCATGTCTGCCTACAATTACACATATGGCCAGATCCCCCTGGTAATCTATCTCGTTATGTTTTCCGATCTGAGCGGCGTTCCATCTGCGCGGTGCGTTTATGCTGTGCTGATGTTTTACATGGGTGTTTTCCCTGTGGCGGCCACGCAGCAGGAACCACGCAGGGAATCCTTCAGGAGACCGCCGCAACAGGAATTCCGTAGCAACGTCGCGGCAAGAGGAGTCTTTAAACAATCCATATCAAACGACTTGTTGTGCAGTCCGCCGCACAAGGAAACCGATTTTAATCTACCACGAAAGGAATCTGTGTACATGGGAGGCAAGTCAGCGAAGTATGAAGCTGCCGCGCGAAACAGACAGTAGAGGGAAGTCAATGGCTGGAGAGTTCATGGCGAGTGAAACCGTACAGCAGCGATAAGGTAGATCACAGCGGGGGTGGCGGGGGCATATGCATCTGACTGTACGTGTATGTATACACCTGCGCGCACAAACATGTATATATTCTTACACACACATATATATATGTATATGTATATGTATATTTATGTATATATATATATGTATATATATATGTGTGTGTACACATGTAATACAACCGTAGGGGGTTCGCCCCGTGCCGCCCGCCTTCTCTCTATCATAGTCGGATATAGAAGAGTCGAATCGGTGCGTCTCGGTTCTGTCGCAGCGCATCTGGGAACATGCGGGGGCGGATAGGAATGATCAGCGCATATTGTAACGTCGGCGTTGTCCGAGTGGCCTTCGATCCATCCCGCCACCGTGCTTGGGTTGTGGGTCTGAGGCCTCTTGTATATGTGTTGGGGGTGTCGTGGGAAGCTTTTCGTGGGCCTCTTGTAGGCGGTTTGGGCGCCTCTAGGGGGGGGCCTCTTGGGGCCTCGTGGGGTATCTTTTGGGCCTCCTGGAGGCTTTTTTGGCGCGTCTTGGGCGCCTCTTGGGGCCTCTTGGCGGCCTCTTGGGGCCTCCTGAGGGCTTCCCGGGGCACCAATCTAAAATGTTCGGTTCGTGGCCCCCTGCTTGGGCCCCTCTTGGGGCCGTCATGTGGCCCTCCTGGGCCGTTGTGAGCGCTTCTTGGGCCATCGTGGAACCCTCTTGAGCTGTCTTGGGCCCCTCTTGGCGGCCTCTTGGGTTGTGTTGAGGCGGTCTTGGGAGCTTTTTGAGCCGTCTCGAAGCGGCGGAAAGCCGAAAAAACGAGAAGGCCCAAATCTGTCAAACAACTTTTTGTAACATCTGCTATTTGGGTCTTTTGGGGTTTTCCCAGGAGGCCTCTTGGAGCGCTCTTGGGGCCTCTTGGGGCCTTTTTGGGCCGTCTTGGAACCATCTTCGGGCGCCTTGTATTTTTTTGGCCTCGGCAATGCGATTTGGGCGTCATTTGCAAGGGTTTATGGGCCCGGGGACGAGAGTATTGTGTAATTTACGAAGGTATGCTGCCCCGGGGACGCGACTCTGGTATAATTTATAAGGGTTTGTTGCCTCGGGGACGCAAGCACTGGGTAAGTGACAAAGGCTCATGGATTCGAGGACGCGAATATTGAGTAATTTAGAAGGGGTTATGGCCTCGGGTTTTACGTGTCCCGCGTCCCCCCATGAATTCAGAAAACGCGATCTGGGCGTGGTAACCGGGTCGTTTGGGCCCCCCCCTCGCGCGGATTTCAGCAATTTGCAGTAGGAAGCAGAAAGCAGGATTGTAACATTGCAGACTTGAGACTGCAACTTGTGCAGGGAGCAGCACACTTCGACCTACAGCCTGGTGGCCCCACAAGGGGGCCGGCTGATTGTTTTTTGTATATATATATATATACATATAAATATTTACACATGTATATATATATATATATATATATATATATATATACCCACATGTATATATACACATACAAACATATACATCTACATCAGTGTTTACCTATACATTTACATAATCATAAACATATATATATATATATGTATATATACATACATACATACATGCATACACATGTCTGCCTGTCTGTCTGTCTGTCTGTCTGTCTGTCTGTCTGTATGTATGTATGTATGTATGTATGTATGTATGTATGTATGTATCTATGTATGTATGTATGTATGTATGTATGTATGTATGTATGTATGTATGTATATTTGTAACTATAATACATATAAAGACACCTGTGCGTGTGTGTTTCCAGGCTCCTGCGGCACATCCGCCACCGCGAAGCACCCGTTCTGTGTAGGGATCCATGGAGCACCGCCCAGAAGGCAGTCACATTTGACACCTCCCTTCTCCACTTTTCGGGGAGCCCTCCCGGGGACCAGCGGGGCCGTCTTCGGGGTGCCGTGGGCTCCTGCGGGGCAGTCTTGGTGGCAACTTGGTGCCCCCTTTGGGCCGCCTGGCGGCCCTCCAGGGCCGCGTTCGGGCAGTATTGAGCCGTCATTGGTTATCCCTGGCCGTCTGGAGAGCCTCTACAAGGGCGCCCTCGAGGGCGCCCTCGAGGGCGCGAAGCTGGGAGCCCTTGCTCTACGGGGGTCGAGGGACCGTCTTGCGGCATTCACGGTCCGTCTGAAGGCTCTGTGAGGCCGTCCAGGGTCCTTCCGGAAGCCCTCCTGGGCCAGCTTGGGGCTCTCTCTTGGGGCCGTCCTGGGCATGCCAGGGATCCTTGTGGGGCTCTCAGCGGGCTGGCTCCTTTGGGGCCTCAGACGCTGCAAGTGGACCTGTCTTCGACCGAAGAGCGTGGAAAGCGAGAAGCACCGAAGGCATGTTTGGCCTCTCGAGGGGCCTTGTGGTTATCTTGGGGCTTATTGGGCGTTTCTTAGGGGCGCTTGGGTGCGTGTTGAGTCTATGTTGGGCTATCTTGGCGGCCTTGGTGGCCTTCTGGAAGCCTTGGAGAGTGGCGGAGGCGGTGCCTGCAAGTAAGCGTGGGGAGGGGGGGTCCTAGAGGACGAGGAAGAACCATGCCAGATAGCACTTGGCATTTTACCACGCGTCAGAGTGCCAGGGGGCATTGGTAGACTAGGCATAGCGATTCAGAATCGAATGCTAACTTGCCGCGCACTATGAAGGGGGGATCCTCGCCGTACGCTGTACAACTCCTAGGGTTTGACTCAAGAGGCTTCCGCCATTCCGCCGACCCCCACAAGAGGGATGAAGTCCACTGTGATGCTTTTTGGGGTCTCTTGGGGACCCTCTGGGATCCTTTTGTGGGCCTCGTGGGGGCCTCTTCTGGCCTCTTGGAGGTTTCTTGGGCGCCTGCTGGCGGTTTCGGGGGTCCTCTTAGAAAGAGGCCCCCTCTTGGGGCCTTGTTGGGGCTCTCTTGGGACATCTTGGGCGCCTCTGGGGCCGTCTTGGGGCCCTCTTCGGCCGTCTTGGGGCCCTCTTGGGGGTTTCTCGGGTCGTCTTGCAGCGATCATGGGGGCCTCTTGAGCCGTCTTGGACGTTGTTGAGACCAAAAATGCGAACATTTGCAAATTATATGTTTTCCCCCAGGGATTTGGACGATTATTGCTTCTTGGGGCCCTCTCGGGGGTCGTCTTGGAGCCCTCCTGGGGCGTCTTTAAGGCCTCTTTGGCAGTGTTGAGGCTGTCTTGGACGTCTTCGAGGACTCCTGTGTGTGTTGGACCTGCTTGAGCAAGCGTACATCGTTTCTTAGGCATCTTGGAGGCCACAGGGTGTAGAACTGGAAGCGCCGGAGGCCCCGGGGGGGCGTAGATGAGCTCGGAGACCCCCATCCCCGGGCCCCCCCAGGCCCCCCCCCCTCTAATCGGATTTCAGGTCCCAGGGGAGGGGAAAGCGGGAGGAGGAGCACAGCCAATCATCTCACACCTTTGCACCCCCGGCAAGGGCAAGCGGGGGTCTGCGGATTCCTCGAGTTGTTCCTCACACGTGTGAAAACATCCAGTGGCACGACCCCATCTCCAGCCTGGCAATCACGGGTTGGTCGGCCCTGGCGCGATGAGCTTGTCACAGGGTTCGTAGGCGCTTCGACCGACTGAGGGGGGCCTTTATGTTCACATGGGGTCTGGGGGGGTCACTTTGCTCTGCCATGAGCAATGCACGGCGATTGGTCGACCACGGTGCTGCTAAGAGTGAGCTCAGCTGTTGGGGCTTGCCTGGCCTACTGGTGGCACGATGCCGGACAGGGCTAAACTCCGGCTTTGCCGCAGGGGCAGCTCTGGGTCTGCAGCTCGACGGCCTCCCCCCCACCCAGGGTCATGCTGAACGGGTACGCGTGCGAGGTCACGTCTGTCAACGACACGCACGCCGAGTGCGTGACTGCCGTGCGCGACGGAGACATCAACCCTGCGTCCACGTCGGTGTGGGTAGCCGGGAAGGGCTACGCCACCATCGTGGGCGCGGGGAACGAGACCACGTTCCGGTATTCAGGAGGGGAAAAAGCACAGAGACACACTGGATCGTCGATTCCCTGGAAAATATGGGGAAATACGTGAAGTGGGGGGGATCCAGACAATCTGGGAGAGCATGGGGAATTCTAGGATTCGTGTCTGATTGTCTATTTGTGTGTCCTTTGGGCCCCCTTAGGTACATCGACAGGTGGAGCGACGTGCGAAGCTGGCTGGACTCCGAGCCTCCCTTCGACGGGGACTCCGTCATCGTGCCGGAGGGCCAGGCCATCCTGCTGGACGTCAACTCGCCGAAGCTGTTCCTCGTCGTCGTCAGCGGCATCCTCGAGTTTGATCCTCAGTTCGGGTATAGCCAGGACCCCAGGTAAGGGGACCCGCTTAGTAATAGGGCCCTGGAGCCCCGAAATTTACCAGAATCACTAAGCCAGGTCTGCCGTAGCTGGTGTTTTTGCGGGTGACGGCAGTTCCGGTTAGTAGAACGGGCGGGGGGGCGTCCCCCAGCACACAGCACTAAACCAGGTCCCACTAAACGCAGTTCTGCCAACGCCCGATCAGTGTCCGCTGCTCACGCGATCGGCGTTCACAGGTCGCAGTGATCGGGGGAGCACGTGATCGCCGATGTCGCTAGTGGCCCGGCTTGATCACGCGATCGTCCGAGCTCGAATGTCTACGTGATGGATCCACGATCGGCGAGGTGGCCATCATGAGCGGGGCTGCGATCGGAACATGTGATCGGGTGTTGGGGCCGTCTGGTTCGGACGCCCGAAATGGGTACGGAAAGAATGGGCACAATGCCCAACAGCTTTTCCTGTTCATTTTGAACAGGACTCGCTGTCGGTGTCGCTGCGGCCTGTGCACATCTGAGATACGAGGCCGCCTGCCCCACAGCGGCCGCGGATGGTTCGGGGCAACACTTGCTGTTGGGCATTGTACCCATTCTTTCCGCACCCATTTCGGGCGTCCAAATGGACCCAGGGTTAAGTCGGGCGTGTCCCCCTACAAGGGGATTTTCGACGAAGAGTAACACATGGTCAACAAAATGCCCCCCAAATGCTCAAAAAGTACTCCTAAAGTAGTCCCCGTATTATTTTTTGTTTAGTTTTTGATATTCCGTACCCATTTCGGGCGTCCAACTCTGGGGGTCCGAGGTGGTCCAGCACCGGTTCCGGCCAGCAGGCAGGGCGGGCAGGTCCGAGGTTCTGGGCTCGGCAGGGCTCCCGTGGCCTGCCTCGGCCTCTGGGGGGCCGCTTGTCGGGCCTCAAGGCCAGTCAAAAACGAATCTGGGGCGAAGCGGAGGAGGAGCAGGAGGAGGAAGAGGGGAGGAGGAGGAGGAGGAGGAGGAGGAGGGGGAGGAGGAGGAGGAGGAGGAGGAGGAGGAGGAGGAGGAGGAGGAGGAGGGCCCCCGAGCAGCGGGAGGAGAGCATCGTTTGCCATATCCCCATCCCCACTGGCATGGCCCTGGCCCCCCTGGCCGGGCGTCCACTGGCATCCCCACAGGCACTGCACCAGAAGGTAGAGTTATGTCGGGCGTGTCCCTTTACAGGGGGGATATATTAAAACATCGTACAAACATAGTCAGGGGGCGATGTTTTGTCTGTTCTGGAGCATTTGTTGAGCATTGTTTGGCATTGCGTATATATATATATATATATATATATATATATATATATATTAATCCCACGCGCTGCCACTGCAGGGCAGGCTACCACCCTGCAGCTCACCGGCACCCTGTCGGTCGGTATCGGCGGCATGTTCCTGGCATGTCCTGACTGCGCGCCTCAGACTGTGGCTCCCGTGCCCTGGGTACGTGGCACCTTGGACAACCACGGCCTGGACCACCCGCTCCCGCATCCTGTACGGTGGCACAACGTTGCACTTCGGCTCAGCGATGCTCCCTACCTTCCCTGGTCGTCGCCTTTTGGTACTTGGCTAGTCCTCTCCTGCCGCCACACGAGGCTGGTGTACATGACGCGCCGTTGACGGCACCACCAACTTTAGCATTTTGCTTCGTCCGGTACTTTGCCGCCGGGTTCCTGTCCAAGGCGTTCCTTTGCAAGCTTTTCGTTTTCGGCACCGCCTGATTCCAGGGCTTTGCCCCCTCCTGGCCTTGACGTGAGGCCCCTCCTTCTGCCTCTCCTCCTTGTTAATTCAAGCTGTGCGCGGCCCGCTTAGCTTCGACCGGAAGAGGTACGCTCTCGACCCGCGGATAAAAAAAAAACAAAAAAAACAATTGTTTGGCCTTTTGTGATTTTTCGCCCAAGATCTACGGGGACATGCCCGACCTCAATGTAGAGGGAAACGGTGAGTGTTAAGTCGGGCCTGTCCCTCTACCAGAGGAATGCTCAACAACAGTTAACAAATAGTCAGGGGACGATGTTTCTACTATTTTTGATGTTTTGTGGTATGTTTGTTTTTCTCGTCTAAAATCCGTCTGTAGCGGCACACGCTCGACCTAAAACTGGTGGACACTCCCCCACTCCCCCCAAACACTCAAAGCTGGCACGCGCGGGGAAGGCCGCGGTCGAAGTGTCAGCTCGTGCAGCCAACCGCCAACATTGCCCATGGGGTGGGGGGGCATCGACAGATGAATGCGGCACGAGTGCTCGCTAGGGTGGAGGCGTTCGGTAAGGAATGTACCGAAGAGGCTCCAGACCCCTGGGGGGATGCCTCGTATCTCATGAGGGCGGCGGTGATGGCCATGGCCCGTCCACGATTGGAGCCCCACTGGGCTTCCAGACCCTGGGTTCCTTATTCGGCGTCGCCCCAACATGCTTATACTATATGTTCGTCGCCCCCCACAGGGGCGACGCGCGCACCGAGAAATCTCATAGTGTATGTGTCGTGCCGGGCGCTTTCTGGCCACACCGCTCGGGAAACGATGTACTAGAAGATGGGTGTACTACATGTTCGGGTCGGACGCGCGCCTCCAAGGAGGACATGTAGTATTAGTGTGTCTCTGTGCGCCCCACTTCTCGAAGGTTGCCCACGGCTTCGGCAGCCTTGCCGAGGCGCGCGCCAGAGGCCTGGCGGCCCTAGAGGAGCGCGCGGAGGCCGCCCGTTTCCGAGCGTTGGGCCCGTCCGCCAACGCGAGGTGCGGAGACGATCGCGTCCTCGGTGGCCAGGGCGCCGCTCTCGCGCCGGGCGTGCACGGCTGGGGCGCGCCTCTCGAATCCTGTGCATCGGCACGGGCCTCGGCCGTCGAAGGGACAAGATGCCCCCCCCCGAATCATGGGGGGGGGGGCCTTTGACGGACGAATTCGTCAGGAGCGTTCGTTTTTTTTTTTTTTTTTTTTTTTTTTTTTTTTTTTTTTTTTTTTTTTTTTTTTTTTTTTTTTTTTTTTTTTTTTCCCCCCCCCCCCCCACATCCTAAGTGGGGTTCTTGTTTTCTCTGCACACCCTCCGCGCAGGAACTCCTCCTCCTCCTCCCTCTCCTCTGCTCCTCTTTGCTTCCTCCTCCGCATCATCATCACCATCACCATCACTCCCCACTCACCATCATCATCATCATCATCATCATCATCATCATCATCACCATTAGCATCACCATCACCATCCAACCATCACTCACCATCATCGGCATCGAACGATCATCATCATCATCATCATCATCATCATCATCATCATCATCATCATCATCATCACTACTCGCTGACTTGAGGCCTGAATATGGAAGAAGTATCAGGCGGGAGCCTCGTCTGTGAGTGAATTGTGAGGAAGTCTGAGGCGGGAACCCCTCCCTATGGGGCCCGCACTTCACGTTGGTAATCCGAGCGGGTCATCCTGAAACCTGTAACAGTCGTCACTTTTGCGCTCCTGAGGTTTGATTACTGAGGAAGTATCAGGCGGGAGCCTCGTATGTGAGTGAATTGCGAGGAAGTCTCAGGCGGGAGCCCCCTCCCTATGGGGCCCGCACCTCATGTTGGTAATCCGAGCGGGTCATCCGCAACGTGTAACTGTCGTCACTTTTCGGCTCTTGAGGCATGAATATGGAGGAAGTCTCGAGCGGGAGCCCTGTCTGTGAGTGAATTGCAAGGAGGTCTCAGGCGGGAACCCCCTCCCTATGGGGCCCGCATTTCATGTTGGTAATCCGAGCGGGTCATCCGCAACGTGCAACTGTCGTCACCTTAGGGCTCTTGAGGCCTGAATAGGAAGTATCAGGCGGGAGCCTCGTATGTGAGTGAATCGCGAGGAAGTCTCAGGCGGGAGCCCCCTCCCTATGGGGCCCGCACTTCATGTTGGTAATCCGAGCGGGTCATCCGCAACGTGTAACTGTCGTCACTTTTGGGCTCTTGAGGCCTGACTATGGAGCTGAAGAAGAAGTTGGGGCTCGTGTAGGAGCAACGGGCCACCATCGTGTCCTTCGAGTTTCACGCAGACGACGAGCGGGACTACGAGGAGTGCGCGCCGGGCCAGCTCTTCCGCCCCCGCTACCTACCGCAGGGAATCTGGCTGCAGGTGCACGGCTTCCAGGAGTCCCCGATCTACAAGGAGGTCGCCGAGGTGCTGAAGCAGCGCGCCGATGGCGCTGGCGACGACGGCGAGGCCGAGGCGCGGGCGAGGAGCTTGCTCATGTTCAGGCCCAGCGAGCAGGAGTTCACGTGGCAGCTCGGGGGCGCACGCTGTGCGCCGCTCGGGGTTCACCCTGACGCATGCGTCCTACCTGACCTCCACGCTGTCGCAGGGCCAGACGCTGCGCAAGGGCGTCACCATCGACTGCGCCAGGGATGAGGACGCTGGCCGCGCGGGCATGTCGGGCGAGATGTGGTGGCTGCACCTCTACGTCATGTTCTCCCGCGCCGCGTGCGTGCGGAACGTGCTGATCCTGCGGCCGCCCGCGCGAGAGTTCCTGGAGCGCGGGCCGCCGGCGTCCCCGCGGAAGGCGCTGCACAAGAGAGCGGTGGGCTCCAGGGCTGAGGCGGAGCAGCTCGCGGAAGAGCTGGGCTTCGTGCTGCCGCCCGCCTGAGCGCCGCGGCGCGCACTTGGAGGCCCGCGGGGTTGTCCCAGCGGCTGGCCCCCGCGCCCCTGCGGCCTGCGAGGTTGCCCCAACGGCATGGCCCGAAGGGTTGCCCCGACGGCTTCGCGACCTAGCCGTCGGCAAACGCGCGCGCGCGCTGGCCGACGCGGCGACGGCGCCGAGGAAAATCGAGTTGCTTGCCACGACCAGGGGGAACGGGAGGTGCACATGGAGAAGAGGCAGGAGGATGAGGAGGGAAGGGGCATGGGGGAGGGCGACGAGGAGGAGGAGGTGGCGCGAGAGGAGGAGGAGGAGGAGAAGGAGGAGGAGGAGGAGAAGGAGGAATAGAAATAGAAGGAGGAATAGAGGGCAGCGCAGAGGGCGAGAGGAGAGGGCGTCCGCCAGGGGGAGGAGGAAAGGGCAAAGGGTAAGCTAAACAGGTTCTCATGTGGGGTCCTACCGTCGGAGCATTTTTCCTTCCCCCCGAGGCCCGGATGGGCCCCGGGAGGGGTCCGGGGACCGCTCTTGAGCGGATTGGGCGCAATCCCCCCCTCCTCGCCCCTCGCTCCTCGCTCCTCGCTCCTCCTCCTCCTCCTCCTCCTCCTCCTCCTCCTCCTCCTCCTCCTCCTCTTCGTCGCCCTTCGTGAACTTATGCAGCGACGAGTCGCTGCAGCCGCTATTCGTTTCAAGCTCAAGCCGACCAGCTATTCGCCGACGTTCGTGAAAGTTTCAGACATAGCGTTCAACAACGAGTCGCCGCTACCGAACGCAGAGTTGACGTTCTACACGACGAAGTTGCCCGCGCTCGCAGAGAACAAGACCGCCGAGCTGCTGAGCATCAACGCATGTGGCAAACTATCGATCAGATGCGCGACGCGCTCGCCCTCGCCGAAGCCCAGACGCCGATCACCGACCTCAGCCGCCTTGCCGAACGGGACAGACAGCCCGACCCGACGCTCTTCACGATCGGAAGCCAACGCCTCATCGCGCCAGACCTGCTGCTCAACGACCTCCAGGAGTGGATCGCCGCCGCCAACTCACAGTCAAGCCATGTCGAACTTCTCGGTGGCGAACCTGCTCGCCGCTCCAGACTGCAAGTCAAAGGAGATGAAGCTGTTGCAGCGCCTCGCGCCCTTGCCTTATCACGTGCCCTCCGAGACGCCGCTGGGAAGCGGAAGAGATTTACACCGACTGACGTTATTGGACAGTACTGCGACATATGCCTCAACCCTGACAAGTCGCCCAAGCAGATCCGCACAGAAGTTTAAACAAAGAAACTACTCCAGCTCTTGCAGCAATGATACACGATAACGAGATGGAGAGCGTTCAGGAACAAAAGGCGAAATACACGCTGACGCAATGCCCCTTGTCAAAGTCATTGTCCGAGGTCAAGCCGATCCGCCCATTATCCAGTGGAGCGACCAGGCCGCCGAACACCCGCAGTTCCAGCACGTCGATCGCGGCAACATCATCACTTCCAGGCGCTCTTTGTTGACATGGAGACGGCCACGTGGTGTTCCTAACCATCACTGGGCTCCGTGGACGGTTGACGACACAACCGAGCCGACCACTATCGCCACGTGGAACGCCAGAGCCCTTATGCGCTACAAGAGCAAGCGCTGCCGTCGCAAGCAGGCAGCCCTTGCGAAGTATATGAAGCGCAAGTGCGTCATCGCACTGCAGGGGGTCCACGGCTCGGAGGCTCTGCTCCGAACCTGGGTCGACGCGCAGCCGTGCCCCTGCGCGCTCTTCTTCTCTGAGTTCTCGCGCGACGACGGCGACGACCCGAATGCCACGGGCGGCGTCGCCGCGCTCATCCCCTGGTTTACCCCGATGGAGCTCGAGCCGCTGCAGCCGAACCAGCTCCCGCTATTCGCTCATGAAGAACTCGTTCCTGGTCGTGTCCAGCTGGTGGCTGTCGCGCACGCCGTCACGCATGCCAGCTTGGCCCTTATGAATGTGCACAATCACGAGATCGCCGACGCCGACCGCCGCAAGGTCCAGCAGGCCTCGGAGCTGCATCGCACTTGGGCGGAAGCTAACTACCGCATGCGCACCTTCATCGCGATCGGGGACTTCAATGTAGCCAGCCGCCCGCCGCAGAGCTTCCTGCAGACGCAGCCGCAGAGCGCTGGGCTTGCGCTGGGCAACAGCATGCGCCAGCAGCAGCCCTTTCTGGAAGTCCCTCTTCGACTCCATGCTTGAGATCGAGGCCGACCCCCCCCCCCCCCCTCCGCGCACTTCAACCGCTCGGACATCACCGCCGCGGCCATCGACCGCATCTTCCAGCCTGCCCTCGCACGCCACCCAGGAGCTCTCGATCCACGCGAACGTGAGCGACCGCGCCATCATCAGCTTCTCCATCGGCATCAAGCCGCGCACCCCGAAGGACGAGCAGGCCATCCACCCCTCGATCTTCCGCGACCCGAATTACGCCATCTACTTCCAGAAGCTCCTGGACGCCGCCAACTTCGACTACGTCTCGCTGGACAGCCGCTTGCGCACCCACGTGCGCCTCATGGCGGAGGCCGCCCAGCTGGTTCGCGACGATTTGGGTCCGCCGGGCTACCGGCGACGCCAACAAGGCAGGCTTCCCGGCCGGCAGGGTCTACGCGATGCGCTCCATCTCGCGAGCCGTTTGGCGCCGAGACCTTCAACTGGCCCGCGGAGTTGCTTCCGCCACCGAGCTCATCGCCAAGTTCGTCGACATCTCTGACGGCGTCATCGCGATCAACGAGCCTGCCGTCTTCGCCAGCCTCGCTTCGCAGCTGGACCGCGACTTCGAGGCGCGGCAATTTTCTCTCGCGCAGCAAGCCGCACGGCGCCCTCAGGGGCGCGCTGGCGCCCTGGACCCTGAGGAACTCCGCGAGGTCCTTCGGGCCGCCCAGCGTCGGGCTCTCCTTTGGCCCCCCTGGGCGCGCCGTCTCGCCCTCCAGGGAATCAAGGTCACGGGCCCTGACGGGCCCGAGATAGCGAGAGAGGGGGCGGCTCGATGGCCACCGCCATGCGCGACCACTGGCAGCCAGTCTTCGCCGCCGAGCCCGTCGACGAGACCAAGGTCGCCAACTGCATCCACACGCGCGTGCCGAAGGGCGAGATCCTGGACATTGGGATCCCCGCGAAGCCGCAGATCAAGGCCTTCCTGCAGCGCGCTTCGCTGTCAGCACCAGGGCCCGACTGCCTGCCGTGCCCCGCCTGGCTCGCGCGCGATGCCTCGCTGGCCCTCCTGGAGGACGTGTCCTTCTTCCTTTGCTCTGGCCAGTACTACGGCCGCGACTTGAACGATTTCGACTTCGCCTTCCTGCCGAAGGGCGACAACGCCGTTGGCGAATTTGCGACAGACCGAGAGCGCACCCACATAGCACAGCAGGACTTCGCGCAGACGCGCAACTTCACCAAACACATTGTTCGCTTCGACTCTGAGATGCTGCGCGCAGGTCTACTCCCTGGAGCTCTTCAAGCCAAGCCCGTCTTCGCGAGTTTCGACTTCTCTGCCGCCTTCCCGTCCTTGGGGCGGGTCTGGCTCTTCGCCGCGCTGGGGCACTTCGGGATCCCGACTGGCCTCGTGAACCTCTTCCGCGCGCTGTACTCTGCGCCGAAGAGCTACATCAATATCGACGGCGTCAGGCACGCCATGTTCGCCATAGAGTATGGAGTTGCGCGGGGCTGTCCTGCTTCGGGCCCGGCCTGGGCCACCGCCATGGATCCGCTCATCCGCCACCTCGCCACATTTGTGGAGCACCGCGACGGCGTGCCGAATCTGGACGCTGGCTACCTCGGCGCCTGCGCGGACGACCTCGGGCTGCCGACATACTCCTTCGACGTGCTGCGCCGCGCATCTGAGCCCCTTGCCGCGGCCGAGGAGCTTGCGCTCCTCTCGCTTCAGCCGCGCAAATGTTTCATCGTTCCGCTTTGGGCCGCGGCGACCCCAGACACCATTGCCCAAACAAAAACCCTCGTGGCCGAGCTCGGACCTTCCTGGGGTGGTTTCTCGGTTGCGGGCTGTGCCCAATACCTCGGCACGTTCCTCGGCCCCGAGGCCTCGCTGGCTCCGCAGTTGCTCGCACCAGGGCAAAAATGGTGGCAGCGGGGGAACTTCTACACCCCAGTGCAAGGTGGCAGTGAGGCCACAGCTCGCCTTTATAATACCTCAGTCCTGTCCACGCTCAGCTGCGTCGCCCAGTTCTTTCCGCCGAACTCACTTCGCAAAGTTGCTTTCATAGCCATGGCGCGGTGGAGCCCGCCGCCTGTCCCACAGTCCGCTCAGGTCACATCTGTCGCTGCCGCTGCCCGCTCTGCTGCCGTCGCTCTCGCGGTGATTGGGGGCCGTTTGCCGATCGCCTCGCCGACGCATCATGGGGGGAAACCTCCCATCAGAACGCGCCTTGCTGGCAGGCTGGCGCGTGGTCGCCCGCTTTCTGGTCGTCTCAGCAGTCCATCGCACGGTACTATCGCTCCCTCCTCGGAGCCCAGCCTCAGAAGCCGTTCGCCCGCCCAGCCGTCTCAGCCGCTTTGCACGCCGCTCGCTTCGAACAGCGCGA
>CAUYUJ010019646.1:63162-83162 GCA_963575745.1 Prorocentrum cordatum
CGCCCCCCCCCCCCCTCTTGGACGCCCCCTCTTAGACGCCTCCGATCGGGCGTGGCTGGCCAGAGCTCCAAACCGCTCTCCCGCCAGAACAAAGGATCTCAGGAGGGGAAAAACGCACAGACAGACAATCAATGGTCGACTCCCCCAAAAATATTTGAAAATATGGGACATTGGGGGGGGGGGGGGGGGGAAGACGACCACCCAGAACAGATGGGAAAACAGATTGGGAATCCTGGGATTTGTGTGCCTATTTGTGTGTGTGTGTGTGTGTGTGTGTTTTGTGTCTGTGTGTTTGCGTGTTTGCGTGTTTGTGTGTGTGTGTGTGTGTCCCTGGGCCTCTGTACTTACACCAGCGTGGAGACCCGCCACAGCAGCACTACACGAGAAGACGCATGCTATCACAAGGTTGTGGCACGGCCGCCGGCACGGCCACGGTTAAGTCGGGCCTGTCCCTTTACAGGAGGAATATTCAAAAATAGTAAGAACATAGTCTGTTGACGGTTTTTCAAATTATTAGTTTTGCGTATCTTTTATGTTTCGTCCAAAATCCGCCTGTGTGGTGACACGCCCGACCTAAGGTCAAGTCGGGCCTGTCCCTCTACAGGAGGAGCATTCAGACATCTGCTTCTTGTCTTCTCTTTTCTTTAACCAAAAAAGAGTCCGGGCACTTTTTGGGGGGCGGGCCCTTTTTTTTTGGGGGGGTATTTTTCCATGATTCTGGAGCTTAACGATTTTGCGTCTTTGCAATATCTTCGCCCCGATACCCGCCTGTCGGGCCCCGTGCCCGGCCCAAACCCAAAGGCCACGGTGTGCGGGCACGGCCACGGCCGCCCGCCCGGCACGGCGCGCGCGCGCCGCCTCCCGCAGCCCGACGCGGCGCAGGCGCGGCGCGCGGGGCACGGCACGGCGCGCGGTGCCGCAGACACGGCACGCGCGCCGGCATGCTGGAGCGCGGGCACGGCACGCCCCCGTCCTCCTCCTCGTCCTCCTCCTCCTCCTCCTCCTCCTCCTCCTCCTCCTCCTCCTCCTCCTCCTCCTCCTCCCTCCTCCCCGAAGAGCACCCACCGAAGAGCTTCGAATCGGCGCCAGCCTGCAGGTAGTCGAGGTGACCATCATGCAGGGAAGCGGCCTCTTTGCCCGAGTGCTCCTTGACCGGCACGCGGTGCCGCAGTCCAGGTCAACGGCGCCGTAACGGGTACTTACTCACGGGCACTCTGCAGGTGTGCCGACAGGTGCCACTCTCGGGCCTCTTGCTGGCAGTGCAGCGTGGCCCACATCGGGAGGGGTTGGGTTCGCTGGGTCACTGGCCAAAAGTGCCCGTTAGTGGAGTCCCCGTTTGATGGGGCGCTGACCAGAATTCATCGAGTCGGGCCTGTCCCCCTCTACAGGAGGGACGTTCACAAATAGTCAAAAAAGTAGTCAGGGGAGATCTTTTGACCACTTCTGGGTATTGTGGAGTATGTGTTGGAATCTGTTTTACTTCTCGTCCGAGATTCGCCTGTAGGGGGAAACGCCCGACTTGAGTCTAGAATGTACGTAGGCACGGCGCGCGCACGGCACGGCACGCGGGCATGCCACAGCACGGCAAGTCACGGCACGTGTTTCGCAGTCCTGGCGTTTCGGAATCGCATTCTCGCAGCGCAGATGAAACCCTTTATCGCATTCGTTGCTTGGGGAACCTCCTCGCTGCTCAGTGTGAGGTGTTGCCACTCAGAGGGCCCGTTCGGGCGTCGGGAGCGCGAGGGACATGCTGGGAGAGCCAGGGAGAGTCACGACAGCTCGTGCGAGCGAGATCTTATATAGCTTCTGCTGGAAGATGGTTAGAGGAGTGCAAGGAACCGATACCGATACCCTTGCCTCGTTTTTGCCGTTGTTAGCATTTTGAGAGGCCCTCGTCGCTACGGCTGGATTCGCCTCGAAATTTCGGTCAGAACGCACCCTGGGGGAGGTTCGCATAGTAGTGGTAGTGGTATCTTGTTTGTTCCCCAGATGGAGCGTGTTAACCAGCGTCGATCCCAAACACCAGGTTCTTGCCCTTTTGGTGTGCAAGTGGTGTGGCACCATCGGTGCATGGTGCAGTGTATACATAGATATGTATATTTTTGTAGATAAGCGTGGCAACAGCTTTTCGACCTTGACCGCTCCCAGCGTCTCCGTCGTCGCGTCCAGAAGACATGTTGTCGGTAGCACGACTCGAGTTTTGTTCAATTCGTATGAGTGTGTACCCTGCGGGCGCCCTGAAAGGCATCATTTCTGAAAGCTCTCACGCGATTCGCATGTTTGTATCTTGTTGCGCCCCAATACGCCACGTTTGAGAGGGCCCCCCGCGTGATTCGCATGCTTTTGTCCTGTTTGCACCTCAGTGCGAATCACTTCTGGAAGGAAGGTCTCATGCGATTCATGTGATCGGAACCTGTGTGGAACCTAGTTCCAGGTGATCTTCAGGAGGAGGTCCCACGCGAAACACTAATTCCCTGCCCGCCCGTCACGAGTTAGAGAAGCAGCCAGCCTCTTAGCCCTGCATACAGTCAACCCGCATAGTAAGTATCAGCAACCTTCCCAAGGGTACCCTTGCATGCTTGCCTCCTCGGTCCATCCTTCGTCGCTTTCGTTGGCCGCGCCCCGCTCGAGAAGCTTCGAAATGGGCCTCCAATGGCCTTGCATCCTTACCGCGCATCCTTATATGATGCCTGTCGACTGTCCTCTAGGTCACCCGTGGGGGCGCGACGAAGATCGCGCCTCGCGGTCTGGGCCACAGCGGTTGTCCTTCTCTCCAAGGGCGGCGCCGGGGCGCGAGGACGCGAAGATAACCGCTTGTCGCAGATCGCGGGGCGCGATGCGCGGACTTAGGTGACCTTCAGTGGAAGCCCATACCAAAAAACACCCTGCTTGCTTCCAGGGTGCCCTGGGTTTTTCGGGTTTCGATGGTTTTGCTGTGGCAAGCGTGGCGTCCCCACATCAAAAATCAGTGGACGTCCTGGGGTCTCAGGGTTGGGTCTTTTGTGGAACACTTCGTGTGGTCGAACTCGAACTGTGGGTGACCTGGAGACCGTGGCCGCCCAGGTCCCAGTACGTACTTTCGAGCGTCCTTTCGTGTCCCGCCTCGCACGCCCTTACACCTAGCAGCTTTCTGGCAGCCCCGCCCGGCCATTCCGATCTGTGCGAGCGCCAGTTCCGCAACGGCAGAGCGTGCCCCGCCTCGCCCGCCCTGCACTCCGCCGCCGCCCTGCACACCGCTGCCGCCCAGGCCCCGGGAGCCACCCCGAGAGTCCTGGAGCGCCCCGCCTCTCCGGCCCAGCATCCCGCGGCTGCCAGGGGTCACGGCGTCACGCCGGCCGCAGACGTCTAGAACGGGCATCAGTATCGGACGCCAAGAGCAGGCACCAAAATCATACATCACTCGACGGGAACAAGGAACATACCTTCCGAACGGACATCCATGACGGACGCCTCAAACAGATAATGCAACACACATCAAGTACCGGCACCAAGAACGCACACATACACACCAATATCGTACACCAGTCGCATACACCCGTACCATACAGTTGGAACAGGCAACAGTACCATACACCCAGAGCGCGCACCAACGACATACATCCACACACAGCCAGAACAGAGGCCAAGAAGAGGCACCAGGAACAGGCATCAACAGACATCAAGGCCAGGCACTGCGACCCCACACTTAGAGGGATACCAGGTGTTACAAGCAGACAGCCCAAACAGACACTATTCATATACAACATGAGCAGGCATGAACAGCATAGGACAAATGATCGATATACATATTTACATGTATATATGTATATATATGTGTATCTATATAGTAGATATATGTATATATGTATATATACATACATATATATATGTACATGGCACCATCAAGACGCGAGTGCACAAGTGCGTCACGTAAACACAACATTGACATGCATCGTGCACCATAATAACACCACACACGATTGCCACATGTGAAGGACATGTGTCGAACAACATATAACACACCGTATAGCAACGCATTGCACCAAGAACAGGCATGACCAACACATACCAGGACCGCACACCAGTAACGAACACCACTTCCACACATCAAACCAGACACCAATCTCACTTACCAAGAACATGTTCGAAGCGAAGACACCATTAACAATCATCGAGTGCATGCATTAGGGGAACAAGTGCTATACACATACCAAGGACAGACATGACGTACATCGCGTCGTACGCCAAGATCACCTGCCCAATTACGTTACCGAGGAGATTCACATACTTGTTTCAAATATTGCGACGTCCTTTCTTATGGAACCGTTATGTGTTCCGACCGGGCGGGCCAGCCAGGACAGCCAATCAGACCAACCAGACCAACCAGACCTGCCAGACCAGCCAGCGTGATGGCGGGCGCTGGCGCAGCCTTCGTGGGCGTGGCCTTCGTGGGCGTAGCCTTCATTGGCGTGGCAAGCGCTGCGGAAGAAGAATCTGGGTCGGCGCACGCGCTGCCGGCCTCGCGCACTCGCTCGACCTTCGCTGGCGGCCCGCCGTCATGTTTCCCACTCTCCTCCGACTGATCGACGGCCTCCAGGGGAAGCCCGCAGGACGCAGGGTTCCGCCGCTACGCCACCACGCTTTGCCTCTTGCCGTCGTCGTTTATGTCGGAGTTCTTCGCGTAGAGCGTATCGGGCCACGAAGTGTCAAGCTGGCGGCGGTACGCATGAAATGCGGACAGTACCACTCCGTTTGCGCATCTGCGCGAGTTCGCCACGCCGACTTCGCCGCCCAGCTGAATCATTGCGTTCTTCGACGCCAAACAGGGGGGTGGCAGGGCGTCCATGGTGATTTTGGGCGGCGTGACTGCCACGCGGAGGTAAGGTGGTTGCCGCCCTCAAGCGGGATTGCAGGCGCACCTGCGTGCAAACGCGCGCGTGCCGAGCCGGCTTGAGCTAAGATGTTGGTTGTTCTGGACAATGCACAAGTTCTCGCCCGCGCGCCCCCCTGCCTCATGCGCAGTCTTCTGGCTTCAAGGAGGCGCCACGCCGCACCCCCAGCGCATTCCCGTGGAGTCGAAAAACAGACGCGACTACCACGCACAAGCCGATAGCGACCGCACCCCCGGGGCACCCCTGGTCCAGGAGAAGACGCGCCCGCCACACTTTGCGAGCCCGAAGCGGATAGCGACCGCACCCCCAAAACACACCCTGTGGAGTCGAGAAAGTGCCACGGTTGCCACACTTTGCGAGCCCGAAACGGTTAGCGACCGCACCACTAAGGCACCCCGTGCAACGTCGAGCAAAGTACCACGTCCGCCACGCTTTGCGAGCCCGAAACGGACACCGACCGCACCCCCAGTGCTCCCGTATGTGGCGTGAAGAAAATGCCACGCTGTGTGTATGCGTGCTGTATGTGTGGTGTGTATATGTGCGGTCCGCGTCGGTGTCTTCCGTATGTGTACCATGCGTGTACATTTGTATACGTGTACCTCGTGCGGACGTCGTGTTGCGTCAGACAGCGCGTTCGTGTTTGAATGCTGCGTGTGCGAGTGAAGGTGAGCAAGCGAAGGAGAAGGGGGAGGTGTGTGACTGTCGCGCGGGTTGGACGCGGCGGAGAACAAACACCCACACCCCACGAAACATGTGGGGAGCACGTGCGTTTGCAACACGTGCCACGAACGTACATCACAAAATTACATCGGTCACATACACACATCGCAAACACCAGAAGTATATCACTAACAAATACCGGCGGCCTACATTAATCGCACGCGCTGAAAATCGAACCAGGAGTATACATGATGGGCCAGCACGAAGAGCACACATCAATGACCTTGTGCCATGATCGTGCACCAAAAACACACAGCAGTGACATTCATTAGCACAAAGCAGGACAACGCAATAAGCACGAACAGCATGAACAGACAGCAAGACTTGACACCAGCACCGACATGCAGTAATCATATACGTAAAGCACAGGCACCGGTCACTCTCATCAGAGAGAGAGAGGCAGCAAAAGCACATCAATGGCAGGCCCCGCGACCCCACGATTTGGAGCATCCCCAAGATTATACATCAACAGTGTGCAACACTAACAGACGTAAGTGCGTCATTGACAGACAGAATGGCCTCGATGAGGAAGCGGAGCATATTCACATACATGTGTGCCACATTCTGTGGGCGTGTAAAATTGTTATGCGTGAAGCAACATACGGACATACGAAGAATAACGTACGTGCGACAGTTTCGTTTTCACAGCCAAGTGTATACTTCAGCAGACACACGACCCAATTCGAAGCCATTTGCACCAATTCCTCAGTAGATGTTTGGAGCAAGCTTCTATGATTTGTTTGCCTGCTCGAACATCCAAGACATCAGTATTTGCGAGGACACCCCACGCGGTTTGCCGTGCTGGAATTGTCGTCGCATTCAGATCAAGTTTAACACACACACACACACTTGGGCGGGATACGGAATCCAGAGGGCGCGACCCCCCCCGCGTTGGAAGCATCCACCCCCTTACAGTCTGCCAGGTTTCACGCCAGGTGTGCGGTGCAGTGCGCTGTGATCGTGCAGTGAGTTGTGCGCGTCGCAGTTTATGCGGCGCGATCTCCATGGTGCACCCAATATGATGTACCACATGTGGTGCAGTCCGAAGGCGTTGCCATTTGTGTGGTGCTTTCCGTACGGTGTAATATATATATATATATATATATATATATATGCCGTGTAGTCTTGTTGGCACCCCACGTGCAACCTGTGTGTCACGCATCGGGCGCTTGCCATGGGTTGCTTGGAGAGCTTGGGATCGCAAGATGTCATGCTCTAGAAACCACTTTGCCCACCCACCCCGAACGTTGAAGCACTACTGAGCTGGCGTGATGGCGACGGCGAAATTGGCAGCAACGACGGTCAGGATGGTGATAGTCGTGGCGATGATGTCGAGGGCGATGGGAACGACACTACTGGCGATGATGATGGTTGCGACGATTGTGATGTCGATGAAACTGATGGTGATGATACGTATGAAAGTGATGACGCTGGCGATGGTGAGGACGATAGTGCTGATGAGGATGGTGAGGACTTGCGCGCGCAACAGCTCCGACACAGCTTCTTTCATACAGTTAGATGTTTCTGAACAGCTCTACCTTGAGATGCTTCAGTGGTCTTACAATGATTTTGGAATACGCGCACGCGGGGACGCGCACGTGCAGCCATCATGGTATGATTCCTCTCGCTTCGCGGGGTGCACGTCCGGAGCACGTACAGTCACGTCGTCGCGGGGCCTCTTGGGAACCTCTTGGGGGCCTCCTGGAGGCCTCCTGGGAGTTTCTTTTGGCCTCTTGGGGGCTTATTTGGGGCCTTTCCCCCTTCCCTCCTTTACAATTACGCAATATGAATACTACTCTCCTCCTTCCCCTGATGACGGGCTGGGAGTGTTCGCCCCCCCCCCCCCCCCGCGTATTGTTTTTTTGCACAGCATTCCCCGGAGTTGGGTTTTCGCTTGCATTTTTTTTCAAAATGCTGCTCTCGCTGAGGCGCCGGCCTCATTTTCGGGCCCCGCTCGTTCCGAATCGTGCTCCCGCTGCAGCGCTGGCCTCATTTCCGTGCTTCCGCTCGTTCCGAATCCTGCTCCCGCTGCAGCGGTGGCGTCATTTCCCGTGCCATGCCACGGCATGCAATGCAATGCTAGGTTGCGTTCCGCTGCGCGATGCCATGCCTTCAGCTGAAGCTGTGATATGCAATGCTTAGTGCCACGTCGTGCTATGCCATGCTACGCTTTGATCTTCAACGCCATGCTATGCAATGTTATGTTCGGGGCCGCTGTGCGATGCCATGCTTTGCGTTGCAAAGCTTTGTGATGCAATTCTTCACTACGCCACGCCATGCCATGCTGTGACATACTACTCTTTGCGGTGCTCTTCTACGCCATGCCACGCCGTGCTCTACAATGCATCGCGTACCCTTTCGGGATCATTGCCCTGCTCGGCATCCGACTGTGCGAGTAGAGAGGGGATCTACGCCATGGTAAGGGATGGGAGGGAGGGGTAGGATGTCAGATATGACGCGAACGCACCTAGCTTGTCATACACCCTCCCCATCTTCCCTTCCAGCGCCAGCTCTAATTATGGGCGCCGCAGTGACCAACTTCCACCTGGCTGGCGCTGCGCCGCAGTTCGCCCAGAGGGGAAAAATAGCATTACAATCCAGTCGCTGTGTGGCCTTTGGGGTGCCTTTTGGGGGCCTTTTGGAAGCTGTTGGGGGACTTCTTGGAGGCTTCTTGTGGGCCACTTGGGGCCCCTTGGGGGCGTCTTGGGCCGTCTTGGGGCGCTTTTGCGCTGTTTCGCCCCCTCGGAGGCTGTCTTGGGGACCTCTCGCGGCCGCATTGGAGCCCTCTTGGGGTCCTCTTGGGCCGTCTTCGCGGCCTCTAGGACCGTCTTGGGGGCCCCTTTTGGCCGTTTTGGGGCCCTCTTGGGCCGTCTTGGGGCCCTCTCGGGGGCTTTTTAGGTTGTTCTGAGGCGATTCTGGAAGCTCCTTGGGCCGTCATGGATTTTTGAGAAGCGTCGAAAACGGCGAGAACGCTAAACTATTGCCAAAACCATAGGCCAATCAATGATTTCGGCCTCTGGAGGCGCAGTTGTGGGCGCGCTTGGGGCCATTTTGGGCGTCTTTTGGGCTTTTGGGGCCATTTTGGGGCCGTCTTGGGGGCCTCATGGGCCACCGTTGGCAATATTTTAGGGTGTCTTGGGGCCGCTCTGGGGCCATCTTGGGCCATCATGAGGCCGTCTTGGAGTTCCCAGAGGCCCAAGCGGCCGAATTAGCTGATTTTGCAAAGGTTTTTGCAGGTTTGGGGCCCCGGAAGGAGGGCCAATCATTTTGGTCCGTTCCTGCGGCGCGGCTCCCAGGGGGGGTTGGGGGGGAGACATAATAATGTAACACAATACAATCTGTGGCAATCATGCAATCCACGTCCGGAGGTGACGTGCTGAGCGGCAGCGCTTTTCGGCGAACGCCTTAATGCAACGTATCCAATGTATCCAAATATTCCATAATTTCAACATAGCGTATTGTGTTACATTATTATGTCTCCCCCCTAACCCCCCCTGGGAGCCGCGCCACAGCGCCGTACCAAAATGGTCGCCCCCTTCTGGGGCCCCAAACCTACTAAAACCTGTTGGAAAATCAGCAAATTCGGTCTCTTCGGCCTCTGGGGACTCCAAGAGGGCCTCAAGATGGCCCAAGATGGCCCCAAGACGGCCCGAGACGGCCCCAAGACGGCCCAAGATATTCCCAACGGGGGCCCATGAGGCCCCCAAAACGGCTCCAAGATGGCCCCAAAAGCCCCAAGGACGGCCCAAGAGGGCCCCAAGAGCGCCCACAACTGCGCCTCCAGAGGCCGAAATCATTGATTGTCTTATGTTTTTCTGAATATTTTAGCGTTCTCGTCTTTTTTCGATTCTCAAAAATCCATGACGGCCCAATCAGCTTCCATAATCGCCCCAGAACAACCTAAAAAGCCCCCAAGAGGGCCCCAAGACGGCCCAAGAGGGCCCCAAAACGGCCCAATGAGGCCCTCAAGACGGTCCAAGAGGCCGCGAGACGGCCCAAGAGGACCCCAAGAGGGCTCCAATGCGGCCGCGAGAGGCCCCCAAAACAGCCTCCGAAGGGGCGAAACAGCGCAAAAGCGCCCCAAGACGGCCCAAGACGCCCCCAAGAGGCCCCAAGAGGCCCCCAAGAAGCTTCCAAGAAGTCCCCCAACAGCTTCCAAAAGGCCCCCAAAAAGCCCCCCAACGGCCACACAGCGGCTGGAGTGTAATGTTATTTTCTCCCTCTGGGCGAACTGCGGCGCAGCGCCAGCCAGGTGGAAGTTGGTCACTGCGGCACCCATAATTAGAGCCGGCGCTGGAAGGGAAAATGGGAGGGGAAAGGCCACAAAGAAGTCCCCAAGAGGCCAAAAGAAACTCCCAGGAGGCCTCCTGGCAGCACTTTTGAAACCTTTTGGGGGCCGTTTGAAGGCCTTTGGGGGCCTCTTTTGTGCCTCTGTTTGGGCCTCTTGGAGCCTCTTGGGGGCTTCTTGGAGGCCTCTTTGGGCCTCCTGGAGGCTTCAAGGGGCCGAGGGCTCGAAATTTCCGTTCGGGCCCCCATGTCTGGGTCCCCTCCTGGAGCCGTCTTGGGAGCTTTTTGGGCCGTCTTGGGGCCCTATCGGGCCGACTTGGAGCCTTCTTGGGGACTTCCTGGGCCGTCTTGGGGCGATCTTGGAGGCCTCTTGGGCTGTCTTGGACGCTGTGAAAGCCCAAGAGGCGAATGTGCTAAAATCATACGTTTCCCAAGGGAATCAAACGATTTTTGCTTCTGGGGGCCATCTTGGGACGCCTCTTGGGGGCCTCTTTGGGCGCCTCGGGGGCCTCTTGGGCCGTCTGGGGGCCATCTTGGGCGTCTTGGAACTATTTATCGGCGATTCGGGGCCCTCTTGGATCATCTTGCGGCCTCTTGGGGCCCGCATGGCCCGTCGTGAGGCCCGTGGCGCGTTCAACCGGGGCCGGCCAGACCCCCCCCCCTCCAAACCGACCAGACCGGGCCGTGGGGGGAGGGGTTTGGGGAGGGGGAAGCATCTCGCACGCCGATGACCCCAAGGGGCCGGCGGATTCTACAGGCTTGGCGGGGCGATCATGGCTGAATGGGTTCGGCATGCGCGCGTCTGTGGCCCGCATGGTCTCACTCGGTCGAGTGGCAACACGATACGTGGCGTTCTTCTGTGTTCAGCGAGTGCGCGCACGGAAATCTTGCATCATTCCCAGCCCTACCTCGTCTGAGTTCTCGGTTTGGATAGGGCGCTGCTTGCTCCACCCCGTCCCGCTCCCATTTTTCACCCCCCGCCTTGTCATCATGCTGTCTGCCCTCGGTTTGATTCCGAACCTTCTTGCATTGAGCTCTCGCTTTGGACAGCACTGTGCTCTCCGTCACCTCACCTCCTCACCTCCTCCTCCTCCTCCCCTCCTCTCCTCCTCCTCCTCCTCCTCCTCCTCCTCCTCCTCCTCCTCCTCCTCCTCCTCCTCCTCCCCATCCACCTCCTTCTCCTCCTCCTCCTCCTCCTCCTCCTCCACCTCCTCCTCGTCCTCCTCTTCCTACTTCTCCTCGGGCGCACGAAGCTGTCGTCTTTGTCGTAGGCTCCTCGTGGGCCCAGCGGAGTGGTGTCCTACGCGTAACAGGACTAGACTTTGTCCTCCTTGCGGTGCTGCACACTGCGTAACTGTAGCCGCTGCTGTGGGCTCCTGTGAGGTCCAGCGGTGTGGTGTCCTGCGCACGTCAGAACTAGACTTGGCCCCGCCCTGCGGGGTTGCGATCTGCGCAGCCGTCGCCGCTTTCGTCGGCTCCGGGGGGTCCAGCAGAGCGTCCCGCTCACACCAGAAACATCCCTGACCCTCCCTGCGTGTCTGCGAACTGCGCAGCCGTCACCGCTTTCGTGGGCTCCTGTAGAGCCCTGGTGTTCTACACACATCAGGAGTAGACTTTGCCTTCCCTGCGGGGCTGCGAACTGTGCAGCCGTCGCCGCTCCCGCGGGCTCTTGGGAGGTCAAGCAGAGTGGTGTTCTACGCGCATCAGGAGTAGACCTCGCCTCCCTGTGGGGCTGCAAACTGCGCAACCGTCGTCGCTTTCGTGGGCTCCTGTTGTGTCCAGCAGAACGGTGTCTTACGCACGTCAGGGCTAGACTTCGCCCTCCTTGCGGGGCTGCAAACTGCGCAACCGTCGTCGCTTTCGTGGGCTCCCGGGGTGCCCAGCGGAGTTGCGTCTTACGCGCATCAGGGCTAAACCTCCCCTTCCCTGCGGGGCTGCGTCGGCGAAGCTGCCGCCGCGTTCGTGCGCTCTTGGGAGGTTCAGGGGTTGGCGTCCTACGCACACCAGTACTAGACCTCGCACTTCCTGCGGGGCTGTGAGCTGCTCCAGTGCCGCCGTTTTCGTGGGCCACTGGGGGCTCCAGCGGAGTGGTAGTCAACGCACATCAAAATTAGACATTGCCCTCCCTGCGGGGCTGCGAACTGCGCAGCTGTCGTCCCTTCCGCGGGCTCCTTGGAGGTCCAGGGATCGAGGTCCCACGCGGAGCGTACGTGATCTCGCCCTCCCTGGGGGCTGCAAGCTGCGCAGCTGTCGCCGCTGTTGCTGGTTCCAGTGGGGTCCAGCGAAGTGGTGCCCCACGCGCAGCAGGGCTAGGCCTGGCCCTCCCTGCGGGGCTGCGACCTGCGCATCTGTCGCCGCTCTCGTGGGCGGTTTGGAGGCCAGGCGGAGCGGCTCCCTATTCGCATCCGAGCTCGACCTCGCCCTCCCTGATGGGCTGCGGCCTGCGCAGATGTCGCTGCTCCCGCGGGCTCCTCGGAGGTCAAGCGGGGCAGTGTCCTACGCGCACCATGCCTAGACCTGGCCCTCCCTGCGGGGTTTCGGACTGCGCGGCTGTCATCGCTTTCGTTGAGAGGTCCAACAGGATGGCCTCTGATGCACATCAGGACTAGACCTCGCCCTCCCTGCAGGGCTTCGAACTGCACCGCTATCGCCGCTTCCGCGGGCTCCTGGGAGGTCCAGCGGGGTGGTAGCCTACGCACATCAGAACTAGACCTGGCCCTTCCTGCGGAGCTGCGAACTGCGCAGCCGTCGCCGCTTCTGCGGGCTCTTGGGAGGTCCAGCGGGGTGGCAGCATACGCACATTAGGACTAGACCTCGCCCTCCTTTGGGAAGGGGGGGGGTCTGCGAACTGCACACGTGTCGCCGCTTTCATGTGCTTCTGGGAGCTCCAGTGGAATCGTGCCCAACGCGCACCAGAACTAGACCTCGTCCTCCCTTTGGGGCTTCGAACTGCGCAGCTGTCGTCGCTTCCGTGGGCTCTTGGGAGATCCAGCGGAGTGGCGCCTTACGCTTGGTCATGAAAGAGCCTACAAGGGCCTACAACCACACGGGGACTCCATGTCTGCACATGCAATATTTTGGAATCATGCGGCCCTGCTAACTAGTAATTGCCACATGTGTAGAAATGGTCGGGCACTCCCCTGGGTACTATAAATCATAGTGGTCGATTGTTTTTGTGTTGAGTCCGATTGGAACCAATGTATCCAGACAGATTTTGGCATTTTGCACCAACACCCAGTACGCGTAAGTGAACAGTAAGTCTGGCCGTGGCGTGAGTGGAGCCTCATCTGGAGTGCAATCTGCGTAAACAAGTATATGTGGGGATGGATGTGTCGCTCCATCAATGTGGTGCAACCCGCATGGTGCAACCTATCGGGTGCAATCTATATTGTGGTGCAACGCGTGGCGCAATCTGCATAGCGTGGCGCAATCTATGCAACGCGTGGCGCAATCTGTATAGCGTAACCGTAACCAACATGGGACAAATTCTATGGTGGGGTCGTTCGTCAAGGAATGTGCCCAGGAGGCTTGAGACCCTGGAGGTTTCCTTCTCTGATGAGGGCGGCGGTGAGATCCGTGGCCACTCCACGACTAGAGTTCCACCGGCTTCCAGACCCTGCATTCTTCATCCAAGGGTTCCCTATCCAGTGCCCTCGCCGTGTGAATCACTCAGCTCACGAGGTGTCACCGGTGCACCGTGCACACCACCAGGCGCCCGTGGCGGCCACGGGCGGCGCCTGGCAAGCACAGGACGCAGAAGCGCTGGCCGGCGCGCAGGCTGGCCACGGGGGCGGCCGCGGGCGGCGGCAGTCTGACATCTCGGAATCGCCAGCCACGCTGGCAGGGCAGGAGTGCAGTGGGGGCCCATGCCAAGAAACACCCTGTTTGTCTCCAGGGTGCCCTGGGTTTCTTGGGTTTCGAGGGTTTGCGATGGAGAGCGTAACGTTACCGCACCAAAACTCGACGGACTCCCTGGGGTCTCAGGGTTGGGTTTCTTGTGGAAGGTTTCTTGTGGTCGGGCCTCCACTGTAAGCATACCGTAGTGCAGTAACCATTTGAGAAACATTCTAGAGTAGCTGCCCCCTTCGTCACTGCAACGGGGTCGAACGTATGCTGTTCTCGCCGCTGTTCTACACCATCATCCCGTCGCGCAGGGCCACGATCACGCTCCACGGCGACCGATGGTACACGATCGAGCTGCCGTTCATTGGCGCTAAGATGCTTGCGGTCACAAACCTGGGCGGGCTGCATACAGGAGTGCGCGGCGCCGATCTGGCGGAGGAGGAGGATGAGGAGGAGGAGGAGGAGGAGCAGCAGGAGGAGGAGGAGGAGCAGGAGGAGGAGCAGGACAAAATCCACCGATCTGGCCAGAATGCAGGGGATAGCAATGAGCGCTGTGGTGCCAGTGTGAGACGCGGGCCACTGTTCCTGGAGCCCTCCAGTTTCAGTGTGTGTAAAGGACACGTGCAGAGATCATCGGATCCACAGTCTTGCCGTACTGCTCATGGCTTGATATTGGCCGCAGGGCTCCAACTTTTGCCGTGGGGCGTAAACGCATTTCTTCGTACAACGTCGCAGCTAATTCGCGGTTTCTGTTGGTTCTCGCCTATTTGACCCCCCAATCCGTGCCGAGTGCAGATGGACGGGTGGTGCGTCTGTTCATCCTGCGGCGAGGTGTGGAGAGGGCTGCAGCCCTCGAGAGCAGCTGCCAGCCTCCGATTCGCTGGTCTCCCAGTTACCTGGGCCGCACGGCACGCACCTGTTTCCCGGCGGAGCCGCATGAAATCCCGTGCCCTCCGCTGACTGGCTGACCACCAACTAACTTGAACCGGAGGGGCACTTACACATTTCAACCCGCCCGCGGGCGCAATCGCAAGCGCAACCAGGCGACACATTTCAACCCGCCTGCGGGCGCAACCGCAACCGCAACCAGGCGACACATTTCAACCCGCCCGCGGGCGCAACCGCAACCGCAACCAGGCGACACATCTCAACCCGCCCGCGGGCGCAACCGCAACCGCAACCAGGCGACGCATTTCAACCCGCCCGCGGGCGCAACCGCAACCGCAACCAGGCGACACTTTACATTTCAACCCGCCCGCGGGCGCAGCCGCAACCAGGTGACACATTTCAACCCGCCGCAGGCGCGCCCGCAACATCAACCAGGCGACACATTTCAACCCGCCCGCGGGCGCAACCGCAACCGAAACCAGGCGACACATTTCAAGCCGCCCGCGGGCGCAACCGTAACCAGGCGATACATTCCAACACGCCCGCGGGCGCAACCGCAACCGCAGCCAGGCGACACACTTCAACCCGTCCGCGGGCGCAACGGCAACCGCACTCAGGCGACACATTTCAACCCGCCGCGGGCGCAGCCGCTACCGTAAACAGGTGACACATTTCGAACCGCCCACGGGCGAAACCGCAACCGCAACCTGGCGATATATTTCAACCTGCCCGAGGGCGAAACCGCAGTCGCAACCATGCGACACATTTCGACCCGCCCGCGGGCGCAGGCGCAACCGCAACCAAGCGACACATCTCAACCCGCCCGCAGGCGCAACCGCAACCGCAACCAGGCGACACATTTCGAACCACCCGCGGGCGCAACCGCAACCGCAACCGCAACCAGGCAACACATTTCAACCCGCCCGCGGGCGCAACCGCAACCGCAACCAGGCGACAAATTTCAACCCCCGCGGGCGAAATCGCAACCGCGACCGGGCGAAACATTTCAACCCGCCCGCGGGCGCAACCGCAACCGCAACCAGGCGACACATTTCAACCCGCCCGCGGGCGCAACCGCAACCGCAACCAGGCGACACAGTTCAACCCGCCCGCGGGCGCATCCGCAACCGCAACCAGGCGACACATTTCAACCCGCCCGTGGGCGCAACCGCAACCGCATCCAGGCGACACATTTCAACCCGCCCGCGGGCGCAACCGCAACCGCAACCAGGCGACAAATTTCCACCCGCTCGCAATCGCAACAGCAACCGCACTCAAGCGACACATTTCAACCATTTCAACCCGCCCGCTGGCGCAACCGCAACCCCAACCGCAGCCAGGCGACAAATTTCGACCCGCCCGCAGGCGCAACTGTAACCGCAACCAGGCTACACATGTCAACCCGCCCGCGGGCGCAACCGCAACTGTAACCAGGCGACGCATTTCAACCCGCCCGCGGGCGCAACCGCAACCGCAAGCAGGCGACACATGTCAACCCGCCCGCGGGCGCAACCACAACCGCAACCAGGCGACGCATTTCGCCCCCCCCGCGGGCGCAACCGCAACTGCAACCGCATTCAGGCGACACATTTCAAACCGCCCGCGGGCGCAACCACAACCAGTCGACACATTTCAACCCGCCCGCGGGCGCAACCGCAACCGCAGCCGCAACCAGGCCACAAAGTTCAACCCGCCCGCGGGCGCAACCGCACCCGTAACAAGGCGACACATTTCAACCCGCCCGCGGTCGCAACCGCAACCGCAACCAGGCGACACATTTCAACCCGCCTGCGGGCGCAACCGCAACCGCAACCAGGCGACACATTTCAACCCGCCCGTGGGCGCAACCGCAACCGCAACCAGGCGACACATTTCAACCCGCCCGTGGGCGCAACCGCAACCGCAACCAGGCAACACATTTCAACCCGCCCGCTGGCGCAACCGCAACTAGCAACCAGGCGACATATTTCAACCCGCCCGCGGGCGCACCCGCTACCGCAACCGAGCGACACACCAACCCGCCCGCGGGCGCAGCCGCAACCGCAACTAGGCGACACATTTCGGCTCGCCCGCGGGCGAAACCGCAACCCCAACCGCACTCAGGCGACGCATTTCAACCCGCCCGTGGGCGCAACCGCAACAGCAACCAGGCGACGCATTTCGACCCGCCCGCAGGCGCAACCGCACCGCATACGCAACCGGGCGACATAGTTCGACCCGCCCGCGGGCGCACCCGCAACCGCAGCCTCAACCAGGCGACGCATTTCAACCCGCCCGCGGGCGCTAGTTCCAACCTCGATCTACTCTAGGTTCGGAGGAAAATCCCGAAGGGGGCGTGAAGCGGGGCGAGGTGGACCTTCGGAGCATCGCCGAAAGCTAGCGCCCCGCTCCGAGGACCGCCGAGGGCACGCGTTACCCAAGACGGGGCCCAGCGAAGAGTAGGAAGGGCGACGCGACAACGAAGGGGAACGAGTCAAGGCCCCAGGACCTCGGGAGGACCAGGAGGACAGGGGAGAGGGTCTACTCTTCGCTCGAATTCCTCCCTCGCGAGTCTAAGAATGTGAGCGCTATTGAACAACTTCTCAAAAATGGGGCTTCCTGGGAAACCGGTAAGTTTTTTCTCTAACACAAACCGAATCGGGAGCCTCCCACCGTCTACCGGCCCACTGAGAGGAGGCATGAGGCCTAGCTCCCGAAGGACAAGGCCTAGAAGTCATCGACGGGGTTGCCGAAGCCGCAGGCCTGGGGGGGGCCGCGGCCGCGGGCCTCGAGGAAGGAGATGTGGGCCCCGAACTCGGAGCTCCCAAGGTCGTAGTAGGTCTCGCCATAGCGGTAGCCAGAGTCGAGGTTACTTCAGGCAGCTTAAAGTCCGCCCCCATCGAACCATGACCCATTGGTAAAAATTGCCCCCATTATACACTGCACCATTCTTGCCGTCATCCCACGTCTCGTCATCTGCCCACCCCCCCGCCCAAGGTCCAAGCCCCCCCGAAGCGGGCCAGAGATTAAGACAGTGCCCGCCGAGGGCGGGGGACTAATTGGGCGTGTAGCGGCTCGAAGATGTCGACTTACTCTTTCGTGAAGGCCTCCAGCCACACTTGCAGCTCGCGTCCATGTGGCTGACGGGGGCCCGACCCTGCTTCCACTCCGCACCCGTCTGGACCATCGCGTCGATGATGCATTGGCGGATTTCTGGGTGCAGGTGGAGCATGAGTTTGCGCTTGTTGACGTCGTGGCACCGATCCATCTTGCAGAGTTTGATCATGTCCCCCCGCTTCGTCATGTCCCACGACTCGATGATCGGCTTCAGCTCCATCAGCTTCTCGGCGCTGGCGGCTCCGACCGCGTCCTTGCGCTGGTGCAGTGCCGCCAGGAGGCCGCCGAAGACCCAGAGGTTCGGGGGGCCGAGATTGTGGCCTTTGCCCGAGGCCGTGACGGCCTCGTTGTAGCGCGCCCCCTGAGCGCTCATCTGGGTTGCCTCCTGGCTGGCGCCGTCGAGGATCAAGCAATCGAACGCGACTCCCTCGACGTTGCGCTTGGACTGGGCCAGCTGGAGAAGGAATTTCAACATCGGCACCTGCAGCGTCTTCTGGCCGCCCTTGAGTCCGAGGTCTGTCTTGGCCTGTCCGTCGTTCTTGGCCTTCGCGCGCCTCGGCCGCTGCTCGGCCACCAGTGCGGCGCCCTCGGATGGGAACATCTCGCCCCCGCAGCACTGGGGGCCCCGTCCGAGGGCCGCTGAGCCCCGCCCCTCCTTCTCGAGGGAAAACTGCAGCAGGCGGAGGACGGGGGAGATGCTGTGACGTCGCATGATCATTATACTGCTCGATCGTGTCGAATGCGATATCGCAACACAGGCAGCGGCATTCGTTCGGAGGCATGAGTGGCCATCGGAAAGAAGTTCGCCCCATTTTACAGACTTGACTATCCCATGCCGCGCGTGCACGTTGGCGGGCGCAGTCTTCCGTAGAGGATGTTTGTTTACACCATGGACACATGTTGCAATTAAGACATGTGAATAATGGGCGACGTCGGCCGTGTTCCCCCCCGCGTGAATTACACACGTGTGATGTGAGGGCTCCGTGCGAAGAGAATTCTGTGAGCGCCGCATTCCGCGCTCGCCCTTCAGCTTGCGCACAAAGGCGGTGGGACTCTCCTCCGTCGGTGGCTCCACGGCTCGAGCAGGCCCTCGAAGGCGGCGGGAGAAAGCGGCCTTTCCCTCGGTAAGGATGGCAGCTTTCAAAATCGATGCGTCCGCTGCGAGGAATGCGCCCCTCGCTTCATCGTTGTGAAAACAGCAATATATGAGTAATCCCACCCCTCCCACCTCTCGCAACATTCCTCCATCCCACTAATACCACCAACAATCCATATATCTATCTCTACTTGGTGCGCCAGCGGTGGGGCTTGCCGAGCGAGGTGTCCACGGGAGTCCAGGGCGGGCGGGCCGTGCCCCAGGTTTTCCCCAGGGGGCCGCGATGACTTGGGCGTGTGCCTCGGGGTCTCAGGCCATCTTCTGCACCCAGGCGAACCGTCGAGAGGCTTGTGCGCACCTAGTAGGGATGACCTTCCACTTTCTTCGAAGAGCAGCGCGTGGCAAACTCGTGGGACGTGGCCCCTTCCAGTCGGTGGCTTTCCCCCTCTCGAGGGTGCGTAAATACTTGGCCACAATGCTGTCCATATGGTCGGTCATCTTTGCAGCGAAACAGTAGGACTCGTTTGCAGACATGCCCGCTTCGATAACATGCCCTTGAAATGCTATGATCTTAGGCTTATTTGAAATCCTGCTACTCCACAGCTTCCCCATGTTAGCCCATCCCGTGTCCATTGCGGAGCGTCGATGCTGGAGCTCTTCCATAGTGGCGAGATTCCAAGCGTCGCGGCCTCCAAGATAGCGGGTTCTAGCTAACACCTCCCCCCCGTGGTCAGTTCCCCGAATCGTTGTGTTGCTTGTCGAGCGTGAAAACTAGGAAAGATCTCCCTCTTTCCCGCATTATGCAGAAATCCTGCTTCTTGGAGGGCGCTACCAAGATGAATGTCGCTTTGGTTCGTAAGGGGGCGGGCCTCTCCAGCCTCTCCTGTTGGCACTGGTCGTTTATCAAAGATATCATCTGCAAGTACTGCAACTCCTCCATCGAGCTCCCTCGCGAAGGTGCCGCGCTTCAGAGTAAGAGTGAGATGGGAGGGGGGGGGGGGGGGGGGAGGGGGCGGCTTTTCCACATCTCCAGAGGCCGTGGCATGATCTTCGCGAATATCACTGGCTGTTCACTCGATCCCACCAATCCTCCGCATCCGTGTCGTAATACTCGGTTCTGTCGTTCCTTCCATGCCCCCCCCCCCCCCTTCCACGAATCCCAAGAAGATGGCCACGCGAGCGGCGCGATGGAGAAAACA